>CM077034.1:112695306-113295306 GCA_039090855.1 Macrothele yani | reverse complement strand
TTTATACAGGAGTATCAACGCTTGAATTAAAATTTTTCTACAATTTCTTAACGAGTTCCAAGGATAACCACACGTTTCTAAATGGAGTCCGTTATTCAGGATTTATACTGGAGCATATGTGTATTTCTGCATTCGAATGTAAGGCTCTTTTGAACATATTTAAAATGTGATGCCATATTTTTTTTTATTTCAGGAATTCAAGGTTATAATAAAAAAAAATATTTCACGGAAAAGTAAGCATTTCTGTATTGTATACATAAGCAGTTGGACAAAATAAATGAAGTATAAAGAAGGAAAAAACATAGTGCAAGTGAAGGTAATAGTGCAAAACTCAGTTTAAACTGTTTACCAGCACACATAATTTTGTCACCAGAGTGAAATTACCGTCTTACAAAGTCTTTATTATGGTGCCTACGTAAAATATCAGGAACACATTTTTCCCAATCTTGGAGCTTGCTTCTGATATAAAATGATATATTTCGCATATGTCAGCGCTTAACAGAATAGGTAAATGTTGTTTTGCAGAATTAACGTCTAAATTTCATTCATGACATCAGCGGTTCTTTGGCTCATAACGTTATTTTGGAGTTTGAGGGGTAATAGACAGACAGATTGCAGTACTAGACATTGTTCTGGTATGCCGGTACGACAGGTGACAGGAATTCGGCTTCGTTGAGGACACTAGAATGGAACACACCATACGACATTTTACTAAGAAGGCCGACTTCAAGTTTCCTACTAGTGCTGCAATGTCTTTCGAAAACTACTTATAATGATTATTCATGGCTGTCTCTTATGACTAAAAAACGAAGGATAGCGTGTCAGCAGTAGCCATAAGGTTTACTGAAGCCTAAACGCAAAAACTAAAATCCGATGTTTCCTCCTACCAGGTAATTTTTATTGCGTCCACGTAGAAAAGCTTTCCTACGATGTTCTAATTACAGGTGTGACTATGAAGTTCTCGTAGTTTGCCACCATCATCACTTTCATTCATAAGAATTTACCAGTATTTTAACTATTGTAAAGGCACAACATCGCGTGCAGCATTCGTTGCACCACAAGTGGATTCTGACCTAGAATGCAAACTCCTTAAATTAGTTCCTTCTCGTTGGGATGAGAATACAATATTCTATGTGTTTTAGGGTCAAATTCAGATTTTTAGATACATGTTTTATGTGCTTTACTTTGGTCTCGAATGCTCCCGTGACACACACGATAGTTCACTCACATTATTGTTCACATTTACTGAAAAATTTTGCAAAACCATGGAATAAACCTTTTTCCTTAATATATTGTGTTCAACTGGAAACACTAGACTGTCGCATATACTTTAAATTCTCATTAGCCACGTTCAGGGTAGTTTCCACGTAATAATTTTAAAGGAAAAATTATCAATTCATGGACTATATAATTTACACTGCATTTAGCATGGACCCGATTTGTGATAACTATAAAATACAGTAAATGTACACGATTTCAGATGCAGAATTATGCACGAATGAGAAGCTGGAAGAAAAGAATTGATCATAAATACAGTAGAAACTCGATTTCATGTTTTTAACTTTAATATATGATTCTGCGCTAGTCCAGATAATTTTCTGAAGTTTGTACTGGTTTTCCAGTTCGAATAGATGTAACTTATTTATATAGTGTTTTTTTTTTTTGTTTTTGCGATCGTACTTCAAATTTTGAGTTTCAGATCATAAAAAAATCATGGGTTTTCATTCTTTTTTAAGAAGCATTTTTCTAATTTTTAAAAAAAAATGCGTTTTTATAATTCTTTTTTAAAATACATGTTTTTTTATTCTTTTTTAAAATGTATGTTTTTTTTTGTTTTTTTTATTCTTTTTTAAATTGCCAGTTTTGTTATAGCTTTGGGTGAATCGAGATAGCGGTTTTTTGCAGCCTTGTAATAGATATCCAACAAAATATTTATTAAAAATCGTTATCAGTTCCATTTTTCTCTGAATTCAAGAAAATTGAAACACGCTGAGATTAGTGAATGTTTTCCTCAGCAGTTACAATAGATCTCCTAGTAGACGAAGTATTTTGAAAAGAGTTATGCTTATAAGGAAAGAACGTGTAATAGGGGTATTGGATACAAAGCAAAGTAGTATTCGGAATTACTATCTAGTACTTGAAGGGTTAGGTTTTATTAATATTTTCCCCATATACCGAAAATAGGAAACCGTACATTAATCTAGTTTACACTGAACCTTTGTCAAAAATGAATACCCTGCTATTGTAGATCAGGGGCTCACCAATACTTCTGCTAATTTAAGGAATAAAACCGGGATTCTGACTTGCACCCATATCAAAAAACTGTGTATGTTAGTCGACAAAAGTGTTGGAAAGCAAACTGACTACCGTCGTACCTACCATGGTAGCCCGGAACACCCAGCTCTAACAAAGTTTAAAAATCTCAGTAATATTGAAGTTAACAGTCTGCAAACCAAGGCCTTAAATAAGGGAGCAAAATTCTCTTATCCGCCAAAGAAAGGATCCATAATGAACACTATTACCCAGGTGGAAAGCATAGTCAAATGTATTCCTGAATAGCATAAGGATTACGCCAGTGATAATGGCCAATACCTTACAACATGACTCTTGTTACCCTATCCCACAACCTGATCTTATTCAAGAGCAAAGACAATTAGTTGAACTCAAAAACAATAATGACTTGTCTATTGTGCTTGCAGACAAATCTAGTCAGTTTGTGTTATTGAATAATTGTGACTATGTTCAAAAAATGCATGAAGTTATTAACACTATTCCACACAAAACCATTCAAAGTGATCCTAGTCAGGGCACAGTAGCGACTCTTCAAAGACTAAAAAAGGCTTATTCTTTCCCTGAAGGTTTTTCACATGCATTCACCCCTCCCCCGGCTATCGTGTGCTTGATATGTTCGAAAGGGTTAAATTGCATAAAGAGAATTTTCCCATTCGTCCTCAGGTGTCAGGCTATGTTAGTCCCACCAGACTCTTAGAAAAAGCCTTGGCCCAATATCTAGCCACTTAGACTGTGGATTCACTTCATTCTATTTAAAGTTCCACAAAGGCTACAGAAAGACTGCAATCGCTTCAGCCACAATCGCAGGCTTTCATTTGGCATCTTTTGATGCGGTCTCATTGTACCCTAATGTACCTGTTGAGGCCACACATCAGATTATTGAGGCAAAACTTGCTGATTCCCATATCCCGAATTCAGAAATTAATGCTATTATGAACGCACTTCGTCTTGTTAAGAAAAGTTCAAATTTCAAATTTAAAGGCAGCATTTCTCAACAGTTGGAGGGCTTCCCAATGCCCCCCCCCGTGTCTGCTGTTCTAGCTGAAATTTTGTTACAGCACATTGAAAATCAGGTCCTTAGTTCCATTCCTCACCGCCCGTTGTTTTATTTAAGGTACGTTGACGACATCCTGGTTGCATGGCCTCACAACCAGGATGATTTATACTTATTCGCCAACGAACTATCATCCATGTTCCCAACTATCAGGCTCACGATAGAATTTGAAGCTAATAACTGCTTACCTTACTTGGATATTCTTATTCGTAAGGACTATAGCCTTAATTGCATTACCACTTGTGTATATAGAAAACCCTGTCATACACCTGTTTTAATACCTTATTATTCATCACACCCTAAACAACATAAGTTGACAGCATTATTCTATTTGTTTAGAAGAGCTCACTCACATTCATCAACTACTGAATCATTTCAGCAAGAAGTTAACTACATTTTTGGTATGGCTGAGCAATATGAGTTCCCTAAATATCTGATTAGTCAAGTATTTGGCAAGGTCAAATATGCCCTACATACTACCCTGTTAAGAAACTCCAACTGCAATTCCATATATGTTGGCTCTATGCAATACAATCCACATTTAACGAGAACCTTAACACAACTATGTAAACCATATGGCTTGAAATTTGGTTCACGAACACGAAACTTATTTTCAGTAGTTCGTAAGGATCGTGAACAGAACAGCAAAATGGGACAGTGTGGTATTTTCAATATCCCTCTGGTTAAGGCAACTACAGGACAATCATCTTCTAATTATGTGGGTTCTACAAAACGCAATATTGCATTACAAATTAAAGAACACAAATACAATATTAAAACAGGCATGTATTGTACATCCCTAGCCAAATCTGTTATACAAGATAATCTTAATCCCGACTGGAGTAATGTAAGAATAATTAATACTCCTAGTAAACCTGGTGATCTTTTAATTGCAGAAAGTGTGTATATACAGGCCTCTGGTGAGCAATGTTGTAATGAACATGCCCCCTATGGGTTACATAACGTTTGGAAATCCCTTATTAAAACAGTAAATTATAAATTGTAATATAAACTTAAAATTGAATGTTCACCCCACCCTACACCATTTATTTCTAAAATATATTTCCATGTTTTCTTCAGACCATTGGGCCAACAGTATAAGCAACATTTTGGCGCATGTAGATTACTATTGGCTAATAACTTACCATGCTTCCCACAATGCAATGATCTATATTACATATAGACTAAATGTGTATTTATTTATTACATCTGAAGAAGTGGCAGCCGCTGCCGCGAAAGTGCTCATGGTTTTAATTGTATATATTTTTCATCTTTTAATCATTAAATCGTGCTAAAGACTGAAATCTTTCATTGTTCCAGTGATTAATGTCGCACGAGTCTTCAATATTAGTTGCTCATTTGTTGCTAGTTTATACATATAATGATTTTAGAATAACAAAGTATACAATAATTAAATAACCGATCAACTTAAGGTAGCAAAGGATATATTCATGTATGCTTTATTCTTAGGATTTACGTTTAGTTTTCAATGTAACATTCAAAATTTTACAATAGTATTTAATATTTTGAAATTATTTTATGCATTTTTTTTGTGTTGTACATTTTTGAGGCCTCCCCAGAAACACGTAAAGCCGAGGTTTTACTTTTCCCCTGGTGTGTGGGTTTGAAAATTACAGTATTAATTTTCAATCAAAATTTTAATTTGATACAGAGGTTGGAAAATCTGGATTTTTACTGGTTTATGTCGTGTTTTGTGAAATGTGTGGTCCGTAACTGCATTTTAAATTTAAAAATCATCATTAATTGAAATTGCACGTAGGCGATATCTTACTGCAGTGTCGTTGAGAGCTTCAGCTGATAGTTACTGCACAAATTCTATTCGTACACCTCTGAATTAATTTTAGCAAGTTGCCGAATGAAATAATCAGATAACAGAAAGAAAAAAAATTGGGATGAATAGGCAGTTTATGAAAAATAATGGGAAAACGCTTAGAATGTCTTTGCTTTCCTTTTGCATTTGCTACACTTGCCTCACCAAATGCAAGTAACATGCAACTTTTAATAATCAATTATGGAATAAAGTTACTATGGTAAATATGATTTTTTAAAAGCACGATCTACGGTCTAGGAAATCACCGGATCAAACCTCATTCTGGAAAATGTCGAGCGGAACAGATTACTCAGCAAACTTTGTGCAAGTGAACATTATGGAAACTTTGATTTATGGAAACATTCAGTACACTAAACGCCGTGGCATTTGAGCCAATTATGTATGATCACACACAAGGGTAATTATCGTGCAATTGAGATTCCCAAACTGGGATAACAGCTAATGTATTTTTGTCAAAACGTATGCGCCGTATGACCGATAAGGTATTCTAAAAACGATATAGAAATGAGTCTCGACAGCAAATTTCAGTTCATCTTGAGACGCAAATCATCGTCTCTCACGTGATATTTAATGTTGGGAAAATATTGTAGTCATATTGTGGCAGTTATGTTTTAAAAATTAGATGACAAAAAACTTCAAACAAAACAGCGCCTGTGAGGTTTGGAGCTGATAGCGTTTTAGGCCCTTTCTGAAAAGGAAATTTGATTACACTTGATTACTTGCTTTGAACGAATGCATATTTTATTTCTTAAGTGACATTATATGTAGTCCCTTCATCATTCAGTTACACTAACTTTCCGAAGAACATTACTTGTTTTTTAAGGTCTTACACGCTACGACGATAAAGGTCACAATAATCAGCGCACCAAAGCACTGAACGGCATAATTCTCACTTTTATTTGAACAAACCTCATGGACGAAACACTATGCAAACCTGCACTAATTCCTTATACCTAAGTGATTTTGGGAAGAAAAGAAATTATATGTAAAAACACGGCATGAAAGTGCATTTTAAAATCAGTACCATGAAGTGATTTTCCTTAATTGATGAATGAAGCAGAAGCTTTATTCGAAAAAGACAATTTTACGTGATATGAATCCATCACACGAATCTCACGTTTCAGTAAAAGATGAAGTGATAAATCTAAGGATTGATTAGAAAGTCAAGTAGAAATTCTGTGTACATTAAATCCAAGGAACATATTTAAAACATTCCCATTTTTAATATATGAGATCTTCTAATGCCTAATATATCAAAATTTCTGCGTGAAGCTAGATTTTAGAGCAAAACATTCAGTGAATTTGTAACGTATACTCTGGATTCACTTTCCTTTTGATTTTTACTATCTTTGGTTATTTTATTTTACTATGTAAATTATCTTCTTACTGAACGAGATGTTATTTCTCCCGCTGAATGAGATCTGGCAATGAGTGTAAGTCATGACGTGTGTTGGTAGCCAGTATAAATAGGCGCGTTCAACGATACCAGAGAGAGCTTTTGTGTTACGTGAGAGAGCTTTTTGTTGATGTGCGTAGGGAGAGCTTGGTTCATGTGAGTAGAGCTTCGTCCATGTTCAAGGAGCTACGTTTTATTGAGTAGCTGTGTGTCCGGTGAAGTGTATGTTGGATCATATCAAGAGTTTCTCTAATAAAAAGTTGTTCTTGTAAGTACGTTTTTCTCAGTCCATAGTTTTGTCAGATCTCTGTCTGGCTGTTAGGTTTATTTCATTAGTTGTTATTATTAACAACCAGCAATAAGACTTTATTCATCTTAATTACTACTACAACATTACTACCAGTTATAAGCTTGTTCATAATTACTACTACATTACTAGCCGGAGAGTTTATTCATGTTATAATTAAAAAAACAACAACCATTATAAGAAGCTTAGAAGAAAGCTTATTCATTATAATTGCCGCCCGAACTTTTCTCGAACACGAGGTCTTGACAATTCTTACCCATGTCTTCCTTACCTGAGACAACTTCAATTTTTCACCCTAAATCAATTTTCGATGGTGATGTGATTAATTTCGACCATCTGCAAGAAGCCTGTGAGGCTCACTTTGATATAAGTGATCTACACGTACCCAGGCATTCTTCACAATTTCGTAATTCACCAGCTTCCTATCACTCTGAGTAACGGGTCGTACCTGAGGGAGTTCAATCCTCTCAGCGAAGCAGAATGCTTGCCCATTTCGTGCCGCATGCAGGAACACTTAATTTCAATGGTTTGGAGGGGTTATTAAAATTCCTCGAGGATTTGGAAGATCATTTTGATCTATACAATATTCCTCAAGACTGCAAAGTGCAAATAGCAGGCACTTGCTTGAAGGATACCGCTAAGACCTGGTATCGGCAGTGGAGAGTGTCGAACCCGGATTCTCAGTATGAGAATTTCCGTGCAGAATTTTTGGAAATCTTTTCTTTCGGCCTCAGTCGAGCTAGCCTTGCACAACAACTTTTTTCTCGTCAGCAAGGACCCAACGATAGCCCTGTTGCATTTGCTTTGGAAATAACACGCTTGTATAACTTATGGGATCTACATGCCAGTCATGTCGACATGTTGGACACCCTATTACAGCAGCTCGATCCATTTCTACAGGATTTTCTTGAGGTTCGACATCCTGCTACAATTCATGAATGCCTTCGCCTCATACGAACGTATGAAGAGCGACACGGCAAACATGGTCCAACTCACCATGCTCGGGCACCCCGTGAGGCTTATTACGAAACTCCTCAGCGGCATAATAGGCCTAATAACTTTCAACGCGAGCGTACACAAGTGCACGCCCAAGCTTCATACGTTCCACCGCATAGAAGAGAGGTACACCAACCGCTTGTTTCTGAACAATTTTCTGAGTACCGTACAAATGCATAGTATGCTCGACCCCGTTCCAATCCGCAGAATTCGGAACGTTTTCATGCTCAGGTCAATGATGATTTTTCTGCCCGTGCTGAGGGAAGAAGTAATGAAAATTTCAACAGATATACGGAGTTCCCGCAGCAGTTTTCACGCAGTTTTCCTCATCATGAAAATTTTCCCGATACCCGGCAGGGCCGAGGTTTCAGACCGCATGATAATCCAACCAGGAATCCTTTAAACTTCCAAAGGAAGTAGACCAAGGTTCGGTCCTGCTTCCTGATACCAAGCATTATGACCCTAAAACAGTATTAGTGACTGTCCAAACTCCTCAGTTGCCTGATGTGTTCTTGACAATTGAAGATATTATTGTCGAGACAAAGTTCGACACTGGTTCTGAAATATTAGCCCTAAATACGAAGTTTTGCACTGACAATTTTCCTGCAATACACGTTCAGCCTGCGACGCAGTATTTGCGAGGTGCAAATAACGAAATCTTTAGTATCACAGGAACTGTCACATTATCTCTAGGGCTGGGAAAGGCTCGTTTTACGCATTTTTTCCTGCTTATAGACTAACTACCTGTTAAATGTCCAATGGGAATGGACTTTATCAATACTTTTCAAGTTACTCTGAATTTCGTACAACATGTTACTTTCTTTCCGGAACCTGTCGAAGTAATTCCTACGGTTCCTATGGATATAACGAGTTTGTTATTGAGTAACCAATTGAATGAGAGGCAACGAAACCAGCTTTCTCTACTTTTGCAGGAAAGCCCTGGTTTATTTTCTGATCAACCTGGTTTCACACAGGTGGTTTATCATGTCATTGACACTGATGGTTCGAAACCGATAGCGACGAAACCTTACCCTTGTGCTCCCCATAAGAAACAGGAAATGCAACATCAAATTTCAGAGATGATTAAACAGGGCATAATAAGGGAATCAACAAGCGCCTGTGCTGCGCCTGCCTTTTTGGTTCCAAAGAAACAACCCAATGAATTTCGTTTCGTGACAAATTTCCGCAAGCTCAACCAAGTCACGAAAACGATCAATTATCCACTACCTGTCATGTCGCATATTTTTCATGACCTGTCGTCAACTAAATGGATGTCAACCTTGGATTTGGCGAGTGGATATTGGCAGGTGGCGGTACATCCAGACTCCGTCGATAAAACAGGCTTTGTGACTCCTTTTGGGGCTTATGAATACCAGCGTATGCCCTTTGGACTAGCTTCTGCACCTGCTACTTTCCAAAAGCTTATGGATACGGTTCTCAGACCTGTTCTAGGTCCCCATGTGCATGTATATTTCGATGACATTATTATTATATCCGAGACTTTTGACGAGCACCTTTCTCTGCTCAAACAGGTGTTCCAACTCATATACAATGCTGGCTTGACGCTAAAACCTAGTAAATGCCAGTTAGTGAGGGACGAGATTGTATATCTGGGGTTGAAAATCACTCCCCACGGCTTATTTGCGAATAATGAAAAAATTAGGCCTATTGTTGACTTTCCTCTGCCTAAAACAGCAACAGAACTATCACGCTTTCTGGGAATGGCCGGATGGTATCAGCAGTTCGTCCCCGCTTATGCTACAATCTGTGAGCCATTGTATGATTTGAAACTTAAATACAAGAAGTTTGTTTGGACACCTGAGGCTACCACTGCATTTGAAGCACTGAAGTCTGCGTTGACTCAGCCTCCTGTGTTGGCTTTCCCGGATCATACTAAGGAATTTGATATTTATACTGACGCATCCGGAGTTGGTCTTGGTTGCGTTTTGTCACAAGCTGGGCATCCAATAGCTTTTGCGTCTCGTACTTTAGCCAAAGCTGAACGCAATTATTCAGCTACGGAACGTGAATGTCTTGCTGTTGTGTATGCTCTTGATAAATTTCAATGTTATCTTAACGAATTGACAGTTAACATAATTACGGATCATTCTGCCCTTCAGTATTTGAATTCTGCTAAGCACCTATCTCAAAGACTTATGAAGTGGGCTCTGAAGTTACAAGAGAGCAATATCAAAATTTCGTATCAGCCAGGTCATAAGAATCAATTACCAGACGCATTGCCTCGCGTTCCGATTAGTAGGGTCCCCACAGAAACTACTCCTGGATGTCAGCCTTTATTTCCAATAGCTGATATAACATCCAGAGAGCAGATAATGGCAGAATTAATAAATGATCCTGATTTTGGGGATATCTATAATTTTTTGCTTGCGGGTTCGCCCCTACAAAGTGATCCTTCTCTGGCTGGGAGGTCACAGCATTTTGAAGTCATAGAGGGTCTTCTTTACTATACGAAATCTAGGACTACTAGGGAAGAGTTTCGCCCATGTATTCCGCGAACCCTTAGAATGGCACTTTTAAACGAATTTCATGACAAACCTCTTGCAGGCCATTTAGGTATTCGCAAGAGCCTTTGTAAATTGCGGGATGTTGCCTATTGGCCTGGCAATTACCAAAGTGTGCTCGCATACGTTCAATCATGTCACTTGTGTCAGATTAATAATTACCGTAATATAAGACCGGCCGGTCACTTGAAATCTAGTTCAAGCTCTCATGTTTTTGACATTATTTCAATAGATTTATTGGGACCTTATCCTTTATCGTTTAAAAACAAAGCTCGTTACGTTTTAGTATTAACTGATAATTTTTCTAAATGGGTTGAAGTTTTTCCCATTAAAGCCGCTACGGCAGAAGTTATTTGTAATGTATTAATTAATGAAGTATTCTCTAGATATGATGCACCTAATAAAGTAGTTTCGGATAATGGTCCCCAATTTAATTCTGACATTTTTGAAAGAATGTGTGCGAGACTACACATTAAGCATAAATTCATTTCCCCATATCATCCCCAGAGTAATCCTGCGGAACGAGTAAACCGCACGCTAGTGAAAATGATTGCTAAATTTGTCATGGATCATCACGAGCGATGGGATGAACATCTTGAACTTTTTTCGTTCGCCCTCCGCTCGTTTATTCACGAATCTACTAAAATTACTAATGCAGAACTTTTTCTGGGTAGCAAAATTAAGACCACTTTTGAAAATTTAAACTAAACCAGCGACCAACTCCGCAATCAGTACGAATCATGGCAGAAAAAGCTCGTGTAGCATTGCTAGGAGCACAAGCGGCTCAAGCAAGATACTATAATACTAGGCGTATGGAACCAGATCTTGTCGTTGGAGATCTCACTCTCGTGAAAACGCACTTCCAGTCTTCTGTTTCTCATACTTTAGTGAAGAAATTTGCACCCAGCTACGAAGGTCCATATCGGGTGGCAAATGTGTTTGAAAATAACATTGTTCTTGAAGCACCTGACAATCAATTTCAATACGTACACGTTGCTCAGTGTCGCAAGTATCATGAACGAAATATCGATTTTATAATCAACCCTACTCAACCTTCTGTTCCATAGACTCAAGAGTCTATATCTCACGATCAACCTCCAGAAAGTTTGGACGAACCGACAAACATTTTTGAAGAATCTCCAGTGATTTTTTTCTTCACCCTCCCCTCCACAAGACGGGCTTCCAAACACGCAACCTGATTCTCCCATGAGACGAAGGCTCGAATCAAGTTCTTCAAATACTAGTATCGTTCCTTTCCCTCCAACCATTGCCAAGACTATTGCTGCACCGTTTCCTGATAACTCTGCACCAACACAAGCTCCTACTTCCTTGAATACCTCGTCAGAGAGTATTCCTATAGGCAGAAATAAACATCGCTCTGCACGACCACTAACTTACAGCAGCGACTCAGAGTCATCAGACATTTCTGATTTATCAGATATGGACAATAATTTGACGATTCCTAAACGTCAGACACCAATTACAAACCGTCCAGCAACACCAAAAGCTGGTCGAAAACGTAACTTGTCTCCCCAATCTGCTTCGCCGCAACAGCGACGAAGGCAGAGATCCTTGCATCCGCCCGGGTTTCGCCCCTGGAACCTACGCTCAGGGCAAACAGGGCCGATGCCTGCTTCTACTCTCATGCCACGAGGTAGAAAGCGAAAACAAACGATGTGGCCGGATCCACGTCCCTCCAAAAGAATGCTGGAAGGACAACACGGGCCTCAGCACAAAGGGACTACATACCAAAAGCCTGGGGGAGCCCGTTCCTGTCAGCCGCAGGGATTTCCTGACCGACAGACTTCAGCCGTTCCTGACCGTTCCTGTCAGCCGCAGGGATTTCCGGACCGACAGACTTCAGCCGTTCCTGACCGACGGATTTCAGCCGTTCCTGACCGTTCCTGTCAGCCGTCGGGATTTCTTGACCGACAGACCACAGATGGTCCAGATCCAGTCACGTCCTCGAAGAGAGCTACTCCACCTGAATTTACCAGTCCGATTAGGCCTGGAAAACGTTATCGTACTAGAGTTTTTTATCCGTCCTCGAGATAAGTAAGTTCTCGTGGACAGGTTCTCTTCTTTGTTTGTTGTTTTTCCTGCACGACCAGTTGGCGTTTCTGAATTTCTTTTTTTCGCGTTGGCCCTATGCATTCTTTTTGTGTATATATGTGTTTTTTTATATTTCTTCTATGTCCATCTACTAATCCAAATTTTTTTTTATAAATATGTGCGTAGGGATAAAATAGTAAAAATTGTTACTGTTAGGCAGCTACAGGCAATCTTCGCAGCTGATACAGTTGGTTTGTATTCAACGATAATATGAGAACGTAATTTGAAATTAAAAAAGTGATTCCCGCTAGGCAGAATAAAAGGAAGGTATGCCGATGCAGGTTTGATTTGTTCAAGTATACAAAGTGTTTTACAGACGAATACAGATTTCTTGATTTTGTCATGCCAAGTTTGATATTAAAGATATTGCTGCCACCAAAACAACAACAAAAAAGAGGTCGATAAACGTCAGTCAAAGAAGTGTAAGACTTACACTCCAAAATTGATAGATTTTTCGAAAAAAAAAAAAAAGGGGGAGATGATGTAACGCATACTCTAGATTCACTTTCCTTTTGATTTTTACTATCTCTGGTTATTTTATTTTACTATGTAAATTATCTTCTTACTGAACGAGAAGTTATTTCTCCGCTGAATAAGATCTGGCAATGAGTGTAAGTCATGACGTGGTGGTAGCTAGTATAAATAGGCGCGTTCAACGATACCAGAGAGTGCTTTTGTGTTACGTGAGAGAGCTTTTTGTTGATGTGCGTAGGGAGAGCTTTGGTTATATGCGTAAGGAGAGCTTCGTTTATGTGAGTAGAGCTTCGTTCATGTGCAAGGAGCTACGTTTTATTGAGTAGCTGTGTGTCCGGTGAAGTGTATGTTGGATCATATCAAGAGTTTCTCTAATAAAAAGTTATTCTAGTAAGTACGTTTTTCTCAGTTCATAGTTTTGTCAGATCTCTGTCTGGCTGTTAGGTTTATTTCATTAGTTGTTATTATTAACAACGAGCAATAAGACTTTATTCATCTTAATTACTACTACAACATTACTACCAGTTATAAGCTTGTTCATTATTATTACTACATTACTAGCCGGAAAGTTTTTCATGTTATAATTAATAACACAACAACCATTAGTAGAAGAAAGCTATATTCATTATAAATTAAAAAAAAAACAGTGTATCAGTTATATATTTATAAAGAGATACATTCACCACAATTTAAGATATTTCAAAAATTTATTTCAGCTTTAAAAAGCCAAAATTTTCAAATGTAAGTTAATTAACAAATTGTACGTATTATTGTTACCTTTCACGAGCATATGGTATCTACGAAGTAAATTTTTTAAAAATAGTGTTGCCAAGAGAGTACTAGAGCTAGAAGGAAATAGAAATTTCATTGATTTCTCTACAAAGACGGACATATGGCATGAGAAATTTTATCGCCACAAAAGGTATCTCTGTATATTTTTGATGATATATTGTTTTTTTCAATACATTTGTATTCCAGGATGTAGTCTACTTCCACAGCATTTCCTCATTGTAATATTAACGGCGTGAGGTTATCTGTACTGAAAAAGCCTTTTGAATAATAGTAGTAAAATTAAAACGTTTATATTAAGGTACCACATTATTATGGAATTTGTGATCACAATAAAAGTGAAACCTGTGCACTTTGGTATTCCCTCACGATGTTGAACTGTACCTAATACCAAGTACATGTGCAAATCTCGATCACCTCCTTTAAATGTAGCAGTTCCACATTTTGCTGAATTCATGAAATTGCTTGTTCCCAAGAACTCGGAATTTGGGTAAACTGGAAATTTGGAAGTGTTTTATTCTTTAAACCCAGATATTAATTTAGGTATAAACAAATTTTAATGTTCAAGGTGAACAATTAGTGAACTTTACTATTTTCATTTACAAGGGTCATAAAAAAATTTATGCACACGTTAATCTATAAGAGAAGCGGATGATACAATCGGGAAAGTTTTTGCGTCATATCAAGGTCAGACACTCAACAACGCATGGGTGCCAAAAGGATACGCTATCATTCGCTGTGTGGACGTGGGAAGGTTTGGAAATGGAAGCGGCCAGCTACTCATGTCGAGTCACAACTTTAGAACAGCGCTCGTATATGAAAAGAAAACTCTGCGATGAAAAATCCCTACACAGATCCACACTGCCTTGAAAGAAGTTTATGGGGAAGGAAATCCTGATAGAAGCACAATTTCTCGCTGGGCATCGCGTTTTCGGGACAGCCGAAGCATCAATAACACAATAACCGGTCAGGCCGACATCAAGCGGCGACAGAGAAATATCTGTCGCCATTGTTGCAACACTTTTTGATGAAAATCGTTGTTTGATAATCGAGGAGATTTCTCATTAGGGAAATTTCTCCACCATGTCTGTTCATCGGATTTTGACCGACTGGGAAAATGGAAAATCGCCGCGCGTTGGTTGCACCATCAACACACTCCTAAACATAAGGCAGCCAGAAAGAGGACTGCACAGGATCACCTCCACAGATTCAAAATGGAGGCCGACACCTTCCTGAACAGAATTGTCCCATTTCATGAGACTTGGATATGTGATTTTGAGGCGGAATTGAAGTCACAATCAGCGGTATGGAGGCATCCAAGTTCCCCACGGCCTTCAAAGTGTCGTCCGGAACAATCCAAAATTAAACAAACAATGATTTTTGCCCAAGATGCCCATGGTGTTGTGGACTCCGATCGAGAGCCAATAGGACAAAATGCAAACTCGCAATATTATTGTGACTTTCTGAGGACAAAGTTGAGACCAAAAATTCGGCAAAATCGCTATAACTTGTTGGGTGGGTGGAAAAACCATTTTTTATGAAATATTAGAAATGGTTGCGAAGCATTTCCCATCAGGAGCTCTAAACGGTGCTGAAAATCTTTGCAAATCAGAGATATCTGGCAAAACACAAGTTACCATTACACCCCGAAAGTCTATGAATTGCTTAATGTTTTTAAAATTTTATGAAAATTATTTCACACCGGAAGCGCTAAGAAGTTTTTTAAATCGAACTTTTAGAAGCAGAGATATTGACACAAATATGATATACATTTACGCACCCTGGCCAGGAAAACAGGGATTATTTTAAGCAGGAAATATTCCGAAAAATTTTACTGACGTGAGTGGTATCGGTCCTCGAAATAATTTTTTCAATCGAGATTTTATCTCAGATTTTGCTGAAAATGCATCAGAAGCAGAAATTAACCCTTACGCACCCCGGTGGCCAAACCATTGTTTTCCGAAAATTAAAAATTATATGCAAACGATATTCTTCGGGAGCTATATACCCTGAAGAAAAAAAAATATTTCAAATTTGAGGTTTGAAAGCAGAGATACCGGGAAAAACAATTTACTTTTACGCTGCTAGCGGAAAATCTATGCTTAACTTATAAAATGTAATACTCCTAAAGTAGTCTTCGACATAAATGGAATCGAAAGGAAAAATAATTTTTTCAGTCGGATGTTTAGAAGCATATATGTACATGAAATAAAATGTATTTTGAATTCGACATCATTTACTTTTAGGCCCTCTAGCGACGAAATTTTGCAACTTATGAAAACGAAATAAAAAAAATCATCATTTGCACATTTCAAGCTTCCCAATGCAAAAAGATTTTTTGAAATCGGACATACAGTTGCAGAGATATTGTGTCAACAAACGGACGGACGCACGCACAAAGCGATAATATAAGCACAATCTTTTCACAAAAGACGTGCTAAAAGTAAAAACAGCTGTCTGTTCAAGCACTAAACATGTTTGAACACACATTGTATTATATATCTTCACTTTATCTAACAAGAAAGAAACGTACTCGTTTGCCACACGTAAAGAAATACCAAATTCTTACAGTAATTTGTTGAACTCCGTAAATTGTGGGAAAATGTGACTAGTATTGTTTTCATTTAAGGCTACAAACCGTTATGGCATCAGAGAAGTAGAGATAACAGCTATACAGACTTCTCTTTACAGAATTTTAGTCACTGGTGAAAAAAAATTTAGATACATTTCGGTTATACCAAAGATTAGGGAAATGTCTTCTAAATCAATGTACTGGAATATATACGGTGTGGCGTCCATAATCATATCAGAAGTACATTTTTATGAGAAAATTTAATGTGATACTTTAAAAAATTGAATCATTCTGTGTCACTTTCCATCTGAATGGTTTTATCATCACGTTTCTTTAGTTTTCTGCGGTCGTTCATTATGTAGTTCTTGGGTATTGAATTGGTGGAGGTTTAATTGAAATTAATTGGAAATTATGTATTCTGTTTATTGGATCCCGGCTAATTGGGCCATCACTTATTCGAGGCAGGCTTTTATTTCAGTCAATTCTTGAAAAACATTATAAATTAGCTCTTTTCGAAAAAGCTTCGCACAATTGTGGAAGCCGCTTTATTGCTCCCAATTTGTTCAAGCCCCGCCTTGTGGTAATTAATCGGTATCTATGGTACTTTATCGTGGTAAAGGAAAAACATTCGAAAGCCATGAAAGCGTGATTGAAAATATCATTATGTCAAGCTCGCACTTTTTGAGAAATATTCATGAGCCTGCGTTTTAAATTATAATGGTAGTTACCAAATTTCATGCTTCTTTTAATTATGTAAGAAATATGCATGGGGAAAACAGAATTTTTAATGATTAAATCTAGATTAATCCAAAGTAATCGAGGTAGTTGCCTCCAATGCATGATCTTAATAACAAGAGTCACTCACAATACAAATTTATATTCGTTGGCTGAATTTAAAGATTTTATTGTATATACAAATATAAGAACTTTCGGGTTTCCCTAGAACCCTTCATCAGATACAGAAGAAGGAATAAGTTTAAATAAAGTGTTGCGTGAACATAATATAGATATCAGATATTAATATGACATAATGTCACGTGGCATCAAATTGTCAAACATAGTTCTTATATTTGTATATACAATAAAATCTTTAAATTCAGCCAACGAATTTAAATTTGTATTGTGAGTGACTCTTGTTATTAAGATCGTGCATTGAAGGTAACTACCTCGATTACTTTGGACTATTTCTGCACGTATTTGGATTCTCCTAACATCTAGATTAATATTAAAGAAGGCACTATACCCGTACTCTGAGCGAATGTTTCAGAATAAATTAAAATATTCATGCCATTTCTGCCAATTGCAAACCAAAAAAAGATTGTGTGGTGAAAACGAAAAATCAGACGGGTTCAGAAGTTGTACTACAAATTTCACGAAGAGTTATAGCATAAAAATGAATGATTCTTTCTCACCATTTCGGACATATTATAAGTGATCCATCGGATATTTAACTTTTTCTTCTATGATATTCGCCTTTTTGTTACCTAATAACAAAATTAAAAGAGGCATCGTAATTATGTTAGCAATTTAGGTAAAATTATAACAGTTTTTTATGAATTTTCTAGAAAGAGAATTTGCACTCTTTCTACAAATATGTATTTATTTCTAGAATTTGTGAACTTCATTATTAAATTTTTAAACATAGCTAGCAGCTGAACAAACTATTTTTGATGTTTTTAATTATAAGTTCGATATATTTATAAAATATAACAAGATTAATTCATTAATCCCTTGTTCTAAAGCAAACTCCATAAAAGGGTGCTGGGAAAAACATTTGTTTTGAACACTTTTCTTAATTCAGTGTTTATTGACCACTGTGAAAAGCAATTCGCTAAAATCAAAATGTTCGTTTGTAATGTGGAGAGTAGAAGAAAAGGGGGACTTCTGAGACAGGGACATCCCTCCATAGACTTAACATTGGCTGTCCACGAGGCTGTTCCCGTGGCTGTCCACGAGGCTGTCCCAGATGTTCACTTGTCAGAATTTTTGTGACGTGATCGTCCCCATGATGTGCTGCCCCCTAGCGGTGCTTCTTGGAACTTTCAATGGATCTTTGATTTTGATGGATGGCAACGACCGAGCCACGCAACTGACAAAACGTTTTCAAGTGGCTTAATCGATGGTGGTACGGCGTCAACAGGCCTTGAGGAAAATCTAGAAGATTGGTAAGTAGGTTCCGCGTACTTTAATGGACCGTAATGTTGATCGACGGTTGTGCATTTTCATATCGTTGCTGAAGAGGTTTGAAGGGAAGAATTTTTTCTGGAATGTTTTCATCGGGGATGAAGAATGGATCTATTGCGACAACCCTGTGCGGAAGCGATCCTGGGTCGACCCAGCCCAGCCATTAAAATCCACTGCAAACAGGATATCCACGGAAAAAAGGTGTTGTTGTGTGTGTGGTGGGATATGCATGGAGTGTTGTACTTCGAACTGTTGAAACCGGGCGAAACAATCACTGCACAACGATATAGCAATCAGTCGATGAAACTGAACGCCGCAATCGAGCAAAAACGCCCATGGACAGGTAAAGGACGCCGCCGAGTCACCCTGTTACACGATAATGCCAGTCTACTTGTAGGTGCTCCAACGAAATAAACCCTTGAACTGTTACACTGCGAAGGTTTGCCGCACCCGGTTTACTACCCGTACATTGTACCCTCAGACTCTCATCTGTTTCGCTCTATGTAACATGCCCTAGCCCAAAAGCGATTCACCACAGTTCCAGTAGTGAAAAATTTCGACACTGCGTTCTGCAGCTCAAACCCAAGTTCTTCTATCACAGGGACATTCATTTGTTGTCTTAAAAACGGCCAATATTTCGTTGAATGAATGTGTACGGTGTTGCAACTTGTTCCGGTCTCTTTCCTCCTTAAAACGCCGGATTATTTTTCATACCCCTAATAAACTGACTTAAACTTTGGTGCTCACTTAATGGCTTATTTTTAAAGAAACAGAACGGAACAAAATAATGAGCTCATTTTAAGTCAATTTGTAATTATTTTTTCAAATTCAAAAGTAAAAACTTCATTTTTGTTCATGTCACTGATATTTACTCAATGTAAAAAAACGTTAGAGATACCTACCTAATAGTGTTTTACTCATGCTTTAGCGCAAATAACAGCTCATACACGCCGAAGAACCAGCAACACCAGCTACCGGAGAGTTTCTGGAGGCAATACCAGCCATGCCTTTTGCAGCATTGTCCATAAATCCACCTGAGTCATCGGCCTAGAATCGAAGAATCTGAAGCTTCCCTCAACGGCATTTAAACGCGATTCGCCAGATTTAAAACCCTATGGAAGCTCCGGGGACCTTGGTATTAACTGGATGTTTCTAAACTCGGATAAGTGTTCCCAGAGCTGTACATGGGTGATTGCGGTAAGGTTGGGCTGCACATTGTCCTGGAACAGAAGCATCGGCCGCAGGATGATCGAACACCTTAAAAACGTGTAAGTGATCAGCCAACACATGCCAGGAACGCGTAGCATTTAAGGGCATCTCCATAGACACTGAGAGACCAGAAGTGTCTCATGAGATGGCTCCCAAAACCATCCCCCGTTTCCCATTTTTGAAATGGTTTACAAATATTTAGATACGAACCTTCTACTTCCATTTTCCTTTTCACGAATCTGTATAATTTCCTTTTTGGACAAAAATGAATACTAAAGCTGAGGAACGAACTAGATGTTAAAACAAAATTCTAATTAAATAGAAAAACAGAGTTATCCGGAACGCAAACATGAATATCATAATACACCGGTGCAGTCAAAAACGCGTAGACAATGGTTATAATGCCACACAAAACGACACTCACTGGCAAGGAGGGAAATTACTGCAAAGTTATCACCATAAATGTGTGGCGTAACCAACTTTTGGGAAAAGCTACAGATTACTCAACATTTAAAGGAAAAGTAAAAAGAATTTGATAACTGGAAAAGTAAAAGAAACTGAAACTGATTCGGATAAGAAGAAAATCAAAATTCCAATCTAATTTTCTCACGACTTTATCGAACGCAAATATTTGAATTCCAGTCTTCGTAGAGGAACGAATACATCTTTAATATGTGATAATAAAGAAATGAAAATGCTGCATTTTAAATTAGACCAATTTCTGTTCGTCAGTTGTGTTTGAAAGCAAGAGCTCTTTCATTTACCGAAAGCGGTAACGATGACTTATAATTATTAATTAATTCTCTAACAGATACTGAATAATAAGCCATGAAAATAATATAACGCATGAAGGGATATACAATATTTTTTTCCGTACATGAACAATTTATTTCTGCATGATCAAAACAAAGTTTAGTAAACTTATGCTTAGTTAAATGCGCATTTAGGAACCTGCAGACTTTTGTTCTCCCTCAGAAAATTAATTCAGTTCGATTTTCCAGACGTCTAGGAACTCATCACTGCCACCTTTGACGTCCTCATAATATACATCATTATTTTTCTTACTAAAAATGCAAGAGAAAGTTGCCAGGTCGTCCTTCAAGATTAGAACGCGAAAAGCAGGAGCAGGTGACCCCACTTGTAGTTACGGTTCCGATAAAAATTCTCAAAGCGCCCTTCTGACACGAAAAGTATTCAGCAGTTCAGAGCGGTGTGACCAAAATCGAGCTTCGAAACGACGGCCGAAGTCTGTAAATTTTGTTTACAGTTATTTAACTACATATTTCCAAATGATTTCGGAGAATATCGCTTCACAAAGTAATTAAAGTAGATATATTTGTAATATATAACAGCACATAATATTTAAGAGAGAGTTTACAGGTACCGAAAACAATACGCTGTCTAATACATGAGATAGTAATATGTACAAATAAATACAAACCATAAGCTACTGACGCGAACATCTTGGTACACGTTTCTCCCTATGAAGTACAATTCAGATGAAATATTTACTTCTTCTTTACACAGTTTTCGTATTGTCCGAATCCTTTTTAAATAGTAATGACCTGCAAATTGCTGCACTGGCACGGCACTCGCAGCAATGTTTTTTTTATTTAATTTCACCCTGTAGTCTTTCTTTAGTAAAATTTATGGAGGTATACTACTAAGATAAATTCATCAAGAAATGATTTTACTTTTTTCCTACATAGTTCCAATGACACATTTCGGAGTGCACTAATACTCCACGAATCATAGCACCAAAGAGCAATATTATTGAAAAAATCATGACAATATACAATAAGAATCGTATAGTAAGATCGCGCTCGCAGCTTTCCAAGACTTTTGCCGTGTTACCACAGTAAGACTAATTTTAGCTAAACTTTTCCTACTGAGGTAGAGCAGTTCACAAGAGATTGTGGGTGAATTATGCAACGTTACACTCTCAGAAATCACTTTTTCGAGCACTATTCAAAGTGCAAAAACATCAACTCGTGGTCCAGGGACAACGGCGTGTTTATTTTTCTTGCAGACGTTGCTGCGCAGGAGAACGAAATGTTTTTATTACTAGACACCCTTCACATTATTCATTTCTTTTTTCCCAAACAAACTGATACAATCGTAAAACTCGGCAAATTACGAATCCTCCACATCTTTTTCAAAATTCGTGTGTTAGCTGAGGACGAACTTTATTGACAGCTTATTCCTCAGTATTTGCAGATCAGTGTTTTGAAACACCTTAGGTTAACATCAGCCTGTAAGTAAATCTTGAAATGGCTAGTTGTAGTGAGGGTGAAAGTTTGCCAAGTTATAGTGATGATTTTGAATCACTTTAGAATAACATCAATCTGCAAGGGTATATTCAAAATTAAGAGAGTTTTTATATTACTTCATTTTTTATTTTTTATTTTTTTGTTGCAGAAGAGCAGTCTTTGAAAATCCGTTTTAAATTTTAAATTTCTATTTCAAAAATATTTCACGTAAAGTTATTTTTTAAACAAAATAAAGTTCACGGAAATATTTCGGCCAAAAATATTAAAATTTATGGAAAAAACAGTGTTTTTCTCGAAGCTTGGAATTTCTAAGAAAATGGTTTATTATTTCTGTCATACATACATGCATTATGTGTAGCATTAAAATGGCTTAAACTTCAATGTTTCAGAAGCAGATACATTAAAATAACATCGAGGTTTCATTACCGATGTTTGTAAACAATATTTTCTGTGTAAAATACATGAATTTCTTTTTGTTGCATTCTTGTAAAGAGGAATGGAATAACATACCTTTGTGTCGTGAATTGGCTGTTTTGGTCGATGTTTCAGCAAAGAAATAGAGTTTTTTCCTCGATACTACAGGAACCGATACATGAAAAAACATCAAGGTTTCCACCAACGCATCGAGCGCTTTAACAGATGTTATTGGTTACTCGATTGTAATTGGTGAGTAATCGCCGTTATATTGAGCAGCGATTTTACCCACCAATGTGACCATTCACTGCTGCAGATGGGAAAGTATGAATTCATCGGCTAATTAGCAAAAACATCGAAACATCAAGATTTTTACTGGTACATGGTAAATTTTCACCGATATTATCAATATTTCGGGAATGAGTAAACCCAGACGAAAAACAAGATTTACAAATTAGTTTTTATTTTGCGCAGTGAGTGGCTTCTTTTGGGCTAAGATAAAGCTATCCATGTAAATAATAGTAGTTGCATTAAATTTTTTATTAATCCTCCCCCCCCTTTTTATATTAGTTAACTTACCATCCAATTATTTTTTATTTTTTATTTTGGCCACTAACTTTTTTGGATTTACCGGCCACTGGTCACTTATCTAAAATTCCAGTTTGCACCTTTACTACCTATGTTCCAGGGTTTCGGATAACGTGCATTGACCAAATTTGATGAACTCGCTTAAAATTCGATTTAATCGTTCATTCAAATTCCGACATATCTTATGAGTCCGTTACATCTGTATTCGCATTTTATGGTCTCCGAATGAAAGACGGAAACCGAAATTGCAACCCATGTGCGAAATAGGAATAAAAGAGGCGACGCTTCAATAATTTGATAATGCCTTGATGTCTTATTTCTACAAGATTTTGTCGCCTGAGTGCTGGTTTTCTAGAACCCTGACAAACAAGAAAGGCGTAGGTCCAACAGCCTGTGAAAAGAGAAATGAACAGGTGTTCAGATAGATAAAATTATAATAAGGACAATGCTGATGAAATTAGAGTAAGCGATTATATGCGCTATTACACTTTCTTTTATTGTTCTACTGCATTACGTAACGAAAATACTGGCCGTATGAAACAAGCTAAACAAGAATTTTAATCAAACATAAACGTACAATGGAAGTCAGAAAAATTAAATTTTGGAAAATGTATACAAATTATCTTCACTTAATACGAAATATAAAAATCAAGGATGTTTTTATTCTGATCGAACAGCTGTCTTTTATCAGCTGCACCAGCCGCATGCATAATATATTTCTGCTTTCTTTTCTGCAAAAATCTCCAGCAAGTTCTTATTTCGAAATAGGAATAGAAGCCAACATGTGTGATATCAATGGTTAGCTGGCTGGCACCATGGGAGAGTTGCTCTGAGTCAAAAGAGATACTAGCTGACTCCATCCTTCACTGCAAATAAACCACATTTACGGATCTAAGTGATACAGAATTGCAATTGTTATTAGAATATTGGAATTATTAGCCAAAAAAAGGCGTGAATAAAATGTTTCAATGTATTCGTGGTGGAGATTTAAAGATTTAAATATAGAGTATATAAAATTAATTTTGCAAATAACATAGCGCAAACTATTGTAATGTTAATAACAGACTGCTGTGAGAAAAAGCCTGCCGCCCCGGTAGTGCAGTGGTCTAAGGCGCTGGCCTCTGATCATTCGTCCGTAAGGGGTCCGGGCTGCCGCCCCGGTGGCGCAGTGGTGTAAGGGGCTGGCCGTCCTTCGTCCTTAAGGGGTCCGGGTTCGAATCCCGGTCAGGCATGGATGTTGTGTTTGTCTTACGGCACTGGCTCTCTCCCTTCCCTGGAACCAGTGACCCTAAATTAGGGACGGGCGACTGCTTATAGCCCGTTGAGTTGCTCACGGTGGTCGTTAAACCTCCCATCAAAAGAAAAAAAGAGAAAAAGCCTTTACGTTTACATTAAAGTCCACTTGAAACAACGTCATTGAATATAAATTATACATTGGGTGTGACAACTGTGTTTTAAACAATATTTATCCAGTGATGTAGCTTCATAAAATATATCGATTTCAAGAACGACTGGACATCAAGCAACGTTTGGTTTGTACGAACAAAGTAGGACATTTCAAAATTCTTTATTGAAAGACTTCGTTTCCTAATTTTTTTTTTTTGTTTTTTTTTTTGGAGCAGGATGTATGTTTATTTATTTAAATGAAAGGGATATAAAAAGAAGATGTTTTTTAAATAAAATTATTTTTAATTCTGTAGGACGATGTATTCGTTGATTAAAGCAGAGCGGAATAAATGGAAATCAACCTTAACAAAAAACATAGGATAGGTGATCTTAGATGGTGTAAAGTGGAACTTAATGGCTTCAACAGTGATCAGAAGATACTTTTGACGTACATGATGATAAAACGATAATAGTAATCCTTCAGATTCGATAACTGAATACCAAATTATATCTGAGGGTACGAGCAGTCTTTCAGGTGATGTATTGAAATACTCAACAAATGTCGAAGTTGAGATTCCTTAAGGGAATGCAGATTTGCTTGCTGGATTTGATGGTCATGTCACCACAGGATGATATCAGCAACGACAACGCAGTGCTGAGTATTCCAAGTATTTCATTATGAAGGACTTTATTTGTTTCTGTAAAGATACTAATGATTTTAAGATAGAGCCAAGTATGGTTTACTGTAGTAATAATGAATTTTGCATATTTACTAATGCATATAAATGAAGTATGAAAGCAGTTGATCGTATAATGGAAAAAATATCCATGCAGGTGGCTTGCAAGAAACATGTGAAATCAAGTAGAACATCTGAGGTGTAGTAAAGCACTGTAACTACGTTGGAAAACGTGAGTGGTTATTTGAAGTCAATTGGAAAAATTACATGTCTTTAGGGTGGCTTCACGAACCGCTGCTGTATTCCATATTTGTGGCAGAATCGGGCAACATAAAAATATTATATTTTTCAGCACAAGGGAATAAAAAAGATAATATATTTGTCGGGAGGAGATCATGTAAAGTTTGTTCCACAGGTTTCAAATGAGAACTTTCTTCTTCCACATTTGCATAGGAAATTCGGTTTAATGAAGAATTTTGTAAAGTCCATGGGAAAGAAGGGAAGTGACCTTTCTAATGTAGCAGACGCAATACTGAAAGATAAAAATTTTACTGGCCCCGAATAGGGAATATTTTGAAACATCTCGCTTTTTAGACAAAACTCCAAGATTTGAACTTCAAGTTCGGCGTTTCTGTAAAGAAGTTTTCCACGGATTTGTTGGAACCAAAAAAGAAGGCTCTGTCCCTCTCTCTCTCTCTCTCTCTCTCTCTCTCTCTTAGGAATATATTTGACAATCTCACTAAAATGTTATGAAGATATGGAATCGAAAATTCATTTTCGACATTCACATGTCAAGTTGTCTTTTTCAGCTGGGAATTATAAACCTGTAAATTCTGAGAATCCGGAAACTCTGCAAACGATATAACCTAAAAGGGAATGTGTTTTCAGGGTCGATGTGATGTTGTTAGAATTACACTGTAAAAAATTGCCGTGAATTGTCGGTGTTTCAACCGTAATAAAACGGTTTACGGATCGTAAGCACGCCAACGGGCGATGAACTGTAAATTGTCGGTAGATAAACTACATGTTCACGGTGTTTAAACTGTTTTAACCATTACGGTATAATACCTGTTTTTTTACGTGCTGTCGAATGGCAACATCTCAGTGGCCGCCATATTGGCATGAAGCGATGGAAGGCTTGGAAGCGTGGAAGTCTCTACGGAAAGTAAAGGTAACTCGTGGCGCAGCATTTATTTTCGGTAAGTATTTTTTTGTTTTGTGTAAGTTACAGTGCATTATGATGAGAATGTTTGTATTAAGTGGTTTTGGTAACATCTGGCAGGCATAAGAATTGAAACAAGTCTGATTTTTATTTCATTTATTTCGTTCAAATTATTTGTTAGGCCGTACAAGTTAAGTAAACGAACGCAGTAGATAACTAGTTTTCCTCGCTTTTCCTGTGACTAGGGTGACAACTAGTTTTGGCGAACGAGGTACAAATTGTATAATGGTCAATTTCACCCAGACAACGTTGGGGCCAGGAAATTTTTATTTAGCACGCAATCGTAGGTGCTAAAAATTCTAACACCATGCTTCCTACATCTTTTTATATATATATATATATATATATATATATATATATATCATCATCATCATTGTCAACCATTATCAATCCACTGCTGGACGAAGGACTCCCCAAGTTTCCTCCACAACGGTCTGTCTTGTGCAAGTCTCCTCCATATCACCCCTGCATACTTTCGAATTTCATCCACCCATCTCCCATGTGGTCTTCTTCTGGGTCTTTTCCTGTCCCTTGGAATCCAATCTAAAATTTCGGCTGTCCATCGATGATCTGTCCTTCTGGCAGTATGTCCAGCCCATTGCCATTTCAGGGATTTTACTCTGATCATGATGTCTTCCACTCTTGTCATTTTTCTGATCCACGAGTTCCTCTTCTTATCTCTCCTGGTTACACCAACCATGCACCTCTCCATGCTGCTTTGAGTTGTCTGCAGCCTTTGTATGTCTCTTTTAGTTAAGGTCCACGTCTCTGCACCATACGTAAGCACTGGAAGGATGCATTGATCAAACACTTTTCTTTTAAGACATAATGGCATATTGCTCTTGAAAATTATGCTGTTTCTTCCAAAAGCTCTCCAGGCAAGTTTTGTACGCCGATTAATTTCTTCATCAATAAGACACTCACTTGATATCTGCTGTACAAGATAAACGTACGTGTCTGTTATCTCCAGCTTTTCTCCATCAATCGATAAATCTTCATTTCTTGTAAAAGCATTGAACATCACTTTTGTCTTCTGAAAGTTCATTTTTAATCCCACTTCTTTACTCTTGTCAGCAAGTTCCTGGATCATACTCTGCAGCTCTGATGGGGTAGTTGCAAAAATGACTACGTCATCAGCAAAACGAAGGTGGGTTAGATAATCTCCATTAATCTTTATCCCCTTGCTTTCCCAGCTCAGCGACTGAAAAACACCCTCCCAAGTGGCATTAAAGAGCTTCGGAGATATGGTGTCACCTTGTCTCCCTCCCTTTCCAATTTTTACGTGTGTTGTATTTTCAAACAGCCTAATCTTTGCACTTGCATTTTCATAGATGTTATTAATAATATTAATGTATGCATCTTCAATACCGCAGGTTTTCAGACCCATTGTAACTGCTGATGGTTTTACCGAATCAAAGGCTTTTTCATAATCGATAAAAGCCATGCACAATGGAAGTTCATATTCCCTCGCTCTTTCAATTAGTTCTCTCAGCACGTGGATATGATCTATTGTGCTGTAGCCAATCCTGAATCCAGCTTGTTCTCTCGGTTGAGCCATGTCCAGTGTTACCTTCAAGCGATGTGAAAGAACTTTAGTGAAGATTTTATAAACTACTGATAGGAGGCTGATAGGTCTGTAGTTTCCAAGATCCTCAATGTCACCTTTCTTATGTAGCAGGATCATTGTAGCGGTGTTCCAATCCTCAGGAATCTTTCCTTCATTAAGGCATCGAGTGAAAATTTGGGCGAGTACTGTTTCGATTTCTCCACTTGCTTCTTGTATGATGTCTACAGTAATTCCATCTTCTCCTGGAGCTTTTCCCCGCTTCATGTTCTTGATTGCATATGCATCTTCTGCTGGAAGGACTGGGGGAACTCTGGTACTGGTATCTTTCATGATGTCTGGAGTGCATGTATCATCCCTTTCATATAATTTGGAGTAGAAATCTTTCACTCTTGTCAAAATTTCGCCTCTATTTCTTGTTACAGAACCATCTTCTTTTCTCAGTGCCATAATCTGTTTTCTTCCCTTACTGAGATGTCCCTTTGCTATCTTTAGGCTTTGGTTGTTTTCAATTGCTTTCCTCACTAGTTCACAGTTGAATTTTCTTACGTCTTCAGTGATACTTTTTCTTACTGTCTTGCATAGCTCTATATATTCCACTTTGGAAGTCACATCTTCTTTAGTTGTCCTCATCTCTCTTCTTTTTTGCATCAACATTTTCGTTTTTCCTGATAATTTATTTACATGCAACTTGTTCTTAGACCCAGCTAATTTTGTTGCTGTTTCCATAATAGCTTTGGTTACTTTTCTGTTAACTTCAGTGATGTCCACTTCTTCCGATGTTAGGCCTTCTAAAGCAGAGAACCTGTTCTTCAGTTCCAACTTGAAGGTATTATGGTGTTTTTTAAGGTTGGTTATGTCAATAGATTTTCTTTGTCTTATGAGCTTGACACGTTCAAGTTTAGTGTTGAGGTGCATCTTACATCTCACCAATCTATGGTCACTACCTGTGTTGAACTTGTTTAGCACACTGCAGTCTTCTATGACGAATTTTTTGTTACACATAATAAAATCAATTTCACTTGTCGTCCCATTTGGATGTCTCCATGTCCATTTCCTGTGTGGCTTTTTCTTGAAGAAGGAGTTCAAGATGAAAAACCCTTCTGCCTCTGCAAACTCAACGAGAGTATTTCCACGCTGGTTTCTGTTGCCATGACCGAATTTACCTACTGAAGTTTCATTCTGTTGCCGTTGCCCTATTTTTGCATTGAAATCTCCCATAATTATTTTCAAGTGCTGCTTACCTTTATTATTTAGATGACCAATTTCCTCATAAAATTCTTCAATTTCTTCTTCAGGATGACTTGTGGTGGGTGCATAAGTTTGAATAATCTGAGTCTTATATCTTTTCGAGAGTTGGATAACAAGTCGTGCAGCTCTGTCAGAGGAACTTTCAATTTCTACAACTTTATCCTTCAGTTTCTTGTTTATTATAAATCCAACACCACTAGTTCTGCCAGTATCTGTCCCACGATAGTAGAAGAGATGTTTACTTTTCAGTTCAATGAGATCTTCTCCTTTTCTCCTTACCTCACTTAGCCCCACGATCTCCCACTTGATCCTTTGTAGTTCCTCTTCCAATTCAAGAAGCCTTGAATCAGAAGATAGGGAGCGTCCATTGTACGTAGCCAAGGTCAGCATCAGATGGCAGCCTAGTCCGGTCCTCCGGGGATTCTTAGCACCCTCTGCCTTCATGTCGCACTGGCCGCTGCCTTGGCCAGGTACATTCCAGCTGCCGGAGACTGAGGGCCAAGATTTAAGTTGTGGAATCATTTTGGAGGGGTTTGGCCATAACTCACCACGCTGGCCAAGCGGGTTGGTGAGTGTGGGATAGAATTTCCTCTAATCCCGATGGTATAGTTATACCGCTATTGGCGGTCGTCAGAGCCCCTTTAGTGGGAACAGGATGCACCACGAGAAGGCGGGGTTGATATTTGTCAAGGAGAGGCTGTGATGTTGCGCATCACCTGACCTTACATCCCATATATATATATATATATATGTTAAGGCCTTGTAAAATACTTCTGATGTGTTTGCAGACATAAAGAGATGTATTATTTTTAATATTTGTTCCTAAAGAAATGCAAACATTGAATCAAGTATAGATAACAAAAAATAGAAATGAATGCACAAAAACAGAAGTTCACACCTAGTTCAGGACTTTGTCTTTAAAATGTCTGTTTGAAGATGTTGAAACATTTTTTTCTGCAAACCAACACATTGAAGAAATCTCGTGTGAGCAGTGTGTGTACCTCATCTGTGGTAAGATAGAAATTTATCAGAACCATTCAATTTCTTAAAAATTAAATGAAATATATCAGTTCAATACACAGGTATTTGTGTAGTAATAACTGCCAGTGTTTTCTGTAAAATTACAAAAAAATGACAGAAATATCACTCACTCATAACTCAAGACATTTCTGTGTGTATGTTCCATCTGTGGTAAGACTAAAATTTATCGGAGCCATTCAATTTCTTAAAAATTAGGTGAAATGTTTCGGCACACCGGTCTTTGTGTAGTAATACTTGCATAACTGCAAGTGTTTTTGTAAAGTTACAAAAAAATGACAGAAATATCACCCAACACATTACTCGACACATGTCAGGTAAACTACCAATGCTCTTAATAGCAGAAGCAATATGTTTACTTTATTTATAAAATGAGTATCCAAAAAGGTTTCTTTCAGTGTAAACCCAGTTGTGTAGAAAGTTTACAAACGTGTCACGCAAGGCAGTAATTACATTAGAACTGTTAAGTGAGCTAAGAAAATCTCTTCGACTGTACTCTGTGTAGAATATAAACATTGCTAGTATACCCCAAAAGTGCCCCACAATCTTTTCAAATGTAAATATATTTTACAAAAATTTTATACCAAAAAGAACACGAACATTGAATCAAGTATAGACAACAAAAAATTAGAAATGAATGCACAAAAACAAAAGTTTACACATAGTTCAGCAGTTTAAGTTTATCTTTAAAATGTCTTTTTCCTGGCTTTGAGGTTTACGAAGGAGTGCACAACATCGTCGAACGATAACTGCTTGGCGATATCGTGTACTAATGACATGATAGCCAGAAAGTCTTTGTTGAAGCGCTGTCTATCGCAAGTTATTTTTTACCAATGCCATTTTTGAAAAAGAACGCACTACTTGACAGTTGGTCATTGGTACAGTAAAACCTTCTTAACGGACACTCCCGAATAGCAGACACCTCCATTAAACGGACAGTTTTGTAGTCCCCATAGGCGGTTCTGTGTTTTTACCTCTGAATAGCGGACAGCGATTTCAGTCGAAAAAGCTAAAAATGCGTTCACTGAAGGGATAAAGTTATGCGAAATTTTATAGCAATGCCAAGCACACTGTATTGAAATCATTCCTAGCTATTGTTTACCATCTGTTTCACGTTAATTCTCTCCATGCCGTCACTTGAGTAACCTCCGCAATCAAAGTCTAACCGCATTCCGTTAATCGTTTCCAAAAAGCAGGGTTTGTCTCGGTAGACAAAGAGTATGTACTTTCAATGCAGATGACCTGCGCTCTATTTCTGAACTCGTGACTTGTTTAAACTGTGAGGGAAATGAAATGATTTTATTACAGTGGATGATCAACTGTGTTTTGAACAGAGGATAGATGCAAGATTTCATTTCTTCCACGCACCCAACAAGAACGACATGGTCGAAGAGACAGCAAAGTTCCTCAAGAAGAGGCAGCGGACGGAGCTGCAGAAAAGGTGTGCAACATTAAGAACTTCACAGCCGCGGAAACATTTACTGCAAAACTTCAAATTTTTTTATTAGCAAAAGTGGTTGTTAGGGACTAACACTTTTGATGAATTTGAAAATTCATATTGAAAAAGGGGCTGTAAACGGTGAAAGAAAAAAAAATCAAACACTGTTGTCAGTTTTTTTTTTTGAAGGAAGGATGCTAACAGATAAATTGATGAATTAGCTGTAAGTACTTTTTCTAAGTTTTAAAACATTTGTTAATCAGAAATATGCATTGAATTACGTATATACATATGTACGGAAATTGCATTTTCTCTCATGTTTGAAAAACTCAAATATTTAAGTTACTATCAATACGTACATATATTCAATTCCATGTCCAGTATTACTAATGTGGATTCGGAATTTATTACTTCATAAATATGTACATATAAAGTATGTATATTTATAGATGTAACTTTATTTTTAAGAGCAAAAGAATACCGGCCACAAAGTTCGTGTTGCGCGATGGCTTTAGTAGACGGGCGTGTACCTCCCAATAGCGGACAGATTATCTGGTCCAGAGGTGTCTGCTATTCAGAGGTTTTACTGTGTTACCAAATATAGTTTCAATAGAGTGAATAAATTTAGGAAAACAATCAAATTATTATATATATATCAATAACTCATCAATAATCACATTAAATATTTCTACTTCAAATTGTTTCATTACGGCTATTGTCATCTACATATTTTTATATGATCGTGATTCGACAAAACTTCCAGGAGATTTTTCACTTAATGTTTTAGCTATTACTTCATATTTTTAAAAATTATTTCTTTCATTGCCAATGAAATGTGATAGTGACCGAAGAAGGTTACATCCAATTAACAAATCTAGTGACGGCTTTTGTAATTGACTACTAACTTTATCGCATCTTTCCAAAATATCATGCCAAAGAGCACACAATAAATCAGATTCGAATTTCACAGACTTTTTGTAAGGATTTTGCTTTCTGCCGAGGTTCTAGTTTTTTTTATTAAATTCTCAGATACACTATCTGGGGCATTAAAAATATTGTCATAGTCGGTGAACACTGAACAGTGCTCTTACTCATTAATAATGACCATACCATCTAGTCTTACTCAAACTTTTTAAGTGAAATAATTTATCATTCATAGTTTGGTTCAAATTGCTGAAAAATATGGCCCATTTATGAGGGGAACTTGAGAGAAAAAAACGTAGCAATGTCTGTAGGTAGAAAAAAAAGATTTTGGGCCTCCAGACAATGGAAGCTGTAAATTTAATATGAATAACTGAAATTTCTTCGATTTACGCTTTTTGGAACTTTTTTACCCACATGAAATTTTCAACCCTCAATAAAATGGTTGTTGGCACACTCATTTTGTTGGTAACCAAAAACTTCCGAAAAATCCAGGCCCCTGTCAGACTATAAAGTGGGCCCCTGAACTAACTGTGGCCCTTTAGTCCCCTCCCCCTTTAATCTGTCTGTGATCTTTTCTGTCCCAGCTGCTATCATTTATCAATGTAATCCATTAAAGATTTCATTTGCTGGTTTTTGTGTTAAAATTTGTGCTTTCATCCTAATTTTTTATAGTCTGTGACAGGCTTAAATTTTATTACATGCTGGGAATGTAAATAATATTAACTGCTGGGATGCCATCTCGCCCAACTTCGAACACTGATTTTTACAAGTGGTTAAATTTTAATTTCATTTCTGTAAAAACATAGCAAGTGTTACTCAGGGTTGGAGTCTCCATTGTTCTCCAGCCAATAGCTATCAAATAATTGCCTGGCAAATTCCCTTTTTCAGGCGAAGTTGCCATTGTGTTCCAAGCTTAAATTTAAGAAATTCCTTAGTCAAACTCCGCATTAGCACCAATGCTAAACATAATTGTGACTCCCCTTAACCCTGTTTGCTTAATATATACATTGAGTGGCCACTTTATTATGACCACCCCGTCAGTACTTCGTTGGGCCTCCTTTTTGCCTTTAATACCGTGTCTATTCTTCGTGGCATGGACTCCACAAGATGTTGATAGGTGCTTTGTGGAATCTGAGACCATGCTTGATGAATAGCACTTTCCAAGAGAGTGAGATTGCAGTTGTGGATCCAGCTGTCTGATGGCTCGTACAACTTCATCCCACAAATTCTCAATGGGGTTGAGATCTGGAGATTGTGGGGGCCACCTAAGCAAAGTAAACTCACCGGCATGTTCCTTAAACCAATCCTGTACAATAGGAGCACTATGGCAAGACGCATTATCTTGTTGAATATAGCCATCGCCTTGGGATAAACCATCCGCATGACAGGATGCACTTGGTCCACAACGATGTTTAGATATGATGTGCCAGTCAGACGTTGATCAACACGAATTAAAGGGCCCAAATCATGTCAGGAAAACATTCCCCAAACCATAACGTTGCCTCCACCAGCTTGAAGGGTTGTAGCAATGCATTTGAGGTCCATGCTTTCGTGCTTTTTCAGCCAAATTCTCACCCGGCCATCGCCATGGTGCAACTGAAAACGTGATTCATCGGACCACATAATTTGTTTCCAGTTATAGACTGTCAAATTCTTGTGAGAACTGGAGATGTTTTCTCTTAACTGTAGACAGCAAAGATGTTCGAACAGGCCTTCGGCTGCCATATCTTACCCGATACAGTGCACGGCGAACAGTGCTTGCATAGATCATGTGAGGGGATCCTTCATTAAGATGGTCTGTAATTTGCTGCGCTGTTGCTCTTCTGTTGTCTGTTACCAGTCTGGACACTCCGTTTCGCCCGAGCAGTCACTAGTCGATAACGACCACACGTTGCACGTAGAGACCCATTTTTTTGGCTGACAGTCCAGTCTTTAAACACTTTAACAACAGTTGCTCTGGAACATTTCCCGAATGCGGCAGTTTCGGTGATACTCGCTCCATGGCTCCGAGCTCCTACAATCATCCCACGTTGAAAGTCCGTCAAATCGCAATTTTTACCCATCTCGTCACCTAAAAATCACTTCTACTACTGTTGCAAGCACTAAGCTTTCCCTTTTATACTAGCCTCGCTCTCTGGCTGCAACAGCATGCAGCCATAGCTTATTTGCTTAAAACTGTCAGGTGGTCATAATAAAGTGGCCACTCAGTGTATACATGTAAAAATACTCAACCTTTCCGTGCAGGGAGAGAAATAACTGATTTTTTGCGGGGGAGCATTTTTTCTCCTCAGATTTAGCGTTGCAGAGCAATTCAGTAATTACACGGATCACTTTTCCAACTTACTTTTATTTAAATCATTAATTTATTATAAAAAATTACTAGCTCACCTTTCAATATCTATCAATAATACTGTAATCAGTAACGCAAAGAAAAATCTAAAAATATTTTAATGGATTTGGAAAATCATAGACTGCTGTCTGACTTAGACCACATCATCACTGCAAAGTGGGGCTACATGAGGAAGCTTTTTCTAGCTGAAAGCAAGCACGATTAAGTTATGAATAGAATTATATTTTTAATGCGTAAGCAAAATCGTATACAATGACTCATTAGCGGAGAAAATCCACGTAATGATTGTGGGATCTGGGTATGATTCCCTTCCACAACTTTTTAACAAGGTCAATAACATGTGTATGCTACGTGAAAAAATCCCAGTAAAGAAAAGCAAGGTCCCTTGTAATCAGGAGGAAAAATCACAGGTTGAACATTTTTATATGTCTTTTTAGGCCTAATTTTTTTTAGATACTAGGGGCTGCACTGTGAACCATCCCTGTGAAAAACTGAACTTAAATGAGTACCACAATGCTAAACTTGATACAAGGTACAATGTTCAAACCCAGAAGATGGAATTGTAAAATATAGATAAAAAAAATGGCAGCGATCGGTATGAAAACATCACCAGCGTGTAGAAAATGATGCACTGAATAAGATATGACAAAAAGAGCGTTGGAGATAGGCCCAGAAATATGCATAGGCTGCAGTTTATCATTACAGACAATAGCGTTTTGCCATACCCTACTTTTTTTTAAATAGAGATATTAATGGAAATTTCCATATTAAACTTAAAATAAGGTTTTGTTATTCAAATATGAGTTTGATATATGAGAAGATGGAATTGTAAAATATACATAAAAAGTTCCGTATAACCTTTCATCGCTAACTGCTATTATTGCATCGCAAAGCTTGAAGTGATGCTGTATATTTTCCCCTCTGTTTCAGTGTCAATTGTGCAACTTTCAGGAATTCTGTTGTTACTGTAATTTTTCATCATTCTCTTGCTGCCAAGAACAAACATCTTGCTTTAATGATTGATGATTGGGTGTTTTGTAATCCCTGCAAGGCACTACTTATGCTACACAAAGAGCTAAATATGCCAGATTTAAGCCTCAAGCAATGGTGGTTACACATGTTTATAACCAGTGCCGTATTTAGAGAAGGGGGGGGGCAAAGGGCTACAGCCAGAAGTGAATTTTCCCACTGATCTGTGCAATTATACGACTGCACAATTTGGAAAAATTAAACATTATTTTGCAGTACTATATTTATAACCAAACAATAGATATAAATTCTGTGGTATGCAGTTTGATATTTCTTGATCTTTATTTGAGAAATGCTGCAGCTTGTCACCTCAGCCGAACACCTGCGGTTCGTTTCCTTTCCATTGCTAACAAAATTCCAATACTGTGAGGAAGGGGTCAAAGGTACAAGTTCAGGTTTGAACATAGATGCCACCTCTGTCATGATTACGTTCGTTTTAAAATTTTATAAATAATAAACAATAATAAAAATAAAGGTACTTTTTAAAGATTTTATCAAAATAAAATACCAAAATTTGATTTTTGAATCGTCTAAAATTTGCTAACAAAATATCAATATACACTGGGGGAAAGTGAAACAAGAACCCGAAGAAGGAGACGTCTGATACCAAAGAAATTTATACAGCATAATAACGGAATACAGAGGATAACGTGATCAAAACATTATAGCAAAGTACAGCTGTATTTCCTAGTAAACTGAAAAATAACATTTCCATGTAACATGCTTAGTACGAGGTTGAACCGCCAAGAACTGCGTCACACTGTGCAATTCTGGCATGGAGTCTGTCGTACAGATGTTGGATGTAAGTTTGGGGTATTGAGTTCCAAGCATCCTCAACCTGGACGCGTAAATCGCGGATGGTCGTGGCTGGCCGTGGAGCCCGGATACGTCGTCCCATAAAATCCCACACGTGCTCAAAGGGGGACGAATCCGGTGAACGTGCAGGCCATGGCAGTTGTCTCACACCCTGAAGAAGTGCATGTTGCGTTGCACGTGCCGTGTGTGGGCGTGGGTTATCTTGCTGGAAAACACCACGATGGGCCGACCTTACAAATGGCACAATGGGCTGAATGATGTTGTTGATGTAGGAGGTGCTGTTTAATGTACCCGGAACAAACACTAATTGTGTACGGGAGTGATAGCTGATCGCTCCCCACACTAGTAGACCAGGTGTAGGTCCTGTGTGTCGCTGGTGGATGCAAGAAGGGTGGAGACGCTCCCCTGTGCGTCTGCAAACAGGCATACAGCCATCGGAGGCTTTTAGCAGAATCTGTTTTCATCGCTGAATAGGACAGATCGGCATTGCGTTCTCCAGTGCAGACGTTGGCGAAACAACTGCTGCCGTTCCTGGTGGTGGGCTGGAGTCAGAATTACACGTGCACGTAGTCTTGCAACCAGGATACAGTTGACGATTGTTCGCACAGTCACCTCAGGTGCAACGGCAGCTCGGATTTGCGTCGCAGTGGATGTTCTGCTTGACAACGCCGCTCTTCTTATGCGTCGATCGGTCCGCTCATCAGTCCGTCTGTGACTCCCTGTTCCACATCTTCTCGTGTAGGATAGTTCCTCGGACCATCTACGCCACCATAGTACCGCCACGGATACTTCCCGTCCAATTCGCTCCGCAATACTACGATACGACCACCCGGCCTCGCGGAGTCCGACTAGACTGCCTCGCTCAAAGTCCGATAACTTCTGAAATCGTACACGTCTTCCATATCCAGGCATTGCCGCTTCTTCAGGGTCTTCGCACGTGTCCGTACGCCGACGACTGATTACATTCACTTCGCCGTACTCCTTAAATACCACCGACGATAATTTGCATATTGTTGCTTGCTGCTGCGTAAGCGCTCACCGGTTGGTCCCAAAATTAACGTCACACCTACGTAAACTCCACTCCATTAGCATATGTAAATTTCATGATCGTCCACCAATTCCTGCTTGGTGTTCTTTTTTCAGAGTCCGCCAGTGCATATTAAAAGAAAAATAATAAGTAGCGAACGGGGGAGGGGAGCAAATTTCATTTAAATCTGGCCCTGTTTATAACAAGGAGTATAATGAATATGGCTTTTAACTAAGCTAATTATCGTGAATATAGCTTTCACTAATATTATAATGAATTCAATGCTTGTACTAAGCTAACGCTTCTTCTAATGGTTGTTGTGTTATTAATTATGAATAAACTTTCCTGCTAGTAGTGTAGTAATAATAATGAACAAGCTTATAACCGGTAGTAATGTTGTAGTAGTAATTAAGATGAATAAAATCTTATGCTGGTTGTTACTAACAACACTAAATGAAATAAACCTAACAGCCAGACAGAGATCTGACAAAAACTATGAATTGAGAAAAACGCACTTACAACAAATTCTTTATTATTGAGACTTCTCGCTCTCACATAAACGAACTCTTTTTATACAGCACCAGCTTTCTGACACATAAACCACAGCTCACTTCGTACAACAACAAACGCTCTCTCTATACAACAACAAACGCTCTCTTTCACATAAACCAACGCTCTCCCTTGGTATCGTTGAACGCGCCTATATACTAGCTACCACCACGTCATGACTTACACTCATTGCCAGATCTGATTCAGCGGGTGAAATAACATCTCGCTCAGTAAGAAGATAATTTACATAGTAAAATAAAATAACCAGAGATAGTAAAAATCAAAAGGAAAGTGAATATAGAGTATACGTTACATCATCTCCCCTTAATTTTTTTTTCTTTTTCTTTTTTTTTTTCCGAAAAACCTATCAATTTTGGAGTGTAAGTCTTACACTTCGTTGATTGACGTTTATCGACCTCTCTTTTGTTTTGTTGTTTGGTGGCAGCAGTATTTACAATCTCAAACTTGGCATGACAAAATCAAGAAATCTGTATTTGTCTGTGAAACACTTTGTATACTTGAACAAAACAAACCTGCATTGACATACCTTCCTTTTATTCTGCCTAGCAGAAATCACTTTTTTAATTTCAAATTACGTTCTCATTATTCGTTGAATACACACCAACTGTATCAGCAGCGAAGATTGCCTGGAGCTGCCTAACAGTAACAATTTTATTATTTTACCCCTAAACACATAGATATATATAAAAAAATTTGGATTAGTAGATGGACATAGAAGAAATAAAAAAAACAACATATATACACGAAAAAGAATGCATAGGCCCACACGAAAAAAAGAAATTCTGACACGCCAACTGGTCGTGCAGGAAAAACAACAAACGGAGAAAAGAACCTGTCCACGAGAATTTCCTTATCTCGAGGACGCATAAAAAACTCTAGCACGATAACGTTTTCCAGGCCTAATCGGACTGGTAAATTCAGATGGCGTAGTGCGTTTCACGGACTTGAATGGATCTGGAACATCGGTAGTCTGTCGGTCAAGAAATCCCGGCGGCTGACAGAAAAGGTCAGGAACGGCTGACATCCGTCGGTCAGGAACGGCTGACATCCGTCGGTCAGGAACGGCTGACATCCGTCGGTCAGGAACGGCTGAAGTCTGTCGGTCCAGAAATCTCTGCGGCTGATAGGAACGGTCAGGAACGGCTGACCTCCGTCGGTCAGGAACGGCTGAAGTCTGTCGGTCCGGAAATCCCTGCGGCTTACAGGAACGGTCAGGAACGGCTGAAGTCCGTCGGTCCGGAAATCCCTGCGGCTGACAGGAACGGGCTCCCCCAGGCTTTTGATATGTAGTCCCTTTGTGCTGGGGCCCGTGTTGTCCTTCCAGCATTCTTTTGGACGGACGTGGCTCCGGCCACATCGTTTGTTCTCGTTTTCGCCCTCGTGGCATGAGGGTAGCAGCAGGCATCGGCCCTGTTTGCCCTGAGCGTAGGTTCCAGGGGCGAAACCCTGGCGGATGCAAGGATCTATGCCTTCGTCGCTGTTGCGGCGAAGCAGATTGGGGAGACAAGTTACGTTTTCGCCCAGCTTTTGGTGGTTCTTGACGGTTTGTAATAGTCAAATTATTGTTCATAACTAATAAATCAGAAATATCCAAAGCCTCTGAGTCGCTGCTGTAATTTAGTGGTCGTGCAGGGCGATGTTTATTTCTGCCTATAGGAATACTTTCTGACGAGGTATTCAAGGATGTAGGAGCTTGTGTTGGTGCAGAGTTATCAGGAAACGGGGCAGCAATAGTCTTGGCAATGGTTGGAGGGAAAGGAACGATACTAGTATTGGAAGAACTTGATTCGAGCCTTGGTCTCATGGGAGAATCACGTTGCGTGTTTGGAAACCCGTCTTGAGGAGGGGAGGGTGAAGAAAAATCACTGGAGATTCTTCAAAAATGTTTGTTGGTTCGTCTAAAATTTCTGGCGGTTGATCGTGAAATATAGACTCTTGAGTCTGTGGAACAGAAGGTTGAGTAGAGTTGATTATAAAATCGATATTTCGTTCATGATACTTGCGACACTGAGCAACGTGTACGTATTGAAATTGATTGTCAGGTTTTTCAAGAACAATGTTATTTTCATACACATTTGCCACCCGATATGGACCTTCGTAGCTGGGTGCAAATTTCTTCACTAAAGTATGAGAAACAGAAGACTGGAAGTGCGTTTCCACGAGAGTGAGATCTCCAACGACAAGATCTGGTTCCCTACGCCTAGTATTATAATATCTTGCTTGAGCCGCTTGTGCTCCTAGCATTGCAACACGAGCTTTTTCTGCCATGATTCGTACTGATTGCGGAGTTGGTCGCTGGTTTAGTTCGTCGATAATCCCCGTTAAATTTTCAAAAGGGGTTTTAATTTTGCGACCCAGAAAAAGTTCTGCAGGAGTAATTTTAGTAGATTCGTGGACAGACGAGCGGAGGGCGAACGAAAAAAGCTCCAAATGGTCATCCTATCGCTCGTGATAATCCATGACAAATGTATCAATCATTTTCACTAGCGTGCGGTTTATGCGTTCCGCAGGATTACTCTGGGGATGATATGGGGAAATGAATTTATGCTTAATGCGTAGTCTCGCACACATTCTTTCAAAAAATGTCAGAAATAAATTGAGGACCATTATCCGAAACTACTTTATTAGGTGCACCATATCTAGAGAATACTTCATTAATTAATACATTACAAATAACCTCTGCCGTAGCGGCTTTAATGGGAAAAACTTCAACCCATTTAGAAAAATTATCAGTTAGTACTAAAACGTAACGAGCTTTGTTTTTAACAGACAAAGGATAAGGTCCCAATAAATCTATTGAAATAATGTCAAAAACATGAGAACATGAACTAGATTTCAAGTGACCGGCCGGTCTTACATTACGGTAATTATTAATCTGACACAAGTGACATGATTGAACGTATGCGAGCACACTTTGGTACATGCCAGGCCAATAGGCAACATCCCGCAATTTACAACGTGTCTTGCGAATACCTAAATGGCCTGCAAGAGGTTTGTCATGAAATTCGTTTAAAAGGGCCATTCTAAGGGTTCGCGGAATACATGGGCGAAACTCTGCCCTAGTAGTCCTAGATTTCGTATAGTAAAGAAGACCCTCTATGACTTCAAAATGCTGTGACCTTCCAGCCAGAGAAGGATCACTTTGTAGGGGCGAACCCGCAAGCAAAAAATTATAGATATCCCCAAAATCTGGATCATTTATTAATTCTGCCATTATCTGCTCTCCGGATGTTATATCAGCTATTAGAAGTAAAGGCTGACATCCAGGAGTAGTTTCTGTGGGGACCCCACTAATCGGAACGCGAGACAATGCGTCCGGTAATTGATTCTTATGACCTGGCTGATACGAAATTTTGATATTGCTCTCTTGTAACTCCAGAGCCCACTTCATAAGTCTTTGAGATAGGTGCTTAGCAGAATTCAAATACTGAAGGGCAGAATGATCCGTAATTATGTTAACTGTCAATTCGTTAAGATAACATTGAAATTTATCAAGAGCATACACAACAGCAAGACATTCACGTTCCGTAGCTGAATAATTGCGTTCAGCTTTGGCAAAAGTACGAGGCTCAAAAGCTATTGGATGCCCAGCTTGTGACAAAACGCAACCAAGACCAACTCCGGATGCGTCAGTATAAATATCAAATTCCTTAATATGATCCGGGAAAGCCAACACAGGAGGCTGAGTCAACGCAGAATTCAGTGTTTCAAAAGCAGCGTTAGCCTCAGGTGTCCAAACAAACTTCTTGTATTTACGTTTCAAAGCATACAATGGCTCACAGATTGTAGCATAAGCGGGGACGAACTGCTGATACCATCCGGTCATTCCCAGAAAGCGTGATAGTTCTTTTGTGTTTTAGGCCTAGGAAAGTCAACAATAGGCCTAATTTTTTCATTATCCGTAAATAAGCCGTGGGGAGTGATTTTCAACCCCAGATATACAATCTCGTCCCTCTCTATCTGGCATTTACTAGGTTTTAACGTCAAGCCAGCATTGTATATGAGTTGGAACACCTGTTTGAGCAGAGAAAGGTGCTCGTCAAAAGTCTTGGATGTAATAATAATGTCATCCAAATATACATGCACATGGGGACCCAGAACAGGTCTGAGAACCGTATCCATAAGCTTTTGGAAAGTAGCAGGTGCAGAAGCTAGTCCAAAGGGCATACGCAGGTATTCATAAGCCCCAAAAGGAGCCACAAAGCCTGTTTTATTGACGCAGTCCGGATGTACCGCCACCTGCCAATATCCACTCGCCAAATCCAAAGTTGACATCCATTTGGTTGATGACAGGTCATGCAAAATATGCGACATGCCAGGTAGTGGATAATTGATCGTTTTTGTGACTTGGTTGAGCTTGCGGAAATCTGTCACAAAACAAAATTCATTGGGTTGTTTCTTTGGAAAAGGCAGGAGCAGCCCAGGCGCTTGTTTATTCCCTTATTATGCCCTGTTTAATCATCTCAGAAATTTGACGTTGCATTTCCTGTTTCTTATGGGGAGCACAAGGGTAAGGTTTCGTCGCTATCGGTTTCGAACCCTCAGTGTCAATGACATGATAAACCACCTGTCTGAAACCAGGTTGATCAGAAAATAAACCAGGGCTTTCCTGTAAAATCAGAGAAAGCTGGTTTCGTTGCCTCTCATTCAATTGGTTACTCAATAACAAACTCGTTATATCTATAGGAACCGTAGGAATCACTTCGATAGGTTCCGGAAAGGAAATCACATGTTGTACGAAATTCAGAGTAACTTGAAACGTATTAATAAAGTCCATTCCCATGAGAAATTTAACAGGTAGTTCGTCTATAAGCAGGAAAGAATGCGTAAAACGAGCCTTTCCCAGCCCTAGAGATAATGTGACAGTTCCTGTGATACTGAAGATTTCGTTATTTGCACCTCGCAAATACTGCGTCGCAGGCTGAACGAGTATTGCAGGAAAATTGTCAGTGCAAAACTTCGTATTTATGGCTGATATTTCAGAACCAGTGTCGAACTTTGTCTCGAGAATAATATCTTCAATTGTCAAGAATACATCAGGCAACTGAGGAGTTTGGACATTCACTAATACTGTTTTAGGGTCAGAATGCTTGGTATCAAGAAGCAGGACCGACCCTTGGTCTACTTCCTTTGGAAGTTTAAAGGATTCCTGGTTGGATTATCATGCGGTCTGAAACCTCGACCCTGCCGGGTATCGGGAAAATTTTCACGATGAGGAAAACTGCGTGAAAACTGCTGCGGGAACTCCGCATGTCTGTTGACATTTTCATTTCTATTACTTCTTCCCTCAGCACGGGCAGAAAAGTCATTATTGCCCTGAGCATGAAAACGTTCCGAATGCTGCGGATTGGAACGGGGTCGAGCATACTGTGCATTTGTACGATATCCCGAAGATTGTTCAGAAACTCGCTGTTGGTTTGCCACTCATCTATGTGGTGGGACGTATGAAGCTTGGGCGTGCACTTGTTTATGCTCGCGTTGAAAGTTATTAGGCTTATTATGCCGCTGAGGGTTTTCGTAATAAGCCTCGCGGGGTGCCCGAGCATGATGAGTTGAACCATGTTTGCCGTGTCGCTCTTCATACGTTCGTATGAGGCGAAGGCATTCATGAATTGTGGCAGGGTGCCGAACCTCAAGAAAATCCTGTAAAAATGGGTCGAACTGTTGCAATAGGGTGTCCAACATGTCGACATGACTGGCATGTGGAACCCATAAGTTATATAAGGGTGTTGTTTCCAACGCAAATACAACAGGGCTATCGTTGGGTCCTTGCTGACGAGAAAAAAGTTGTTGTGCAAGGCTAGCTCGACTGAGGCCGAAAGGAAAGACTTCCAAAAAAATCTGCACGGAAATTCTCATAATGAGAATCCGGGTTCGACACTCCACTGCCGATACCAGGTCTTAGCGGTATCCTTCAAGCAAGTGCCTGCTATTTGTACTTTGCAGTCGTGAGGAATATTGTAGAGATCAAAATGATCTTCCAAATCTTCGAGAAACTTTAAGGATCCCTCCAAACCATTGAAATGAATTGTTCCTGCATGCGGCACGAAATGGGCAAGCATTCTGCTTCGCTGAGAGGATTGAACTCCCTCAGGTACGACCCGCGACTCAGAGTAACTGGAAGCTGGTGAATTACGAAATTGAGAAGAATGCCTGGGGACTTGTAAATCATTCATATCAAAGTGAGACCCACAGGCTTCTTGCAAATTGTCAACAAAAAACACCATCACCTTCGAAGTTTGATTTAGGGTGAAAAATTGGAGTTGTCTCAGGTAAGGAAGACATGGGTAATAATTGTCAAGATCTCGTGTTCGAGAAAAGTTCGGGCGCTTATTATAATGAATATAGCTTTTACTAATATTATAATGAATTCAACTTCTTCTAATAAGATTCTTCTAATGGTTGTTGTTTGTTAATTATATCATGAATAAACTTCCCTGCTAGTAGTGTAGTAATAATAATGAACAAGCTTTTAACTGCTAGTAATGTTGTAGTAGTAATTAAGATGAATAAAGTCTTAATGCTAGTTGTTAATAATAACAACTAATGAAATAAACCTAACAGCCAGACAGAGGTCTGACAGTACTATGAACTGAGAAAAACGTACTTACTAAGACAATCTTTTATTTGGCAAACTTCTATTATTTATCCACACTCACTTCATCGGTCACACAACTACTCGATATCCGGCTCTCACATAAACGAAGATCTCTTTACACACGAAACAAAGCTCTCGCCATACAACAACAGCTCTCTGACACATAAACAACAGCTCACCCTACGTATCGTTGAACGCGCCTATTTATACTGGCTACCACCACGTCATGACTTACACTCATTGCCAGATCTGATTCAGCGGGTGAAATAACATCTCGTTCAGTAAGAAGATAATTTACATAGGAAAATAAAATAACCAGAGATAGTAAAAATCAAAAGGAAAGTGAATCTAGAGTATACGTTACATCTTGAACTAGCAACGCAGTCAATTATGTACTAAACAGAACGTATCGTATGTTACAAATATTTAACGGAAAATATTAACTAAATATGATCCATAATTTTTACTGCAAATCGGAAACCGATATTCAAAGGAAATATTTTAAGGTCCTCAATGCTATATGTACTGCAAAAAGTGTTTCGTTGAAAATTTGGTACAGCGTTGTCTCTTAATCTATAATCAAATGACGGATCGTGATGAAAAGAACTCCAAATAAAATGCGTTTGAATCTTTTCTGTTCTGATTTCAGGAAAATGTTAAGCACGTCGTTATGGAAACATGAAGTTATTTTGTGTTTCTTTAATTTATAACCGGGCATTGATTGATTATTAAAAGAAATTAATTATACAGTTCTATATGTTTTATTTAGGGATCAGTTGTGTAATTCAAATAACTATATAGGCGAGTCCAGTGATTTAATTAGCCTCTAAGAGACAATATATCGTTTCAGGCGTCCTTTCTTTCGTTATGGAACACTGTCGAAAGCATAGTGAGTGGGCTGAATTTGTTTCATAATAAAGATTCATTTCACCCATGGGCGTTTGCTTAGTTATTAGACGTACTTACTAAAGATCAGCGGTAGTGAATTCAACAAAAAGTCAGATCACAAAAAGATGCATGCGAAGCAGCTGGTCCGCTATTGGGAATCCGAATACTAGAATAGAAAGTTTCTGAAGTAATTCTAATTTTACGGAACTCCGTGCATTGATGAATTTGCTGTATCTAGAGATCCGGCTGCTTATAGGCAAAATAATCATTCAAGGAATGACGGCAGGTCTAAATATGAAAAAAATATGAAATGAAAGACTTTTATAGAACCTAAATGCAAGCAAAGATTAAGCCAAAATCTTATTCCATATTGTTTGCCGGAAAAATGAACTAGTGATAAAGTCAAAGTTAGAATAGACTGTAACGAAAAATCTATGGTGTTGCACTTTGCCTTCTTGAAAGTAAAGTTCCTCGTGGTCATTTGTCAGTGCTATAAGGCAAATATAAAAATTAAAGTTCGCTATAGAAAAATCGGAAATCGAGAAAACTAGGGAGAGTAGAGTGTTGTTGAAATAATTTGGAATATGTCACTAAATGAAGAAAAGGAACTCCTGCAAGGACCATGACACATTGAACGTGATATCGTTAAACCTTTTCCGAAAAAAAAAATAATTCCGGTTAATTGGTACTACGGGTAATCGTGGCAGAAAAATGTCCGTGACAGTTCAAGAAGAACATCCAAAATTAGTTCTTTGTGATAAGACTTCATATAACTGGGGTACCCGCCTAATTGGGCCAAAGTGTTCTACAACAGATGGGTTCCTATTAAACGGATTATTCAGTAAATGCTCGATACACTTGAACTGGAATACCGTATATCTACTGCTAATGTTCGTTATTGGTTTTGAGATTTTCGGCGAAGAATTTACTGCTTCCCCTCTAAAGTAGTTAATTGGATTTATCGTCTTGATTACTATCGGCAGTACTGCAAGGCAGTAAGCGTGGTAATGTACGTACTTAACTTTTGATAGACAGCAGCTGCAACATCGGTGCAGCTGCAGTCTCTTACGATCCGTGGTCAATTCATCAGACTAGCACCAATATATATGCACATCTGGAAGATATAGGTCACTAAAAAAAAACTATTTATTTCCTTACTTGTCCTCGAAATCATGTTGCCTGGTGTGCTGGGTGTGCCAAAAAAATGGAATGCATAAGAAAACGAACTCAGATTTTTCACCTTCGTAGCATTATACATTCCATTACAGTATGACTTTAACTACGTCTAGGCACTCATTGCGGATATGTATTTTATATTTCTTCCAACATTTCAGGGATGAGCCAGTGGGAAATATATGTCGTAATATGAGTTGGCCACCTGTTGGCTGAGGCACAAAGTCTTGCTGAGAAATACTGAGATTCTGCATCTTTATTTGAAGAGGTATGAAAAACAATGTGTTTCTCCAAATCAACCTGAATTTCTGTTATGGACATGGAAGCAGAAAAACCAAATAACAAAGACGTCGCACATTCTAAAACCCTTACCAATACCGAGACTTCAAAACTGAAGTTTAAACATACGCAAGAAACTCTTAAACGATTAGGAAACAATCAGCACGAAACTACATTCGGAATTAAAGGAGTGTTTTTCAGACAGTGCTTTCATTAATGATTTGTACGGTTATCTTTCAGTTTTCGTGAAGGGAAGGATCTAAACTAACGTGTAGTACAAATTATTTTTAAGTTCAGAATTTCTTTACTGGTCTGTTGAAGAAATTCGCTGACAAACTTTCACAATATCTTCTTCATAAGCCGTTTCGTGGACATTTAAAACATTTTTCACTATAATTTTTTCCATTATAAGACCCTCTGTACTCCCTTGCAGTAATTCACGTAATGGTCAAACCCTATAGTTTGGGACACTGTTGTTTTGAGATAAGTGCTCTACACGTGTTGTTTGAATTCAATGTGAGCAAGAGCCGACGAAAAAAATTGTTAATTGATAAACTTTCCGTATTCTGTAACCACACACAAAGGCTAAGGTCCTTCTCTCTGGTAGTTTTCAAATTGTATTCATAAACAGAACTATATTGTACGGCAATCTTATGCACTCAAACAATTACGATTCAAAAAACCGCGTTTCAAGAAGAGGGCCTGAGTTCACTCAAAGAAACATACCTCAATCGCTTCGACTTAGCTAATTTAAAAAAATGAGTTAAGCAGCAAAACAGTCTGCAAATTGTTCAAACCTTCGCATGAACTTGGTTTCGGAATGCTTTAGAGAACTAATACGTTGTGCCATAAATTGTCTAAATAAAACTTATTAACATAGTACACGTAAAGGCAAGTCATTATAAGAACAGCATTTAATGAGAATTCAAAGACTACTTCTTTGAAAAATGTAAACATTATTGGGTTTCACAAAAATCATAGACCAAGTTACGAAAGAATTCAAATAAAATTGCATGGTGAAATTCCTTTCCAATTTAGGTACGTTGATTTTCTTTTTTCGCACACCTACGCACAATGTTGACGGCTGTCCACTGATGCCGCAATTTGAGAGTTTCTGAGCTAAGGTTATTTTTTTGTAATATTATGAAAATAATTCTGGATGTCGCCAAACATTTTATGCTACGGCAGTTTATATTCAAATGTTTTCGCTGTCTTGCGGCAAAAGTTGTTTTTTCTTTTCGGAAATTGTGCGCGTGTCCTTTTGGAACAGAATTATAGGCAACGGACCTTCGACTGTAAACACAAACTTCCCGTCTATCAGAGATAGTGGGTGAAAGATGAAGTACGTTTTTATCGTTAAAAACAGATGTTAATGTTAAAAAAAAAAGAATGTTTTTGTCGGAGAAAACAGGTGTTAAAGGTAAAATAATAAATGGTAATTGTCTTTTAATCCAGAAATCCTGGCTGCGAATGTAACACTATTGAAAAGATGCAGAGCCGTCGATTGACAATTAATACAGTGCAAGGGTCCAGGAGAATGGTGTAATAAACGTGACGGCTAAACACCAACAAATGGCTGTACTTCCGAAGCCTTACATATGTTTTTCTTCGTCAATTGCCCGAGGGTTTGGTAATATTTGATATCATCACTATTTACGTATGCCGCTACGCGATTTACATAACTGTGGAAAATAATTAATCACTGGCAAGAATGTTTATTCTGCTCTGAATACATCATTGCGAAATTCCATTTCTTCCAACAGCCAAAGCAATACCTAAATCACAGAGGGTCACACTGATTTATCTCCGATGTTGTAAGGGAAATTTGCAATTCGAGATACTTTTCGCATTTCATTCTACGTATTCTACTAGTATAATTGAAATCCATATATGAATTCCAAACGAAAAAAAAAACTACACTGTTTTGTATTTCATTAGGAAACTATTTAACCCTTTAAGCGGCTCGAACGAAATAACTCGGGGTACGTTTCTGTGGCCCATAACGGCTGGCACGAAATAACTCGGGGTACGTTTCAGTGGCCCATAGCGGCTGGCACGAAATAACTCGGGGTACACAATCTGTCCACTGCCCAGCTCACCCGAGTGACCTCGAACTCCGGTTAACAGTGAACATTGCATTCCCCCTTTGCTTTGTTATTCAAACTGCTCGTTTACGGGGACGGTTGACACTAATCCCTTCTGACTGATTACCGGCTGAAAGGGTTCGGACAATGACACTGAATCTAAACGGAGAGACGTTTGGATGTCATTGCAGTTTCTACATTTGTCTTGGAAAGATAAATTCACGAAGCTTGAACTGTAGTTATGCGACAATTAAAACTGAAGGAAAACTTTAGAGTATTTCAGTAATTCTCTGTAATCAACTTGGCAAGAAAAAATATTACTTTCGGGAACACAATCTTTTTATTTTAAAATATTTAATTAACGCGATTTTATTTAAAGAAATAGGAAATCCACTGTGAAACTGATTTTTCGGTTTGCAACAGCAACGTAAAAATAATTTAAATAATATGACATTAATTTTTTTACAAGAAATTTCTCATTAGGTGGTACTAAAATTGTGGAGAAACAAAATTAAAATTTCAAAAAATTACTTTATTTTAAGATTTCTCAAAAGTGCTTTGCTATTTTAAATGAAAACAGCAACGATTTAAACTATTAGTGGGAACATATAGTTACATATAAGTGTGAGCAATAAAAAGTAGATAAAACACAAAAGACACAAAGACGATTTTCTTTAATTTAACAGGAGGAAATAGTAGGTCGGTTGCCAATCAGCATGCTTTGTACGAAGACAGTTGATCTAATTCTTTTGAACACATGTGATTTCGGATTCACAGAGATGGAAAACGGTTAGCTAGAAAAATCGCGCTGTCCTTGCAGAAGTCCAGTCAGACTCTCATTCATTGTATGTTATTTAGAATTCAATAATATTACAAGCTATGCTTATCGGAAAGCTTAATATCGAGTTGCCCATAGTTGGATTTTTTGAACCTGCATATTTTGAGGAGCGAGATCAGACTGAATTAGTTTTTCATACATATAGTCATGTAAACACTTGCATTCATTTTAAAAACAGCCAACGTCTCCTAATGCACAATCTCGTGACTGTTATGTTTAATCCGATGTGAATAACGAATGCGCACAGAAATATTGTCACAGAAAAATCGCACTCCTCGAAAAACAAGAAAACAATGCCCACGACTTGAAAATAAGATAATACTCAGATGTGTGTTGTTTTCTTACGTCTGTGAGAAACAAAAGGACATTTTTAATTTCACGAAGAAATATCCAGATTTTAACTAAGCAATCGACAAAACTAGTCAGATCATTTCCTCTGCTGAGCGACAGAACGTTACCTAGCATTGCAAGGAAATTGAAGTTCTGAAAATTTCACAACAGTCTTGTCGAAGAAACTCAGCAATTTTAAGATCTCGTAAGTGTGGACTTGCAATCAAATGTTATTAAGAAGCAAGAACGCACTGAACCTAAAACGCTTGCAAAATTCCTATTCCTTGGACTTTTCAACATAATTTAGCTTTTACATTGGAGTTTCAGGGTGAGGTGTATTCAAATATACATTCTAAAATTGGGATAGAAGAAGTAGTACAATAATCCTTAGATGCCTGCATGAATAAAAAGACCTAAACTCTTTTACGAAGTTTTCCGTTAAATGCTTGATATTTCATTTTTGTATACGAATGACAATTACCGATAAAAAAAATCGTGCTACACATGAAGCTCGTTCAAAGCCCCCTAGGCTTTTTCAGCAGAATTTTTGTTACAATCATAATGTTTGATATGTTTAATTAAATAAGAAATAGTGGTAAATGGATATCAACATACCAGTCATCGGATGTTTGAAACAATATATCAGTCATCAGGTGTTTGCATCTCCCAAACTCTTTAATGCCACATTGCAAATGTCATGCAGTCACTGAACTGGGAAAACAAAGAGATAAAGATTAATGGAGACTATTTAATTCACTTTCGTTTTGCTGAAGACGTAGTCATTTTTGGAACTGATACTTCTTTTTTTTTTTTTTTTTTTTTTTTTTTTTTTTGATTGAAGGTTTAACGACCACCGTGAGAAACTCAGTGTGCTATAAGCAGTCGCCCGTCCCTAATTTAGGGTCACTAGTTCCAGGAAAGGGTGAGAGCCAGTGCCGTAAGACAAACTCAACATCCATGCCTCACCGGGATTCGAACCCGGACCCCGTTCAGACGAATGATCAGAGGCCATCGCTGAGAACACTGCGCCACCGGGGCTGCAACTGACACTTCAGAACTGCATTGTATTTTCCAAGAACTTGCTGACAAGAGTGAAGAAGTGGAATTAAAAATGAAATTGCAGAAAAAAAAATTATGTACAATGCAAATTTTGAAGATATGAATCCTTTTTTGGTGTAAATATGACATGGATGGTAAGTCAGATAATATCCGAAAACTTGAAAATTTCGTCATCCTGCTGCGGGAATTGAACCCGTGTCACCCGGATAACGCCCGAGTCTATCCGGGATACGCGGATTTGATTCCCGCTCCAGGACGACGACATTTTCAAGTTTTCGGATATTATCTGACTTACCATCCATGCCATATTTACACCAAAAAACGGATTCACATTTTTCAGATTTGTATTATATGGTGTAATCCTGTATTCCATTCATGATGTACAATGCTTTTACAAAAAATAAAGAATTACTGATTGATAGGGATAAACTGGAGATAACGGATACCTACATTTACCTTCGATAGTAGATATCAAGCGATGGTCCCTTTGATGAATGAATTAATCTGCTTATAAAACTTGATCGGCGTGCTTTTGGAAGAAACAGTGAAGTTTTAAAGAGCAATATGCTATTATGTTTTAAAAGAAAAGTGTTTAATTAATGCATCCTTCCAGTGCGTGGAGACGTGATATGGAGTGGAGACGTGAACCTTAACGAAAAAAGGCTTACAAAAATACGGACAACTGAAAAGAAGCTTGATGTAACCAGGAAAGAAAAGAAGAGGATCCCAATGAATAAAGAAAATGACATGAATGGAAGACAGCTTGATCTGGGCAAAATCCCTAAAATGGCAATGGGCTGGATATATTGCCAGAGGAACGGACCACCGACGCATAACTGAAATTTTAGACTGGACTCCACAGGACTAGAAAAGACCCAGAAGGAGACTGCATGGGAGATGGATAGATGAAATTCGAAAGCATGCGGGAGGGACATGGAGGAGACTGGCTCGAGGCAGATCGTTATGGAGGAAAGTTAAGGAGACATTCATCCAACAGTGGATGATAACGGTTGACAATGATGATACAGGTGCAAGAGAAGTGGCCACCGGAGATTGGCCACCCAGAGAACTGAACACAAATATATAAAGGGACCGTATAATATCGTCCATTTGACTGCTCCATGTAAACATTCCCAGTTGTGACTCATAACGACCCTCATAATTTTGTGTCCCTTTTAATTGAGATATTTAGTGTATTATAGAGATGTGAGACTCTTACTCAGTTCTTTTTCCTGTGATATTACTATGCCGTTTGTCCCAAAAGTGTAAATTACAAAGAAAACAAAAGAACGACAATTCTGATCTTTCTTTTCTTTCTTTCTTTAATTGAAGGTTTAACGACCACCGTGAGCAACTCTATGGGATACAAGCTGTCGCCCGTTCCAAATTTAAGGCCACTGATTCCAGGGAAGAGAACAGTGGCATGAATTCAGAATGATCTCATGTCAGTGTTGAATAGATAAGAAATCAGAATGTGGCCCAGTGCCGTAAGACAAACGCAACGTTCATGCCTCACCGGGCGGGATTCAAACCCGAGTCCTTCACGGACGCGTCAATGGGCACGTAAAGCCATCAGACTCCGGTTATTGGACCCGCGGTAATAAATAAGGGCGTCTTCCTCCCCCTTTCTACCTCGCTTCCGTGTAACTTTCCTATCGGGCACTCTAGCCCAAATCTCCTAGCTTCCTATTTCTAAGAGTTGTTTAAGAACTGGGGTCAGGCACTCCTTTCCTAAAAACCTCTGCATATAATATGATAGGATTCGGGTAAAATTACCGATTGGAAAAATATATTCCCGGAGAAAAAAGCCCTCAAAACTTAAAAGCGGTAAAAATACCCTAGGAAGAAATTCCCCTGAAGGAAATACCCCCAGAACAAACTGTTCACTGTAAACTGCCACACGGGAACATTGATGCGTGGCAGTGTTCTGGTGTGGCAATTTACCGGCAACCCTGCCACACATCTTTCAGAAACTTGGAAATTTGCCCTGTTTTTCATTAAGGGGCCGGGCACAAATAGTTGTTCCTCCGAAGAACACTTTGAATGTGAAATTCCAAATATATTCCGAATTATACGTGACAGTAAAAAAAAACGAATTATATGTGGCAGATTTACAAGGTGCCTAACGAGAAGAAGAAACTCTTTTGTTTGTCTGAATTTCCATGCGGGTTCTTACGAGTTTAGGGCAACTAGCCACAAAAGTTCAAGGTGGGGGGGGGGGGCTATAAAGATTGCCGTTTCTGGGCCTATTTTAAGAACTGAATTGGGTACTCCAAACGAATTTCGAGAAAACGTTCCATGTCAGCCAAGCGAGAATTGTATTTTAATTTGAAGAAATAAATTGCCGAGGATCCGAGGTACACTTAGTTTGGGGTGGTGGGGGTCCCCAACTTCCGTAATACTATATTCTGGGCCGCTTAGAGCGCAGACAGGTGTTGAAGGTAAAGGATTTGCTCGCAATTTCTATACTTCATGTTGTGTTTAGTGGCAGACTATGTATGCTCTTCCCCGCTGCCCCGGTAATTTGGTGAAGTCTGTAAAAGGGAAACGAGGTGTTTGGTTTCGAGGGCTCAACCCCAACTTCCGTAATTTTATATTCTGGACCTCTAGAGTCGGTCAGTGTATCCTCGATGTTACCCCTGAAGAGCTCTTAGACACGGGAGGGGGGGCTGAATTCACCCCACTCTCCTGAAAATTCGTAGTCGTGTACAGAATCATCATATAAAACATGGTACTGATGTTTACAGCTTCACTTCCATTTTAACATTTTGTGGTAACCCTACCCCCTCCCCCAAGCTCGCGGACGCTTCAAGAGGAATATCCTGGATACACTGACAGACTCTAGCGGCCCAGAATATAATATTACGGAAGTTGGTGGTAGAGCCCCTCCCAAACCAAGTGTACCTTGAATCCTCGGCAATTTATTTCTTCAAATTAAAGTGCAATTCTCGCTCGGCTTACATGGAACATTATCTCGAAATTCGTTTGGAGTTCCGAATTCAGTTCTCAATATAGGCTCAGAAACAGCAATCTTTATCCCCCCCCCCCCCCCCCGTCTTGAACTTTTGTGCCCAGTTGCCCTAAACTCGTATGAACCCGCAACAAAATTCAGACAAACAAAAGAGTTCCTTCTACCTTGGAAAACTGCCACACATAACTCGGGAATTTAAAAAACTGCCCAACTGGAAAAATTGTCACACATTCCAGGTGTTCTTCGGAGGAACAGCAATTTGTACCCGACCCTTTAATGAAAAACGTGGCAATTTTCCTCTGTGGAAATTTCCCAAGTTGCTGAAAGATGTGTGGCAGGGTTGCCGGTAAATCGCCACACCGGAACACTGCCACACATCAGTGTTCCTGTGTGGTAGTTTTCAGTGAACCCTTTGTTCTGTGGGTATTTCCTCCAGGGGTATTTTTACCGCTTTTAAATTTTCATGGGTATTTTCCGGGGGGGGGTATTTTTACCGTTTACCGATATGATATGGTGTTATCGCTTCCCGGAAAAGAGCATGGGTAATTCTGGGTACCCCTTACACTTCGGAGTCCCACTAGAGATTAATCCCCCCTACAAAAAAAAAAAGAAAAAACAAGTTTTCTTAAAATGTATATTGTGGTTTCTTAAGAAGGGTTGGAAATGTTTCTTCTTTACTAAGGTACAATAACATCATTCTTTCACTAAAGAAAGAAAATAAAGGGGAAGGTGAAGAAGGAAATGAGATATTTTTACACGTACATCGTTTGCATAATCTAAGAGCTACGGTTCTTGTGGAATTCATACTAATGCAGACATGTCCAAATCAATACCGTTTGTCACTGTTTAATTTACAAATACAAAATATCTAGGTTGCAACTTAAAAATCTTTTCAAAAGGCCCGCGGCCTAGGTGGCTTGTAAATAAGTGAGAAATAATACATTGAGTGCCTTTTATTAGGTTTTATAAAATGTTTAGAAATACGGAATATCAAGGTTGTAATTTAAAGTCTTCTAAAAAGATTAACACCTGAATATCGATTCGTTGAGCCCCTGTTAATTAGCTTTTATTGCTTGTTATCACATGGGAGATATTAAAATCATAACTCAAGATTAAAGGAGTCAGAAAGGTTTTACATAAACCATGAGCCATTTTGATCTTACATCCCCATTGAGATCCCTAGGAAAAATAATACATTCCGTTTGGTTCAGCTAGGAAAACTAGTACACTTTGTCAAAATCTCGGACCGAACCGCAATTTGTGTATATCCTCTTACTTGAAAGGGTGTACGAGTTTTCCGCCCTTTGCACTTTTCTCAGCGGCATGAGAAAGTGTACGAGTTTTCCTGGATCCATTGGATTAAGGTAATTTAAAAGTAATTTTTGTTCCTTCATCTGAGCAATGGACAAACATTTTTGGAAGGGTGGGGAAAGGGGACGGACCTTATGGGTTTTGCCCGGGTGTGCGCCACTCATAACACACAGTGGTATGAAAACAAAAGTAACTTCATATCGATATATTTGGTTTTAGAAAAATATAGAACACAATTATTTTGAATTAAATTTAAAGTTTATAAATACAAAGTTTTGAAATTAAAAAAATTATGAAAGAGTGATATGTTATGTTAAAAACTTTATTCAAAAATTCAGGGAGTGTTCTCGATAACGGAAGTTGAGAGGAACGCGTGTTCCCGTCTACATACGATTCAACCCCTATGGTTGAATCCAATGTATGTGGATGCAAAACTGTTTTCTTTTTTTCCCAATGTAGTGTGCATCACTGTCATTACATGCTAATTCTTTCCTTTAATTTTTCTTCTTCTGACCGACACAGCAAGAATTGTGTTGGATGAGACTGGCCTTCCTGTTCTCGCCTTGGGTCATAGAACGGGAGCATAAAGGACACTTAATGGCATCGTTAATCCCTGTCACAGGGTTGCGTTCCACCCGCTGAGGTGAGAAGGGGGACAGCAATCGCTATGTTGGAAAAGCTGAAATCCCGCCGCAATGGGACCAGTTTTTTCAGAAGAGGAAGGTGAATTTGGAGACAATACGCTTTCAAGCTTCGGGTGATTTTTGGCGATATTTTTTTCCGTAGACCGGCCGGTTTAAGGGTTAAATCGCGTTGTGGCAGGTGTCGGTGAGGCAGGATGTTAAATGTCGCAGAAGCATGCAATATTTCGGAAGTATTTACTGAAATTTTAAAATGGGGAGCTTTTGAAGGAAGGAAAAGAAAGCTGTTTTCGTAGATTTCGACTTATATATCTCGTACCAAAAACAATGGTTAGGAAATATTCAGCACAATTATTTGACTGTTTTCGCATTTTGCAACATCTAGACCCGTATTTCGTTTCACTGTACATTTATTGAATTACGAATATTGTAGTTAATCACTGATTCAAATAACAGTGAGCTTATAAAATAGCATACTGTTGAGTATTATTTTTTGCTTTGCGATTTTGAACGCTAAAGTTATGTCAAATTTGTCAGACGTTATAGTTAACGTCATTATTGAATCGCAGACAATGCAGTTATGAACACCTTTACTGTAGTTTTCAGTAATATCAACTAAACGTTAATTAGCAGGATTGATTTCTGATTCTGTTGTTTAAGATCATACTTCATAGGATCATTTCTATAGTATGCTTTGCGAGTTCACTCACCGAACTTTGCATAAAACCCAACCACGATGATGTGCTGTGGGGTTTCCTTCGGAGCGTGAAACTGACTTGGAAGTTCACCCTTTAGTGGTACTTTTTTGTCTTTGATGATCGCACCGTGGTCATTATGATTATTGGTGGGAGGAAACTCGTTCTGAGTGGTTGATTTTAATTAAAAGAGAGATCACATAAATTTCTAATTTTACACACATATGTTAAACTATTCTACGAGATTCAATGGTTAGCTCCTTTAGGAAAGAACCTTCTGCCATGGTTGGTGTACCAAATCTCACCATTTACAACTATCTCTGTCACACAGCTCGAGCTGCATTCACATCCATCACACGTCGCACACCAGACCTTTTTTATTTAATACTCACAATCTTTTTTTTAATCTTGAATCTGGCCCACCCATGATTTCCTTGGCCTTCTACCTTTCTTTCCTGCTACTTAGGCTGAAAATAGTTTCTCAGTATCTCGTTACTGATGACAGCTGAAAATAGTTTCTTGGTATCTCGTTACATAGGCAAACTACCTTTCGCATACTTGCTTCCACCTAACGGGCAACATTTTGCCTCACAGTACACGTGTATGACACATGTTCAATGCAAACATGATCAAAGAGTCGGTGGTCGCTTGAAAGAATAAGAAACAATAGGCAGAGCAAAGGGTGCTTTCGTTCGAGTGGAGTTTGTATTCCAATGGAAAAGGTGAGAGGCCTGACATTATAGAAATGCTCACAAACACCATTTGGATAATTTTACAATAAGAAAGATTGTGCAAAACTAGAAGATCGTAGAGTGACTGATATTGCCAGAGAATTTGGGAACACATATAGCATTGATTCAAGGATATGTACAGCATTTAATTTCAAACAACTGGATAGATGCTATACTGCAGATCACTTTGCGATTTGGTTCCATGCAAGTACAATTGCGCGGATATATCGGTAAACTGATAAAAGATGTTTGCGAAAAGGAGGATTACAAGCAGAAGATTCTGTTACATTAGTTTCTTTAACACAGCTCGTCTTTTATCTGGTTTACGGTTTTATCGTTCAATAAAGACGGAACCAAGGGAAAATGGGCTAAAGTGCTCTTTTCGGATAAGTGTGGTTAAAATCTCTTGTCAAATTCGCCTCAAGAGGTGTACAGATCTTATCACACACACACACACACACAAACAAACACACATATACATACATATTTCCAAATTAACTGCAGTTTCATTTCCGCAAGTCGGATTTAGAAGTTCTTCAGTTTCATGTAGTGTCGAGTGAATAAGACCGACACATTTTATGCATTTATGCATTTTTCCATTGAACTGTTTGCTGCACTGAGACGCACGGTTGAGTTTCATTTGAAGTCTGCTTCAACATCGACTGTTGAATTCAGAAATAAAGTTCACACTGTTTTTCTGCCTATAGCTCTCTGGACCTCAGAGATTATAAGTTTCTGTAATTGCGGTTTTGTAACAGATTTTGGCACCACGCTTCTGTTTTGCTTTATATCAAGTCTTCAAATTCTTTCCCAATCGGCATGTAGAAAACATTCGTTTTACATTCCATGGACCAACACTTTTGATTGGCAATCTCACCCCTAATGGACACGAAATTATTTATTTTTCATATAAGACTTCTACTCACTCTTCAGTAAAAAAAATGTAAAAAAATGCGATTAGCATTTCATTGCTGTCACAAAACTCCATTGCATCGTTCTTGTTTGATTGCCCTTTTGTACCTCGGTTTACATGGGATCCCACCATATAGAACGCGTCTGCAAGTATAACGTTTATATCCATGCTTAGAGAAAGTCCTGTTTATCAATTTAATGAAACTATAGATCAATGGTGGGTATAGGTTAAATTGCAAGGCTGTCCTACTTATGTTTCCTCTGTAAGGGACAGCAAAACAGAGCTGGGGTTTTAAGCTTGAAATAAATATTTTATTTCACTTTTAAAATGAATCACTTCTTTCCGTTCTCAGCGTATCTTAAAAGTAGTATTGCTGCATTAAACTCAAAAAATAAGGCATGAGAAAAGATTTCCAATTTTCCTTTGTTTTGGATCACACATTCTGCTCAGCAATGGAGACTAAAGTTGTACAGCGATGGGAGTTCGTTTTGTTAATACAGAATTGAAGTGCTTGCAATACAATTCAAACGTAAAATAAAATTTACTTTTTCATGCCATTTTTAATTGTTACTGAAAGGCGTAGGTACATCACGTTGTCATATGACGTACCTTTGAACAACACATCGGCATTTCTTCGGTGAATATTAAATTTTATGGCATTTCTGTTTCGTTGCATTATTACTACAGTTTTAGCATTTACAAATTATCTTCCGTCAAAAGTAACAGATTTCATATTCAAATAAATACATCCAGAAAATATAACTTAAATTTTGTAATATGTTTTAGTGTTTTTGAAGTGTACTTTAAAACATGATTTGTTTCCCCAGAAATACTTCCTTAAATGATTCTATAAAACATCATTTCGTACTTCTGATCCCAGATGTTGAATTTTCTTTTCTCATTCACTGAAGTCTTATGTCTAGACCAAACCGGACCATTAAAAGATATAAATTCCCTAATTCGACCCCCATAAGTGTCTACTCTGATAAAATGCCAATGAATTCATTATCATCCAGCTTATTCACACAAGGTGTCAAGGATGAAAACAAATTAATCGACTAAGTTTTTGGTACAGCAACTTTCCTCTGTATCGAAACCTTACATTTTCCAAAACATAGCACTTAACTGACGCTATCGAACTTTTCTTCTGCACACCTCTCCTTAAATTACCTGCTAGCTAATGGCATACTTCCGGAACAACAAGATAAAATGTGGTCTCAATCGATGCGTTTTTACGTAAGTTATAACGCATAAGGGCGATGGAATGGATCCCGCTCCTATGTCCTGGCCTTTGACCCCATTTTACCCATTTTCAATAGTGTTCGTACCCAGGTGGTCCCTTCACCATACTAAAAGTTCATCGAAATCGAACCATTTTTACGCACGTTATGGCGTATAAGGGCAATGGATTGCATCCCTGTCCTATGTCCTGATCTTTGACCACATTTTGTCCATTTTCAATAGGTTTCACCCCAGGTGGTCCCCTACCATATACTAAGATTTCATCGAAATCGAACCGTTTTTACGCGAGTCATCGTGCGGTCAGTCAGACGGACGAAGCTGGAGCATATACGCTTCAACCTACGGTTGAGAAGCGTAAAAAAATATATCCTATGTCATCGTTGTTAAAATGCCCTTCGAATAATAATTTGCTACTAAAACAGGTATGTTCCTTGTTTAGCTTCAATTGTAATCGGATTAACTAATGGATCTGCCGATTGTAATCGGTAGATCCATTACAAAGATATGGGGATATATGACTTGGCGATTCTTTAGTCAATTCATGTATCAATTAAAAGCTGTAAAATAGTTTAAACCAAACCTACCAGCAATTTCTAATTGCGTTTGCGTCAGTATTGGTACGTTTGGAGCTTCAGCTTGCTTGAACGACGTAGTTATAATTGTTTCCCGTTCACCGTAAGAAGACCTTTTCAAAGTCCTCTTATTAGCACAGAGAACTAACCTTTCCGAAGTAAATAACGCCGCACACCGCATACAGTGAGGGAGAATTTTGTCATTTTCATGTAGGACTCATGTAGGACTTCCGTTCACAGGTAGTAGAGTTTAGGTCCCAGCCACCTACAGCGAGATCGCCTTTTGGGCAGGACACAGAAACGGAAGGAATGAGAGCAAGTCTAGCGACTTTTTGACAGAACAGTTTGGAGTGAGATTAGAGTACAGTAGATGGCGCCACCGTACAAGTACGATATTGCACATAGATGGGTGAGAGAATTTCAGGGAGGACAGAGGAAGGGATACCCATTTAACCAGTGGGTCCAGCCTGGGAGCCGTCACTTTACGTGCTCGTCCGATATTCAGCGATTGTTAGTAAATCACACCATCTCTGAAAGATCAGCCCAGGCTTGAACCTGGGGACCCAGCATCGATAGTCTGAAACACTAACCACTAAGCCATCCGCAGCTCTTTTCCGAAGTAATTTTCATTGACTCTCTGTTATAAATTTATTTTCAGAGTTTAAACTTGTTTTCCAAAAGACTTACTGATTCAACGTTAGTTCCAGGAAATTCTATAGGTGTTTTTCTAATGGAGGCTTTTTTAACTAACGTAAGACTCAGACTCTTCTTCCTCGTTATCTGCAGTCTCACTTTAAAACATTCGAGATTTAAACAGCAAACTAACTGAATTGCTCTCAGAACTTTACTTCGTTCTTTCCATGCTGACAAGCAGACCCGTCCAGTTCGTGGATTCAGGGCATTAGCCAAGGTGACCCAGTAAATTTCTTAAGATAAGACAGGTGCAGTCTGAGGAATGCGGCATTGCCTCACCTAGTGGTCATGTGCTTTTGGCAAATTCTGGGAAGAACCGGTCAAAGCAACCTGGTCGTTAGACTCAGCTGAGGAATGCAGCAGGAGAGGTAAAAAACCGGTTCAACCCTCCGACTGGCTAATAAAATCTGATTCTGCCGCTTTAAAAACTGTACTAGGATACGTAAAAGCCGCATCAAGAACGGCTGTCACTTCACGAGAGCAAGCAAAAAATTCCGCCAAACGCGAAAACCGGTCTTTCACCGTGAAAGTGTCACACGTTTCTAAGGTCGGCTTCATTGCACGACGCTGAATTGGTGATTTGGTAACTTGTTGAAGCCGAATGATACGCACTGAGAAAGAGCATGCTGGATTGCTTCAGCACGTTCCCTCGGAATAATCTTTTGGTAACAATTCGTATATTGTAATTAGAACTTGGGGAGTAAGAAATTTCTTTCAGTTAATATCAGCATGAGATTAAAAATCAAAATTAATTCACTCAACATACTTTTGAAATTGCGTATGTTGAACATTTTATTTTGTTCAAGTTCAGAAAACGAACAGTTTTCAAATTTATTGAAATTGAGAAATGAAACAGTTGTTAAGAAAAATAGGAAACACACAAGAATCCTCAGTTTCCGATTGGTTTCAGGCGTTTTAATCAACCTTCCGAGAGGGGTCATGGTTTTTGAATGCTGGGGAAGCGTAAAAGATATATCACGATATTGCCCTTCTCTGGAATCAGCAATCTCAAATTAGGGACGGGTGACAGAGTTGCTCAGAGTGGTTTTTATATCCCGCAAACAAAAATAAAAAAAAAAGCGTTTCTTTTTTCTGACCCGCAATATGTTCAAATTTACTCACAAGCATGAGGACAATGAAAAACGAGCAGCATCATACTTATTCAAAACTTTACTACTGGATAACAGTTAATAACAACACATATTTATTTAATTATTTATTGTGAAGAACACTGGTACAGACGAGCTTATGCAATATACTTATCAACGTCACCCATGCGCGTACTCGGTTGCGTCCGTCAGTGGCTTTATAAAGCGATAGACATATTTGTCAGCTGTCAGAGCTATTTTCGGCATGAGAATGACAAGTAATAACGATTTAAGCGATTTCCAACACGGTGTCATACTTCTGATGCATTTGCAGCAAAATATGAGCTTCTAAAATATCGACTGAAAAAAAAGATCTTTTGTTGACCGATACTTCTCATGTCAACAAACCTTTTAGGAACATTTTCTTCTTGAAATAATTCATGGTTTATTCGCCAGGGGGCGTAGATGTATATCTTATTTTTGTCAATATCTCTGCTTCTAGGAGTCCGTTTTTTTTTTCGATTGGAGTTTTAACGGCCACCGTGAGCAACTCAATGGGCTATAAGCAGTCGCTCGTCCCTAATTTAGGGTCACTGGTTCCAGGGAAGAGAGAGAGCCAGTGCCGTATGACAAACACAACATCCATGCCTCACCAGGATTCGAACCCGGACCCCTTCGGATGAATGATCAGAGGCCATCCCTTAGACCACTGCGCCACCGTGGCAGCGAGTCCGATTTGAAAAATTCCTTCTTTGTTGGATAGTGTTTCTAGTGTGACATGTGGTTCATATAATTTCAAAATTTTCAAGTAAATCACAGACTGTCCGCTAGTGGCCGTAAGCGTACATTGCGTTTCCTACTATATCTCTGCTTCTAACTCTCCGATTTGAAAAATTCTTTCTGCACCGCGTACAGCTCCTGATGGGAAATCGTTTGCACATAATTTCTAATTTTTGTAAAAAATGGTTTGGCCACCAAGTGGCGTAGGTCTTAATTTCCGTTTCTGATTTATTTACAGCTAATATGAGCTTCTAAAATCTCGATTGAAAAAAAAAGTCGCTTGTTGACCGATACTACTCATGTCGACAAACGTTTTAGGAAAAGGTTCTTCTTGAAATAATACATGGTTTCTACGCCAGAGGGCGTAGACGTATATCTTATTTTTGTCAATATCTCTACTTCTAAGAGTCCGATTTCAAAAATTCCTTCTTTGTTGGATAGTGTTTCCGATGCGAAATGTATTTCCTATCAATTCAAAATTTGCAAGTAAATCATAAACTTTCCGCTAGGGGGCACAAAGGTAAATTGCGATTTCTGCGTTATTTCAGCTCCTAAAGCTCCGATTTAAAAAATTATTCCTGTATCGCAAAAAAGACCAGGTGGAAAATATTTTTCACATGATTTCTAATGTTTGGTAAAGAATGTTATGGCCAACAGGGGTCATAAGTGCTAATTTCTGCTTCTAATGTATTTGTAGCAAAATCTGGGTTCCTGAAAACTCGATTCATTTTTTTCTTGGACCGATACCGCTTATACGGATAAATCTTTTGACAATACTTTCTTCCTAAAATAATGCATATTTTCCCCACCAGGGGACGTTAAAAATAAAAAAAGAGTAACGTGAAATACATTTGTAAATATTACTCCCATCCCTCAGAGGTATTTGAACCTGAACAAATAGCGGGAAGAAGCTCCGAAGCGAGCGCTTAGATCCCTGCACCAGCAAGGCAGTATTTTTGTGATATGCTGTATAGTTTAGATTTTTTAGTTTGCACTTTGAAGTTACTTTGCGTTTCAACATATTTCACCGGAAGAACTCTTTCATGTACCTTACAGTATCTTATTACCAAAATTAAATATAATAAGTATCGTTTCATCTGAAATTTAGGTAGGGGCAACATCATATTCTATGTGAATTAAGCTATTCGCTTTAGTTAGGTTCCTGTTATTCAAGATTAAGGTTGACGTCAAGTAATTTTGCTTCCTATACTTCCAATGGAAAAACTTTTGTACACATTTCCTTCACAATTAGTGTGTTCCCAAGGATGAAAATTTGAACAACGATTAAAATAACTTCATATTATAACTTGGAATACTTAATATTTTCTAAAACATAACCATAATAATATTAAAAATCAATCATTTTTCTTTAAGTAATGTTCAGACCTGTTGACAGATGGCGCGACCTGTACTTTGATGACGTCAGTAAACAAACAAATGTTGGATTGCATAATTATGGTTATGTTTTAGAAAATATTAAGTATTCCAAGTTATAAAAGGAAGCTATTTTAATCGATGTTCAAATATTCATCCTTGGGAACGCATTAATTGTGAAGAAAATGTGTACAGAAGTTTTTCCATTGAAAGTATAGGAAGCAAAATTACTTGAGGTCCACCTTAATGTTGTGGATACTTTCAAAGTGGGTGTTCCTGAATTATATGATTTGTGAGAGTATTTCTTTCAGATAGGTCACTTTAATTTTACTTAACGTTTAAGGTTTTTCACGTTCACATCGTGGGAACTACATATTTGTTGTTTTGTGTGAATATGATTTCCCATGTGGGGGGTTTGGTTTTGCCTGTCCTGTCTCGTATGAACTTGACCGACTTACATCTGATTAGTTTGTAGGTCCAAATATGCTTCTGTCGTTCTTTATGATAAGAATAGATGCGCTTTTATTTTCTATATGCAGAATCAGCACTGCAGAATTGAAAATAAATGAATACAACAGGAAGCGGTTGAGCAGTACGTAGTCATAGAAGCGTCTTGTATGAATACGCTGAATTAAAGAGGTCGTCTTTACGCAGCCTTGTAAGTGGTATTAGTAGCTTTTTCAACAGTGTTAGTGGCTCTTTCCAAAGTCTCGAGTCTCCACATTTCATTTCGGAATACGTCAGAGCCTAAAATTTCTTTATTCGGCTGAATAAGACAAGAAGCTCTTGGCCTCCCAAGGATGTTGAAGAAACTACTTTGTTTTCGAGAATATCCGTTTCAGGACTAAAAAATGTGAGCTACGATGTAGCTAATACCAGCACAACTACAAACGAAGTGCTTGAAAAAACCATAACCAAAACTTGAGGTGCTGCAAACCATAGTACTCGCAAGATAATAAATACTTCGGTTAAATTATTTCACGTTCTCTTAAATTACTGTATTTCTGCACCTTTCCTTAATATTTTGCATGCTTAAAAAGTTGTACGTCGCACTTTCCCAACACAGTGAAATTTTTCCGACTAAATAATGTAGGACACTAAAGTACACATTTACCCAGAAAACCCGGGCGTTTTCTGGAAGACGCGGATTCGATTCCCGCTCCAGGACGATGACAATTTTCAAGTTTTTGGATATTATCTGACTTACTATCCTTGTCACATTTACGCCAAAAATCGGATTGTCATCTTCAAAATTTTTATTATATGGAGTAATCCCGTATTTCTTTCATGAATTAGCATTTATTCAATATTTTTATCTCTTTGCTATTTAAAGCCTTGCCTTCCAAGCATATTTAAACTTCGGCAGTGGTTAAAACATATAAATTTTCGAAATTTATTTGAACACTTTTACGGCACAATTGTTTACAAGGATTTTGTGTAATTATTTTTGCCTTTTAAAAGGCTTAAATGCTTTCATTGCCGACAATCTAAATGTGAAGATGTTATTAAAATAAGTAATTATAGACTTTTTTTTATTTAAGTGGTAAAACTTTGCATCAGTGAAGAAAATGCGTAAGACCGTAGACAAACATATTGGATTTCAAATAGTTAAATATTTTACGATAAGAATTATCAAAACTTTTCACATTTGTTGAATTTGTACAGAAACTGAAAAGGATTTCAAAACCAATAATTCGTTAACTTAATTATACATATAACCATGAAAAATTGACACACAAGAAAAAGTGACACCGAAATTTCGGTTGTGACGCGTAGGTCTTTTAAATCCTATTCGATTCGAATAAACTATTTTCTCAGTTACTCATTCGTTAATGAAACCTGTTTGAATAAAATATCAACCAAATTTCTACAATAGATAATTTGTCTTGAAATAGAAAGATATACTTACTCCAACCAAGGGCAAAAAGTATGTTTAGAAAATCATTAAATTGTGCACCAATAGTATCTTATAAATGAGAGGAAGATCTCAAAAACAAATGAAATTTAACATCAACAGTTAAAAGAATAAATTTTAAATGAATCATGATTTAACTAGACGTCCCTAACAGAATACGTTTGCTTAAAGGAAAATTTGAAAACATGCAAAAATTATTATTCATAGCAAAAGCTATCATAAGGAGAATTCTTCACATACATCTCTCGATAGCAGACAGCGAAAGAAGAGTTGTAACCTTTAAGCCCCGTAGCAACAAAAGCTGAACATTATTTAGAAAGGATAATGTTCCATATCTTCATTCTTGTGAATGACATACAGCAAAAAAAGAAATTTTCCAGTAGCGGTTTTATTAGCCGAGATACAGTTGCAAACAGAACTGAATAAACATCACGTGTAGACAGAAATGTACACTGAAAAAACAAAAAACAAAAAAAAAAGCATTAAGATTTTGAACTGTTCCACAAGTTAATTGGTACTCGGTTTTTAATTTTTTTTTTAGATCGGTGATTCAGAAGCAGATACATTGGGAAAAACAGATTAAACCTTTGCGGCCTTAGCGGGAATATTGAGGATTGTTTTGGGAGGTAACTCCACACAAAATGTTTTAATATTTAGAGTCGTCTACACAAAAAAATATATTTCAGTCCGATTTTTTTTTGATTGGAGGTTTAACGACCACCATGAGCAACTCAATGGGCTATAAGCAGTCGCCCGTCCCTAATTTAGGGTCACTGGTTCCATGTGAAGGGAGAGAACTAGTGCCGTAAGACAAACACAACATCCATGCCTCACGGGATTCGAACCCGGACCCCTTTGGGACGAATTATCAGAGGCCATCGCTTAGGCCACTGCGCCACCGGGGCTGCCGGATTTTTAGTCCTTCACATATTACTGTAAACATGCTATAATCGGAAACCTTATGATACGACCCTTGGTTTCACACTCGTGTGTTAAGAAAAAATGGATTTAAATAACGAACATTTCTCCCTGAATATGCTCTCCGATATTTAATAGAAATAAATTTTCCAGTCGGACTCTCAGAAGCAGAGACATTGACAAAAATATGATTCTAAGCACTCTGGCGGAAACACTATGCGTAGTTTCAAGCAGAAGGTTTTCTCAAAGTTTTTCCGAGGTGAGCGGTATCGGTCTGTGAAAGAATACTTTAAACAGAGTCTTCAGAATCACCGATTTTGCTCCAGATACATCATAAACAAAACTAATCCCCTACGCTCCCATGTGGCCAAAACATTATTTTCTAAAATAATATATTACAGTCAGAACATTTTACATCATTTGCGTGAAAAGTTGTTCAACCATGACTTTTAGACACATAGATATCGGAGACATCACAAATAACTGTTACGCCCGTATCGGAATACTTACATATTTCTTGAAGAAGAAACTGTGCCCAACGTATTCATCCTTATAAATGACTTCGAAATTAAGGAAAAAGAGTTTCAGTCGAATGTTTAGAAATAAATATATAGAAGAAAACGTAATTTAAGTCCGAATTTTACTGTATTTACACCTTACCACAATGGTGTTCGTAAAAGATAACCGGCAAGCAAAGATCATAGTTCTTACATTTCAAGCTTTTCAAATCTAAAAGGCCTGGTCATCCGGATGAACGGACAAATTGATACCACAAGCATGTGCAGTTTTTATAAAAAGCCTGCTAAATACGCTTTTATGAATTTCTTAGTTCGTCTTTCTAATAGTGGCGTTTCAAAACGTTTGTGTGTTAAGGATTTGTGCTTGCAGAAATATAAGAACTTATGAAATGAAAATTTCCTGAAGCCTGTGGATAACAATCAGGGCTACGACAACTGTGACGTTTGGAATGGTCATTCATCAGAGGAAGAACCGGCCAAATAACAAATTGTCTGTCTCGTACGGTGTTTCTATCTGGAATTAAATCTACATCCGATACTCGTCGCTGAGATTATCTCAAATGAAGAGCAATATAATGCAAAATTATATTTTGGTTAAATTTACAGGGGTTGGAAAGTTCCTTTCCTTTTGAAGAAGGGATACGGAAATGCTTTGCTTACCTCTTTCTAATCGATCGTAGTTTTCCTTAGAGGACTTCCCATTCTGGCTCGGTTCAACAGTTTACATAATATCTTTAAAATTAGTTTTAAAATATTTTTCCTACCGCGTCCATCACACCACTGTCATTGTCAAATTATGGCGGTTTCAATCCGTCTTTGGAATTTGGGAATAGAAAATAAAGAAAATTATGAAATTAAAGACATCGCAGTTTTAGTTTTCTAAAAGAACTATTTGATTGCAGAAAAACCTTTCCTTTCGTAGTGCTGCTGTGACAATAATTCGCTTGCAAAAAGACTTTAATATGGTTCATGCTGCAAAGCTATTCTTTTCGGATTCAACGTTATTCTAAGACCTAAGAATTCAGGATGAAATATAAGCACTGTCTGATAGAACAGCCATCATTGAAATTACTTTGCTATAGGTCATAAATAATCCCGAAACTTTGAGATGTACCTATCACACCAATCCAGCGCGAAATTGGAAATAATCTTCCATCCGGCACGGTAGAGTCTGCGCATCAATCACACGTATTGTATCAAATATCTATGAAAGTTCCCTTTCAGAATTCAAATCACAGTGCCATGCCCAATTTTCAGAAATTCAAAAACCTTGCCATTTCATAATTCAAATCATATTGCAGTCCCATTGAAAAAATCTCTCATCAATTCCATCTTAATAAGCGGAAAAATTTTCGAAGTCCTAAAGTCGCAAAATATTACCGGTGAATTAATTTTCATTTTTAAAGTTGCACAGATACAACTTAAAATCATATATCTTATACGGAAACAACAAGTTTTAAACACAAACAAAGTGCATCAGCTGTAATGGTGAAACAACGGATTTCTAAATAAAAGAGAGAGTTTCTGATTAAATGTGGTAGGAAAATATTGTATGCTCTCGAAAATTATCCCAATATATGATGAAAAACAATGAGATGATGAAAAACGCAATTGTCATTAAACATTAGGCATACTTCGAATGTAGGAAACTAACTTGAGATACATAAATTATTCCAAATCAAGGGATATTGTAGTTTTTAGTAAAATATTAGTAATATGATATATATATATATATATTTAAATGAAGTGTATAGCTTCCTTTAAACACAGAAAATTTTATAAACCGTGCTTCCAGTTGATAAAGTCAATTGGGATAAGTTTTGAAAAATGAAAACTTCTAACTTGCTGCCACGTTTCGAGTGTTACTTACTATTCGACATGTCAGCAAATTATTTATTCAGAGGCTGTGACCATGTTATTCTAAGTGCATATTCATAACTATTCCATTGTGTAGCTAATGTACAAAAACATTTACAAAAACATATTTAAATGCCTAATTGTACAAAAACATTTTTAAATGCCTTCAACCTTGTATTTGTTTCTTTCGTTCCTGTGAGAGGTTCAGTTAATTTGCTTTGGTGTAATAAAAGACACGCATTTCTGTTCACTATCGCTTTTTTCTGCTGAGTACGTAGATACCTCAATTGCCTTTCTCGTTTGCTTCAAAATTTGTAACTTTCTAAATTACCAAATTGTACTTTAAAGAATTCTGCATTATATCAAAAAGTGAAAGTTTAGTCTAAAATCTCAAAATAGTTTCATTGGTCGAAATGAACGTCTTAACAATCAAAAAGGCAAATAGAAGGTAACGTATAGCCTTCGGAAAACGAGCACATACAAAGAGGCTTTCTTATAATTCCCGAAGCTCCGTTAACAAATTCAAGATACACGTTTTGAAGATGTGCGCAAAAAAAACGGATTCACAACTTCAAAATTTATGTTGTATGGTGTAATCCCGTTATCCATTCATGGAATGAAAGGTATTTGTAATATGACAGAGGTGCTAACCATATCTGAAAACCGTCAAGTCATTTAAAAGAAGTTGAAAGAAATGAAAGCCTAAAATCCCTGGTAAATTCTGAGTGCGCCAAAGTATGTCAAGGAGAAGGCGTCTTTCGTGTTGAAGCCCACCGGCAACGAGACAGAATCAAACACTGTTCATACTAGTCTTCTTAAGTCTACGCCCCTTGGCAGAGAAACCATGCATTGTTTTAAGAAAATTCCGAAAAGGTTTATTGACGTCAGCAGTATCGGTTTATATACGATTTTTTTCTAATCGAGATTTTAGAAACTCAGATTTTGCTGCAATTTCTTCAGAAATACAAATTAAAGCTTATGCCATTTAGTAACCAACGCGGAAGATGTTTTTAAAAGTCTTGAAGCATCTATACCTCGCAAGGAAATGGCTGTTATGGGCATCATGTGGAGGAACAATATCATGTTTGGCAGGTACAGGTAGATCTTGGTATACGCGTAGATACGTTCTGCAAAATCGCCGTGTATACCGAATTCGCGTAAAACGGGAGGCATTTTATACGAACAACATAGGGTTAATTTCTCACTTATTCACAGAGCCAGTTTTCAATAATCGGATTATATAGTATTTAGATTACAAACAAACAATATTATCTCTCTGAAATTTAATTTTAGTGCGGAAAATCAAAATACAATACGTACATACTATGTAAATATGTAGTATCCTGAAAATATGGTGTGTACGTACAGTACTTACGTAATGTTAATGCTGAATACACGTGTAACGTAACTGTCAGCTCTAATGTTTGAAAGTCCAACTTCCCATCTTAAGTACAGCAGTAAGCTTCTGGCCCATCATATCAGAAGATTCTGATGATGTTGCAGTCAGTTCAGTTCCTCGGATGGAAAGAGAAACTAGACTGACTGCACCATCAAAAAATGTTTAATTGTCGACTGTGGAGTTTTTTTCACCATCTGCCTGAGTGTAGTCATTTCAGAACATGTTCGACTTCTATCTTCACTGTTGTACTTCTCAGGATCATGCTCTTCAAACTTGTCATTGCAACGTCGATCATTCAGAAGTCCTCGGCCATTTTTTTGTAAGCTTTCTTGCATGCTTAAATTCCTCGACTTCTGTTGCTTCGATAGTATTGTCCTCGGTGATAACAGTCAGATCGTCATTGCTCAAATCACCGCTGAATCGCGTTAATCCGAAAGCGCGGATAACGAAACCGCGTATACCGAGACCTTCCTCTAGTCGTAAAATGGCCGGGTTGAGCACAGAGGGACACATTTATCAACACATCATGAGCGAATGGCTATAAACAAAATGAATAGATTTCTGTTTAAATATATTTTAAAAAATCAGCAGATATTGTGTTTGTGTGTGATTACAATCCGCAGCATTTCGAAGATTTTTAATGCTGCGTATTACTGCTTGAATTAAAACTACACCTTGAATTTACTTGCTGACATGTCATCCAGAAGTCAATCATATGTAGGATCAGTTATATACTTCTGTGTTAGGAGGATTTGAACATATTACAAAGAAATTGATGGATTCAGTTTTATGTTCTTTACATTATGTATTTATAATTTACATGAATGAAATTGTTGTTGATTTATTTGCAGAAGAAAACACTGTTTGGCTTTTGAATAGGCTGAAAGTTAAAAAGGAATTACCACCGTTTCACGTTTCTCCAATATGTCTTCCAAAATCGTTAATTAGCAATTCATAGTAGATTCCATACAATATGCATAATTCAGAGCAACATGAGAGTCTTGTGTATAATGCAATATATCTCATCTTACTTATTACGACAAATGCTACTCAGACTTTGATATTCAAATGTGAAAGTAACTGTCTTTTCTTCGTATAAAATCTGAAAGACTCGATGCTTCAGTACATTTGTTTATATGATCGTATTAGTAATGTACTTTTCTTTTTTTATTATGAACGTTTCAGAAAAAACAGTATAATGTTCGTTTAAAATAGAATTTTGATCACACATATTAGACGGTAAGGAAGTTATTATGTTTACTGATAAATATATTTTTCCTAAACATTTCAAAAAGTAATTTAACAAATTGCACATCATTTCTGGGCATTTTTTCCGATTTCCAGTTTCATGAAATGCTGTTGTCTTTTACAATGGATTTTACCGAGAAGGATGTTGAATTGACTTCGTACAAGGCGTATTTGAAACAAAAAATACACTGTTAAAAGATTACTCCTCGCACACATTTTCTTCTGCTTTGAGAGATGATATGACCTTGAAGGAGTTCAGCCGATTTGCGGAATTATTAAAATTTTTGCTAGTTTTTTTAGATCAAACTGATTTATTTTCTCTACAGTTTAAAGATGAACGGTACAGGATTTGATGAGTTTCACTAACGTAAACCAACACTTAGAAACTCAAGTTATAACATTAGGGGAAAAATATATTTTTGTTCCGATGTCACCCAGGTGGCTTTTAACTTTTAAACGATAATGCACCCTTTTCAAACCAGGCATACTAAGAAAACTTTTAATTACTTTTCTCGCCTGAACAATAGATCCTGTAAAGTTTAAACGCAAGGTCAAAAACTTGAAGAACGTGGAAACAAATTTATAAAAATGCTATTTGATTTCGATATTAGATTTTATCATTGGTAATTCTTTGGATTATGTTTTGCCTTCCTTTCAAAGTTGCTGTAATCAATGGCCGATTAGAAATGTCATTACCCTTATTCGTCAAACATCTACTGAACAAATAAAACTATGTATAAGGAATTTATGATCAGTGACAAATGTTTCATTATGAATCATCACAATCTGAAAGATATTCGGGAAAACCTTTTCTGACTTGTTGCATCCGTATCTCAGGAACACTAGCGATTTATTCAAAGTTTTTCTGTACACTGCTGTGCCGTGTGACGCTGCTCTGCACAATGAAACTCAAGAAGTCAAAATATAGTGCGCAGGTGTTGAAACATTAGGGAACAAAGTTATTTCGCACAGTGATCGCAAAAGAAATCAAAATTGCAAAAGCTTCACGACCAGAATTATGCTACACTAATCCTGCGTACGTGGTAACACATCCGTCTGAGAGCTTCAATATATCATTTGTAGGAATACAGAACCTAACATTTCAAAATTCAGTACGTCCCGCACGAATAGTTTGAACAAGAAGTTAATTTGAAGATTGCAGTAGACAACAGATAAGAATAGATTAAACCTTATTGGGTCTGACAGCGAAATTTTGTCTCCTAGATTTTTGAAATGGCCAATTGTCAAGAGTGCTTCAAACGTCATTATTAACGACTGTCACTTGCGGCGATAATGTAATTTATGTTATTCACTGAGAAGCATGCAAAACAATGTTTAAGGTTGATAGTGGAAATGTCACAGACAGGGGTTAGCAAATTCATTTCTCAAATATATTTGAAATGCAAAACGATACATCTCTTCTTGTTAGCTTAAAAGGTAACTGTTGATTTTATGACTGAAGAAGGTACGTGGGAAAACTGCGGTCTTCATCATATAGTTTGAAATGTAAAGCAAAGCCGTGGTGTATGCTTCTCTTTTGATAGTTGAGGCATTTACACCAGAAACTCATTAACTAATCAACCAAAAACATTCATATTTTCATATTTACACATTTCAGACTATTTCAGTCAGGAAAAGCACTTTGTAATAAATTAACAGTTGGTCTTCCTCGACGGTGAACATGTTTAGAAGCAAAATATGAAAAAAGAATGGAGTACATGTACATGTTTTTTCTCCTGCTTTTCCATTTATCGCGCTCGTATAAGCGCGCAATAAAATGTGTGTAAGAGATGCGGAATGAACACATAGTGGCAAGGTTACGTTATCCGGTTATGAACATGTCCGTCGTTTTGATATATATACTCCATTTTGACAAGCCTTCCAACTAATGTGGAATCCTTGACACCCCATGCCTTTAATTTTAAAGCTTAACACTTTTAACAGGCAACTTAAATCTCTCTGAAAAAAGAATACTTCAGTTGAAAGCTGCCTATTGGTAATAGGCTACATTTCCTGGAACCGTTGTATCATAATTTATTTTAGTCGAAAAACTCATTTTCCTCATGAATTTTTTGCTTACTTTGGTTTACTCTGATCCTTCAGCAAGATAAGCGTTTGCTTGCTTCCCTTAATTGACGTGATTACTGTTTTCCTTGGTCAGAATGTGCACGCAATGGTTATTTTAGTAAATGAGAGACGCCTAACTTCATCTTCATAAACACTGCTGTCAGCTCATTATTATTATTATTATTATTATTATTATTATTATTATTATTCATAATTGATTTCATGAGCCGATTAGGTTTATAGGAGTGTGGCAGGTGGTCCAAGTAATACATACGTGATATGCCAAGGTACCTAAAAAGTTTGACATTAAGCATCTAAAAATTTAATGATGAATAAAAAAACATACAGACTTATCTCAGTCTAAACAGAACAGACCGTTATTTTCCGTGGTACTTTGCAACGTACCCGAAGAACCACGACACTATTGCTCCACCAAACGCCCGATATCATGCACGGATGCTTTCTGATTCTTGATTCCGTATCCACTGCTTAAGCAAACAGACGTCCTTTTACGAAACGTAATGGCAAGATACTGTGATGATAGTCAAATGGGTCCAGCTTCGGGTTGTATGATGGAAAGGGAACGAGCTCGACCCATTTAAATTCCTGTAGTTTTCGTTAGGCCAATGGGGAGGGTGGAGTTGGGACGATGCCCACTTGCAGCCACGGCGACTTCCTATTTATGAACCCTAAGTAGAGTTCGCGCAGAGCATCAACGGCCTACTGAAGTTAGTTGTTATGCAGAAAGGTTTCTGCCCACAGCGTGACTATCTGAAACGAATTTTGAGGGAATATGACCCACACAAATCCATCAAATACCCAACGGTCCAGTGGGCCGGCGCATTGTCTGCTGATATAGACCATAGGCCACAGGATACGCAAATGCAATGCAACTTTGTAGACGATTAGCCGGCATATCCTGGTAGCGCGAAGCATTTAAGGACCTTTCCACACACACTAACGGACCTAATGTTTTCCACGAGGAGGTTCTCAAAATCATCACTGAGCAGAACTCGTACGACAGGACCATAGGCTCCTGTCGATACACACCATCGCACACCATTCCAGCAACACGGTGCAGCTGAAAACGGGGTTCATCTAACCACTCGACACCTCGCCTCTCTGCATAGGTCCAAATTTGATATACTGGACACCACGTGAGGCGTAATTTCCAATGATCAGCAGTCAACAGAGACACACGGGTAGGTCGTAGGCTCCAGTAGACCAGGGAATGCAGCGTGCGTCGTATCTTACGCTCACTGGCGCTGCTTGCTCTTCAGACGTCTTACCTGACAGTGGTACCCAGCCGTTGTCAAGCGGTTGGTGCTTACGAACCTGGTTAGTCCATGTTGACCGCGGTCATCAATGCCATATGGTCTGCGACCGCTTGCTCTCTAGGCGCTGGTACTTTCAACCATATCGTGGTAAACCTTGGATACGGTCGCCCTAGGGAAATCTAGGGTTTTTACCTCTTGGGCGATAGAACGGCCCATAAGTCTTGCGCCGACAATGTATCAACTAACAAGGTCGCTTATATCACCTCGTTTAGCCATGATCGTCGATTGCGGTATCCATTTGGGAAGCCTTGCTATCCGCCTTTATATCGCTTGCGTTCGGTCTGGGTGTGTTTTACTCTGCTGGAAATGTCCATATTAACTGCCCATCACCTTATCTCTAATGTTTTGTCTATTGAGTGTAAATATCCCCAGGACTTTGTGCATTTTTCACCTATTTGTCTGTCCTCAATACTCGACTGATCACCTTTGAATGGGAAAACTTGCCGTACCTTCGAATTCAAGATTTTACTAGGGCTTAGAGAATGCACACACTCTATCTTACAACAACTCATTCACTTTGCCATCTACGTAATCGACTATTTCCCTCCTGCGCAGTATTACACTCAAAACCCCACCCCACTGGATTTCAATGGGAATTGCGCGCATCAACAGATCGAAATCCGCTGCCGGGCAGTTGCTTGCCTAGGAGCTTCTCCTCTACCTCAAAACTTATACCCAATTTTTTCTTCTATAGTGTCGATTACGAAGTATCACACTACATGAAGGTTTGTTTCATTACATCTAAAACGTTATGCAAGAGTTTTGAAGCGGTAAAAGCATGTACTTTTCTTTTTGCTACTTTTCAAATTATCTAATAAAACAACACAAATTTTACTCAGGTAACTGAGTCAACAGACAGAGCGTAGACCGGAACGGTCGGGTCGAAATTTATTCACCGTTAGTGGAATTATAAAAACGTATTCTCCAAATCTCTATCGGAAAAGATTGAAATCTATCCATATCACGCTTAGCAAGATTAGTTATTATGCAGCATAACAATGTCCTCTGCTAGTCAAAGCCAATTCTTTTGTTTGTGATCTTCCAAAGGGTTCGTACCTTACGAAGTAGGTAGCTTCCTAAGCTTTATAAAAACAAATGTCGTAATGCATGTGACATTTCATGTATAGGAAACGAACGAATGTGTAGGCATTTATGGCAGTACGGCACATAATTACTTAGCAAATGCGGTTAAATCGAGGCATCAATATTTCCTTACTAAAAAAATTCCTTCTGATTCTGACCTATCGGAGAGCCTGGGTCCTCTGTGTTTGTTTTTATTACCAAATCAATGTTGCTTTAGCCTGAAAGGATGGTGTGCAAAAACGTCCTTTTTACATAAAACAAAAGAGGAGATACATTCATTGAAAACAAATGTAAACAACAACATTCAGTCATATTTTATTTTTGTAACGTAATATTAATAAAAAAATCCATTGAATGTGCTTTCATTCATCATTTCATAATGCAAATCCTTAGGAGCTTTGCTAGGTTTCGGACATAACGCAAAATCTACTAACTTGCAAGTATGTGCCGCCTAAATTTTAGGTGCAGTGTTTTTCAAACCTAATTAATTTACGCTTTCCAGCCGTAGGTTGAAGAAGAGTATATGCTCCAGCTTTTTCCGTCCGTCTGCCCGTTTGTCCGCCTGTCAGCACGATAACTCCCGTAAAAATGGTTCGATTTCGATAAAATTTTAATATATGGTAAGGACCACCTGGGGACGAACCGTATTGAAAATGGGTGAAGTGGGGTCAAAGGTCACAACGTAAGAGCGGATTTCGTTCAATTGCCCTTATGCGTCATAACTTGCGTAAATATGGTTCGATTGCAAGAAAATTTTAGTATGTGGTAAGGGACCACCACCTGGAGACGAACCCTATTGAAAATGGGTGAAGGGGAGTCAAAGGTAAGGACAAAGGAGTGGGAGGCATTCCATTGCCCTTATGCATCATAAGGTGCGTAAAAATGGTTCGATTTCGATGAAACTTTAGTATGTGGTAGGGGACCACCTGGAGAAGAACCCTATTGAAAATCGGATAAATAGAGTCAAAGGTCAGGACATAGTATCAGGATCCATTCCATCGCCCTTATCCCACACTATTAAAGGGGACGTCAAGTAAATTTGCTTCCTATATTTCCATTGGAAAACTTTTGTACACATTTCCTTCACAATTAGTATGTTCCCAAATATAGAAATTTGAGCATCGATTGAAACAACGTTATACTATAACTTGGAATACTTAACATTTTTCTAAAACATAAGCATAACTATATTAAAAAAAATAACGTTTCCCTTGGTGGTGAAACCATAAAAAAATGGCGCGACCTGTGCTTTGATGACGTCAGTGGACAAATAAATGTGGGATTGCATAACTACGGCTATGGTTTAGAAAATATTAAGTATTCCAAGTTATGAAATGAAGCTGTTTTAATCGATGTTCAAATTTTCATCCTTGGGAACGCATTAATTGTGAAGAAAATCTGTGCAGAAGGTTTTCCATTGGAATTATAGGAAGCAAAATTACTTCACGTCCACCTTAAAGTAGCAATTCTTGTATGTATGTATGTATGTATGTATGTATGTATATTTTATTTTGAAAACAGCTCTAAGAATTTTGATGAAAGTCGTTAACCTACCGTTTTCTGGTACTAGAAATCAATTTAGCTTGATCTCGACTTTAGGAGAATCCGTTCAGTGGGTTAAATAACCACCCCGAATTATAACGTTTTTAGTGCCATGGCGTAGTTCCATTAATGTTACCAATGCTTAGAAATCTTATGACGTCACAATCTCGCGTTTGAGAATGTTGGCGCGAGGTCACACCATCTGTCTCATTACGTCACACGTTGAGTGTGGATCCTTTAAAGTTTTGTGAGCCGCCCCGGTGGCGCAGTGGTCTAAGCGATGGCCTCTGATCATTCGTCCGAAAAGGGTCCGGGTTCGAATCCCGGTGAGGCATGGATATCGTGTTTGTCTTACGGCACTGGCTCTCTCCCTTCCCTGGAGTCAGTGACCCTAAATTAGGGACGAGCGACTGCTTATAGCCCATTGAGTTGCTCACGGTGGTCGTTAAACTTCCAACCAAAAAAAAAAAGTTTTTTGACGTCACACTCTTGCGAGCAGATGGTCGCGATTCATATCTGCTTCATTACGTCACGCGTTGTGTGCGTATGTCCTTCCGCACGATAACTCGCGTAACAATCGTTCGATTTCGATGAAATTTTAGTATCTGGGAAGGGATCACCTGGGAAGGATCCCTGTTTAAAGTGAACGAAATGGGGTCAAAGGTCAGTACATATGAGCGGGATCCATTCCACTGCTGTTGCGCGTCATAACTAACGTAAAAAAGGTTCGATTTCGACGAAATTTTAGCATGTGGTAGGGGTCCACCTTGCGACAAATGGGGTCAAAGGTCAAGACATAGGAGCGGAATCACTTCCATCGCCATTATGCGTCATAACTTACGTAAAAATGCTTCGATTTAGATGAAATGTTAGTACGTTGTAGGGGCCTGCCTGACAAATTCTATTGAAAATGGGCAAAATGGGGTCAAAGGTTAGGACACAGGAGCGGGATCTATTCCATAGCCCTTATGCATCATTAATTACTTAAAAATATTTCGATTGCGACAAAACTTTATCATGTTATTTCGGAGGTATACCAAACCGGTTCGGTTGACTATCATCGAAATGGGATCAAAGGTCAGGGCACAGAACCGAGATTTATTCCACAGCCATTATTCTCATAACTTGAGTAATAATTTCTGGTATGTTGGGAAGCGTATCATAATCAATGCATTGCATGATTTTACTAACTTGTTTAGGAGAGCCAGAACTACTTTCTTTTGAAATGAATCGCAGTTCGGTAGTCTCATTTGAGTTATGTTGCCTTAAATCAGAACACTGGAACATGAATTAGATTGTAATACTATTCATTCAAGTTCTGTTCATTTTGCCGCAAAACATTTTGAGAATGTTATTTACATGCGGCCTTGAAGATGTAAAGAATGCTGTCTACCGAATCTCAAAAAGCACGGAATGTAAGTTGGGAAAAATGTTAACCTATCGAAAGGTGTACAACTTTTCAAAGAAGGTGCCAACGTTATAATGTAAAAATGTTTTGCTAAATTTTTATATACTACATTTTACAAATTCTGAACTGTAACTTTAAGCAATTCGAATTCTGTTTTTCCTGAATTATTATCTTGGTATAATAAACGTTTGATTATGCAGAACATATTTAAGAATAATTTATTTCTTAAACTATCACGCATAATGATTAAAGAAAATTTAGGAATATGATATTTTGCATGTACAGTTGAAACATATTTATCAAGTTCTTGAAGATTTTAAGGATTGTCACAAAAACCAGGAATATTACTCTTTTCCATATTCATGTAACCATACCACAAATGATTACTGTACTGTGTTGATTTTATTCTGCAGAAGTGTCACGGTGCAGTCATCGTGTTTCAGTTTCTATACAGTGCTTATTTCATCCTGCCTTTTCTAATGTACACCACGGCAATCATGATTTGGTCTGTTCTTTTTTCTTTTACTATGAAATTGTTTCTATTTACTTATCTCGTTTAGATAAGTAAATTGACGCAATAATTAATTTCTAAAAGAAGTGACTTTAATTATTTGTCGCGAGATGAATCGTAGCGTTGAATTCTAACTGTGTCAGCCAGTTATTTTAGGGAATATTTCAAACATTAATTAGTATTTTTTGTTGTGTATAAGAGCATTTCAGATTCGTTTTGAACCTCCGTGGTATTTTCAGAGCAAGGAAAGATTTTAAATATCAACATAAACAGGTGAGCATGCCGTAGGACGAACCAGGATTAGATTTCTGGAGTCGCACAGAAGAGGCCCCGATATGTGAAATCCAAACGGTAAGAACTCCGTTAATTACCGAAATGATAACGGTAACAACAGTGACACAACTGAAGATAAGGACAAAGCGGAGCTAATTCCGAACTAGCTTCATAGAATTGTATGTCAAGATACAGATACATCACTGCCAAAGACCGTACAAAGGGAAGATCAGTCTCCCAGTGGGGGATATGATCACCTCTAATGTTGATGCTTGATTTGAGCCATTTGTTCGCTTTGCATTGTGTTGTCTCTGAGCGCTTGCGGTAATTTCAGCTGTAGGACATTTTCTGGCCTATCTTACCGTGCAGCAACGTGTATCACCAGTGCATCCCAATGGTGTTCTATGGGAATTACGTCGCATATACATGCTGAGTATTGCCCAGCATGTATGCCCGACCAATTTGTCTTCACTTTTAACAGCTCATCAAAAGCCACCGAATGACGAGGTATGAAGTTATCGTCCATTAACACAAATCTTTGGCCAATGGCACTTCATAGCAGAAAAACATGAGGAAGGAATACCTCACTAAAGCAGTGCGCACCGGTTGCAGTACTTTCTTTCGGTATGTAGAACTCATTATCTCCATCGATCATAATTCATCCTTCCCCAATATGTAAGAACACCACGGCCGCCTTATGTATTCCTTCCATTGCTGCTCTTGTGACGATAACGTGTGCCTCGCTCAACTCAGATTGCTGACTTTTAGAATGGCTAGAGAGACTAAGTATACTCTATGAGTAAGAGTATCGTACCTCTTCTGCCCATTTCAAAAGTTTTCAAGAAGACAGTGAATGGTGCTACCGGGGAACAGTTTCTAAGAAAATACAGCGTTCTCGTCGTCGGACAACCACTCCGCATTGGTGTTGTCGCCAAGCGACGGTAAACCGCGATTTCGGGCGTCCTGTGCTCATGTTCATTTGTAATGCAAGATGCCTTGCTGCTGTTGTCTATCCCTTTGGCCTTCAGGAACAGATAGTGGTCCCCATTAGGGGTGGTTTTTTGGTGAAAGACTACCACCGGTCTGTCATTCACACAGTTGTACCTGCATTCCTGGAGGCTGACTACGCACGCTATACGATGCTATGATCAACAGCGCAAATATTGGTATACACTCATCACAGTTCGCCTCTTCTTCAATCTCCCAATTATTTTACTAAGAGTAAAATCATCCGGATGTTCTCGATGGGTCATTTGGTCGTCTCTAGCACACAACAATAACAATCGAAACCGTAATGTGACGTACGTTAAACTGATGCTATTGACCTGCGGTAGCTCATTTTGTTTTCACGTCACTCAAGTCTCACTACATTATCACGTATGTGCTTTTGATCTTGTTCAAAGATATTGTACTTAATTAATTTGTGTTTGGGTGAGGATATTATATCCGGCGCAATTTTCTTTTCCACTTCTTCCTAAAGTTTTGCACAACAATATGTTTCAGCAGCTCGGTTTTTCGGTATTTCATGTTCAATAACAATCTTTGCACACTGGACGATTTTTCATTCTGAATCAGGCTAGCTCAGGAAATCACCGTGACGACGTAGGGATCCAGTAATGAGCGGTAGTGTAGGGTAGGTACCCTGATGGGGAAGTAAAAGAGTGTTCGTAGCATGTAAAGAACGATTTAGGAAGTATGCCGTATATTTTTGTGTGTTCAGGCTAAGATAGTTTATTTTCATAAGTCTAGATGTGGGGCCTCCTGTTTTTATGCTTAAACGTTTACGCGAAATTTTATAATTCGTTGCCTACTGCAGTCCTGGGCATGCGTTAAACGAAAATGAATCAACTTTAAGGCATGAACTGAACCAAAACTTCACATACGGACGTTGAAATCGGTTTTCATGGTTCTTTGCTACACTTTCGCAAGACGCATAATAGGAAATCTGTTTGAAGGGTCTTTACAGCTTTCACCTTTGTCTAGTTAAACGCGTTTTACAATTGAGATAATGGTTACCCAAACACTATTCGAAAGATAAATATTTTATATAACCTAATTTTACCGATAACTTACTGAAAGCATCACTTCAATTTCATTTATTATCATGTGCATACTTGAAGTATCGTTAACAAAAATATCAATTTTTATGCGTAACACTTAGGTTTAATATGTCTTCAAATTTTAAATATAACAAATTTATATAAAAAGGCTAGAAAATTGTTGATCATCTATTAGTTATTCTTAATTTGTCATTTTCATTTTCATTTTTATTAAGATTTGGTTAAAGCAAACCTATATACAGTCGTTCGTTGCCTGAATATATTATCAGTCCAGAACGAAAACTATTTCGTCGGTATGTTTTAATGGTATTTTGTTCATCAGAACCAGCGGCAAAGCAAGTTCCTGAAGATTGACCAATTATTTCAAAAGCACCTGGATAAAAAGACAAACAGACAGTTATGTAACTAAAGTTCAGGGAATATGTGCAGTTATGCTTTACTACCAGATTCATGGACACGAGAGATATCACGATATCATTTTAACGTAAATTATGGCCAAGGTATTTTGTGACTCTAATCTAATAGAATTCGGTAGTCAGTGTTAAACATTTTATTAATACATTTTCTTAATATATTACAAAATAGGAAGGTGGATTGTATAGAAAACATTTCTAGCTTTGTCACTAAACATGCTCGCAACCTGAGAAAATATCTTTTTTTTTTCTGGAGAAATGGAGTGACAGGAATGGTACAAGCTTCGAGCTGGATTCAAAAATGTGTTTCAAGATTATCGAGAACTGTACGGAAATGTAAATTTATGTTTACCACCTTCTCCCACATTTGATGAAACATCAAGGTGTTGATTAATTACTAGCACACATTTTGTCGGAATCATCATGGCGGGTTTAAATTCCTTCAGTCTCTGAAAGGCGCATGAGCTGTTCCATGGGATAAGACAATCCACAGAACACAAACTTTTGGATTTCCCAACTAAATGTCAAGATCAGAGTAAATATAGTAGAATGAGTCTTTTGCAAAAAAAATCGTTAAAAGGCTTTATCATCTAAAATGAAGCAGCACATAGTTTTCCGCACTAATCATACGTATTTGACTGGACTCATTTATTTTCCTAGTTAAAGGCTCAGGAATTTATGCATACTTTTATTATGTTTCATTTTTAAAGATTTTTTTAGTGTTTCAGTGCCCGTTATAATAGTATTTTGTTAAATGTGGAATCTTTTGCTCAGTAAAATTTGTACACCACAGCCAATAACGTTTCGGTCAGTAAAGCATGCCATGAAGTTCTTCTATTAAAATGTTTAGAATTGACGTTTGCAAATACACTGCCGGAAAGTGAAAAACGAACACCAAAAAGGAATTGGCGGACGATCATGAAATTTACATATGTTAATGGGGTCGAGATTACGTAGGTGTGATGTTACTTTCGGGACAAACCGGTGAGCGCTTACGCCACAGCACGGCATAATATGCAAATTATCGTCGGTGGTATTTAAGGTGTACGGCGAAGTGAATGTAATCAGTTGTTGGCGTACGGACACGTGCGAAGACCCTGCGGAAGCTGCAATGCCTGGACATGGAAGACGTGTACGATTTCAGCAGTTATAGGACTTTGAGCGAGATTTTCTAGTCGGGCTCCGCGAGGCCGGGTGGTCGTATCGTCGTATTGCGGAGCGAATTCTACAGGAAGTATCGGTGGTAGTACGATGGTGGCGTAGATGGTCCGAGGAACATTCTCACACGAGAAGACGTGGTACCGGGAGTCACAGACGGACTGATGAGCTGACCAATCGACGTATAAGCAGAGCGGCGTTGTCAAGCAGAACATCCACTGCGACGCAAATCCGAGATGCCGTTGCACCTTAGGTGACTGTGCGAACAATCCGCTACCGTCTACTGGATGCAGGACTATTTGCACGTGTGCCTCTGGCATGTGTACCTGTGACTCCAGCCCACCGTTAGGAACGGCCGCAGTGGCGTCGCCAACGTCTGCACTGGAGAGCACATGGCGATCTTTCGTGTTCACACAGGGCCTACACCTGGTCTCCTGGGGTAGGGAGCGATCAGCTATCACTCCGGCACACAACCAGTGTTTGTACCGGGTACGTTAAACAGCACTTCCTACATCAACAACATCATTCAGCCCGTTGTTGTGCCATTTGTAAGGTCAGTCAATAGTGGTGTTTTCCAGTAAGATAACGAACGCCCGCACACGGCTCGTGCAACGCAACATGCACTTCAGGGTGTGTGACAACTTCCATGGCCTGCACGTCCACCGGATTTGTCCCCCATTGAGCACGTGTGGGATTTTATGGGACAATCACTTATCCGGTCTCCACGGCCAGCCACGACCATCCCCGATTTACGCGTCCAGGTTGAGGATGCTTGGAACTCAATACCCCAAACTTACATCCAACATCTGTACGACAGACTCCATGCCAGAATTGCACAGTGTGACGCAGTTCACGGCGGTTCAGCATCTTACTAACCATGTTACATGGAAATGTTATTTTTCAGTTTTCCAGCAAATACAGCTGTATTTTGCTATAATGTTTTGGTCACGTTATCCTCTGTATTCCGTTATTATGCTGTATAAATTTCATTGGAATCAGACGTCTCCTTCTTGGCGTTCTTTTTTCACTTTCCGCCAGTGTATACCATTTGTATGCCTGTTTTATAGTTAGTAATAGTTTTTACTCTGATATTATGATAATTTCTTAATAACGTATCTTTTTGGACAGATAAGAACGCAAATCTCTCAGTCACAACTAGATCTTATTATGGAAGCCAAGGGAATGAATGTAACGCATCGTGTACGCTTGAGCAGTTCTGATTCTTTTCAGCTAATCATCAAAAGCTTACTTGAAATCGCTGTGAATAAAAAAGCACATGGGTTTCTTGGACACAGAAACAAATATTTCATAACTGCCAAGTAGTATATGTCCCATACTATGGGACACATCATATACTACAAAAAACCTCAAAATCAGGCGTTTTTTGATTTTTCAGACCTCAATAATCACGAACATTTTAAGGCTTTTTATGATCAAAAACACCTTATTTTCATTAAAAAGCATTGATTTTTGGGCATAAAATAGTCAAAAACATCAGATTTTTGAAAATTGAAGTTTTTACTCTGTTTTTCATCAAACTAGAGCATCATAAAAACACACATTTTAAGTCATTTTTGTGAACATTTTTGAACAATTGCAATCATTTTGAACTTTGAATAGCTTTGAAAGTGATGAAATGATGGATTTAGTGATGAATAGAAAAGTTGTAAAACAAACTACTTTGAATTGGTACTTTGCAAAGTCCTTTTTAAAAATGCATTAAAAAAAGGGGTACCCAAAATGGATACCCCTTATAGGAAGATAAAAAGTGTAGGAAGATTAAAAAATATTTAAATTTTATGACATATCTTTGCAAGTAGATACACAACAAGTTTTTTATAGTTTACATTTATAAAATCATCAGAGAATTTTCTATTGATAACAATATCACACCAGTTAATTTTATCTTTATATTTCATAATAAAATCTTCTGTTAATTCTTGATTTCTTGTAACTTCTTTCCAATCAATAAAATCACTAAGAAAATCTATAGTTTCTTCACTTAATTTTTGTTTTATTGGAATTACTGACATGTCTAAGAATCGAAAGTTTTCTTTTATAAAATCATTACTTAATTTCTGATACATAGAAATTCTTCTCATATCTAATTTATCAATATTCATTAATATAAAACCCTCAGAAAGTGTTTGATATTGAGAAATCAAAGACCAGTTTAATTCATTGTTATTCATAAAATATTCAGAAAGAATCTGATATTGAGAAATTTTATCCCAGTTCACTTTATCACGAAATTCTGAAATAAAATCTTCAGATAATTTTTGATATTCTGATATTAAATCCCAATTTACTGCATCTTTTACACTTCTAATTATATCTTCTGAAAGTTCATTATCTTTAGAAAATGAATCCCAATTAATACTGCTCCTAATTAGTCTATCCATTTACATAGAATGTTATTTTTTCAATTTCTAAGTAAGGTTTAAAAATGTTTAATTCTAAATAAGACATGACTTGTATACTTAATTCATCATTCTGTTTTCCTGATGCAAAGAGTATTAAAGGTTTATCGGTGTAGGCATCACCATTAAATAATATATTCTCCCCAAGTGTAATTAAAACTTCTGATTTCCCATTAGTATAATTAGGACGTAAATAAAATGTAATTTTCATATCCATATTTTCACTCAGTTTCATATTTCTGTCAAGGAGATTGCTACTAAATTTCATAAAAACGACTGGTTCCCAATAACGCATAGCACCACGAGTATTATATGCTTTTTGATCTTCTTGAATTGTTGCATAAAATTTTTGATTATCCACATAATTTTTATTAACTACGTCATACATATCCTGAGGAGATGGAATATTCACTACTCTTTTATTCTGAACATCAAACTTTTCATCTTTTAAAAATAAAACATTATTTTCTAAATACCTCTTATTCACTGCATTCTTATCTGCTGTAGGATCAGCAACATTTCCTATTCTTTTACCTTTTGCATTAATCACATTCCCATCTTGAATATGTAAATATTTTTGATCCAAATTACTTAATTCACCTTTAAGTACAGCATCTAAATCTCTTATTCTTACAGCAGTTTCTTGAACAAAATCTGAAAAACTACCATTAATATTTTTTTCTATTTCACTTTTAACTTCCAGATTATTCTCTCTCATTTGTTTTAAAACATATTCTCTTGTAGTAACATCATGTTCATCTATAGGTTCTTTACAATTTTTTAAATTTTTTTCTTCCATATCATAATTACCATCATCTGTTAATTTAAATCCATTTCCAGGAGGTCCAGGTGGTCCAATTCCAAATTCTTCATAAGACGAACCAAAAGGGTACCAATTCATTTATTTAATCTAAAGTTTTCAAAGTTTTAAATTCCTTATTAGCCATATTAAGTGATCCTCTTTTTGTTTCATTCACGATGAAATAAAATCTATATGGTTTACCTGGATTTGATCCTAATCTCCAGTTAAATTCTAGTCTTAAATTCGAAATATTAGTATACTCTGGATGATTAGATAAATTAAAATAAAAGATTGGATACAATCTCGCATAATTTACATAACTTATAAGACATCCACTTTCAGTATTATGAGTATTTAATCCAGCTGCTAATAATTCAGAATAACATCTATTATAATCTAACTGCCCATCTTTAAAATTCGTTTTATAAATTTCTTCTGGAACTTTTTTATTATTACATAATATCCAGCATTCAAGGAGATCTAAATTATCAAAAACCATATTGTTCTGATTTTGATTGCTTTCTTTTTCTACATACTGTGAAATGACAAGAACACTTAACACCTCATCAGATGTAGTTCTTATATGACATGCACCACTTGATGTTGTTTGCTGATTACTTTTCTCAATTGAAGCAGAACACCAAGTAATTTCAATAGGTGTAGAATTCAAAGCTATACTTTTAAATTCAGCCTCAATGGATGGGTACAACTCTACATAAGGTAACCATAATTGAAAATCAGATATAATAACTTTATAATTAGGATTTGCAACATCTGTGTATAACATATCATTATGACTATTTCTTTGAAATTCAAATGTAACTTTTATATCAGAAATTAATCTTCTAAAATCGTTGAGGAACCCAAAAAGTTGTCTTAAAGGAATCCAAAATTTTATTACATTACTGTTTTTTGTTAAAAGCCATCTCTGTCTAAATCCTTTATTATAAGAGGCATTTTCTTTTAATTTGATATCTGATCCTTTCTTTACATCTTTATTAGGATCATCTATTACTATTTTATCTTTATCAGCTGATTCTGATGTATCAACATAATACATCATATTTGTAGACTCGGAATAATCTTTTGTGAAATTTATAAGTCCGTTAATTTGATGAATTAATGAAGCACATTCAATATTGGAATCAGTTTGTTCTTTTCCTATAGTTAATGAAGCGGATCTAAACAAATTCCCACCATTTACAAATGTAACATTATCAGTTCCTATAGTATCATTATTATTTTTTACTATTTTACTTTCTAAGCATATATAACCGTTACTATATAATATAGGTGAATTTGTATCTTTAATAGTAAACTTATATTGATCAGATTCTTTTACATTAGTACTATCTTCATTATGTTTTATGTATTCATACTTAGCAATTTTATTACTATAATAATCTGGAATAGCTTTTAAGTCCCAAAGTTTTTCCATTTATTAGGATAAAAAACTCATTTATACCATTTCAAACCAGATCCATATCGATCCTGAATTTTCTTCTTAGCTAATATATCATTAACAGTTACAGAGGGTTTAGATAATATATCATTAACAGTTACAGAGGGTTTAGATAATATATCATTAACAGTTACAGAGGGTTTAGATAATATATTTTCAAGTTTATTTTGAATAACTTTTTTAGTTTTATCTTCAATTGATTTACCTAAAACTTCTAATATTTTTTTTCCAAAAGTTTTAATTCCTTCAGTGAAGATATTACCACCATATCGTTTTGCATATAATCTATGTTTGTTATAATTCATTTATTAAGCTGAAAAGCCTGCGCTTAAGCTAAAATTAATCTATATAAAACTCTCATATTATTCAAGTCTATCAGTTCATTATCTTGATTCGTGATATACATTCGAATTCTATGAATATAATTTCGTCTATTAACAGGTAAAAATAAAGGATTTATTTCATCAATTTTTATTAAACTACCAGGAGGATTAGATGGCGTAAAAGAATATAAAATATCTGAATTAATATTATTATATAAAGTTCCTGTAATTACATCACAATGAATATGTATGTCATCAACTCCTCTAGAAATGTTTGCCATATATTTTCCTTCTTGATGATTATCTTCATATATTTCTGATTCAAATCCTAAAATTTCATGTAATTTACTCTCTCTAAGATCAATTTTATATTCATCTTTTAATTCAATTATAAAGCGCTGTGTAGCAAAATTAGCTTTAAATTTAATTGGTGGTTCATCTCCAAATCGTTTTATTAAAAAGTTATTTAACTCCCTTAATGTGTAATTTCCATTATCTAAAGTTATTTCATGCCATAAACTACCATCAAAATACTTAAATGTATTATTTTCTTCATCAATATTGTTCCATGAAACCCACATAGACATAGATTTTAAAGCTATTTTTGAATTTTCATTAACAGGAATAGGAGGGACATATTCAATTGTAAAATCTTCTGATTTCTCAAAATTTTTTGAATCTAAAATTAACATTTATTAAGCACAAAATCTTCATTATAACCACTTGGTTCTTGGGTAAAAGAATATAAAACTTCAACAGGTGATTTACCTTTATTCCTTTGAGTTATGTATTTCATACAATAAAAACCACATTTAACAGATGTTGGTTCTTGTAAAAAACTCGAATTATATCTAATTCCTTTATTAGATGTTTCAAGATATTTTACAATATTTTTAGGTATGAAAATGTTATTCAATTTCTCCAAATGGATCAAAATATTCCACAAAATTATATTTAGGATCATTATAATAACACACCCAATGAGTCCCAGGTCCTGTAGATATATCTAAATTAACAATTCCACTTTCAAATATCTTAATCTTTTTAGGTAATAAATCTGATGTAAATACACCCCTGAATCCTTTTACATCTTTCATATTTTGTTCTATCGTTTTATTGGATATACCTCGTAATTCTGAAGAACTCCCTTTCCAGAATGTTTTTTTTTAAGGTTACAACCTGATCCAGTTACTTTACTTAAAGCTTTATTCACACCCCAACCTGCAGCACCAGATAGAGCTCCTGTTGCTAAACTAGTAAGAATAGGAATTAGAAAGGGTAGAAATCCACCGTTCTTCTTTAACTGTGTCTTACTTATAGTTATTCGTTTACCGTTTTTAATTTGATTAATTTGAGTTTTTGTTAAATACATATCATGATTAGCACTTTTAGTTTTATCAATTTGCAATGTAATTTCTTCACCTTTCTTTAATGCTGATTTTAATTTATTTTTCTGACCTTCACTCAAATGAACTCTAGTTTTAATATAATTACTCATTTATTAAGATAGAAATTTTGAATAATATTGTTTTACTTGCTCATTAGTCATTTTACCCTCTTTCAATAATATATCTAGTATTTGAACTACTTGGTTATATACTTTCTTATTTTTAGTTCCCTTACATATTTTATCTGTTAATTTATCTAAAATATTAAGACCCTCACCCATATAGTAATTCCCCATTTTGAGAGCTTCTAATGCTGTAATATATTTTCGAACCTCAGCCATTTTATAATCGAAACGATCAATTTTTTCTGTAATTTTTTCTTTTTTTCTTCATCTTTAGTATTATTAAATGCTTTTACTTGAGGACCTTTTAGACGTCCGATTTCGCTGTTTTTTTCATTTGCTTGATTTATTATTTCATCAATCTCTTCATCAGATTTATTGACTAATTCTGAAGGTAAATCAAATCCCAACTTTCTTTTAATAAGTGATATATTCAAGTTTTTGTTTAAGTTAATTTTATGAATTCCTGCTTCTCTCTCATACATTTCTTTAGCATCTGAAATAGGTTCTTCAACATCTTCTAAGGCAGGAATTCTTGAAGATTCTCCAATTGGTTGAAATGAAAGTTCTTCAATTGCATCTTGAATAGCTTTTAAATTTTCTTTTCTAGATACATCTTGATATTCTAATTTTTCAACTATAGGTTTATGAAATTTTGTGATTGCCTCTTCATATCCTAAATCTTCTAATTGCTTTTCCTTATTTCGTTTTCTTAGTTCAGCATTTACTTTTGCTAATTTTAATAAATCTTGTATCACTTTACTCATTTATTTAACTGAAAATTTGCTTCCAAGCAAATTATTTTACTTCCAAGCAAATTATTTTACTTCCAAGCAAATTATTTTACTTCCAAGCAAATTATTTTACTTCCAAGCAAATTATTTTACTTCCAAGCAAATTATTTTACTTATATAAATGGAAGATTTTGAACAAATTGAAGAATATTTATCTTTTGCTGAAATGGCATTATATCTAGCTGAATGTTATTTATCTCAAGGAATACCAGCTGAAGACTTATTATTTGAAGCTGAAATGTTTATTGAAGATGCTGAATTTCTATTAAATAAATATGATTAAGCCTTGCAGCATTAAAATAAAAGATTATTCCGAACCAGAAGAATTTATAGATCCAAATCAAAATCCAATGTTACCTATTCATCCTTTTAAACTTTTAATAACAGGATCTTCAGGATGTGGAAAAACAAATTTACTATTAAATTTAATATATGATCATTTAAATTTTGATGCATTATTCATATGTGCAAAAGATATTAACGAACCTAAATACTCTAAATTAAAAGAAAATTACTCAGTGTTTGATGATATAGAAGAGGAAGACATTTTAAAAATAAAGGGAAAGAATAAAAATAAGTTATTAAAATTATTTAAAAAGTTTAAGAAAGAAACATTATTTAGTTCAGACATAAATGAATTTATTACTGTAGATGACTTAGATCCTTCATTAAAAAATCTAGTTATTTTTGATGACTGTGTAAAAGAAAAAGATCAAAACGAAATTGAAAAATTTTTTATAAGAGGAAGGAAGAAAAATGCATCCATTATTTATTTATCACAGACCTATTATTCAACACCTATTGATATAAGAAACAACTGTGATTACTTTATATTTTTTAAACTTCAGCACAGAGAAATTAAACAAATTATTAGAGAAATTGATGGTGATTTTAATATAGATCCTTATCAAAAAAGTATTAAAAAACCTTATGATTTCTTCATGTTAGATTTGAAAAATCCTCATATGAGATACAGACATAACTTTGATCCTATATAAATGGAAGAATATTTAGAAAAGAAAATGTATGTATACAGAAAAAGTTTTAATTACTATTATAAAATTAGTATATCATTATCAGTAGGCAAATTTATATTTAGTGCTTCAGGTTTATCAGCTTTTGCATTTATTCCTTTAGCAGCACTTTCTTTAGGAGCAGGAGTCATTGAAGTTGTCGATAAAACTCTAAATATTTCAGAAAGAAAAGAAGAATATAAACAAGCTTACAAATTTTATAAACAGATATTAAATTTAATAAACGCTAATTCAATTTCAGAACAGGATGCTTACGTTAGAGAAGAGGATTTTATAAAAAATATGAAGTATTTTCCTTTAGAGAAATATGTAAAACAAACGCAACTAAATGGTTATAGATATGTAAAATAGATTTACACTTAAATAAATGGAATTACAAGGAGGTGATATAGTAGGATGGTTACAAGATAAATTAAATCCGCCTGAAATGCATATACCTGGTTACCAGTATTGTGGTCCATTTACAAAATTAGAAAAGAGATTAAAAAGAGGTGATCCAGGAATTAACAGAGTTGATAAAGCTTGTAAAAAACATGATGTAGCTTATAGTAAAACTAAAGATACTAAACAGAGACATATTGCTGATCAAGAACTCTTAAACGATTTAGATTCAATTGAAAATACTACAAGTGGATTCTATCCATTAGGAGAGAAACAAGCTAAAGCTGTTATAAAACCAATTATAAAAGCAAAGAAAACATTTGGTTTAGGAATTTCATCCTATATGTATTGCTTAAAGTGCAAACAGAAAACTGAAACTAAAGATATTCAAGAAACAGTAGCTAAAAATGGAAGACCGATGGCAAAAGGAAAGTGTAAAGTTTGTGGAACTAAAAAGAGTGTTTTTTTAAAGACGTAGACCTTAAAAATATTTATTATACACCAGAAACTGGTTATTGTGGTATTAATGAATTACAAAGAAAAACTAAATTACCCAGGAAAGATATAGAAGAGTTTTTACATCAACAAGATGTATATACAAAACATAAACCACTTATTCATAGATTTAAAAGAAGAAGAATTTATGTTTCTCATGTCAATGACCAATTTCAAGCTGACCTTATAGATATGCAAGAATTTAAATCCTTTAATAATGACACAAATTATATTTTATCAGTGATTGATATATTCAGTAAATATGCTTGGACAATTCCGATTAAAAGAAAAACAGGTGAAGAGGTAACTAGAGCATTTAAAAAAATATTTAAAGAAAGAAAACCAGAAAAACTTCAAACAGATAAGGGTACAGAGTTTATAAATAAACAAACTCAAAAGTTATTCAAGGATGAAAATATTCACTGGTTTACAACTGAGAATATTGAGATTAAATGTGCTGTTATTGAAAGATTCAATAGAACTTTAAAGACTAAAATGTGGAAGTATTTCACAGCAAATAATACTAGAAAGTGGTTAAATGTACTAGATAAATTAATTAAGAATTATAATAATTCTTATCATAGATCCATTAAAATGACACCTATAGAAGCAAGTAAGGAAGAAAATGAATTAAAAGTTTATAATAATTTGTATAAGGAAAAAGAGAAAAATAAACCAAAATATCAAAAAGGAGATAAAATAAGAATTTCAAAATATAAAAGAGAATTTAAGAAAGGTTATCTTCCAACATTTACAGAAGAAATATTTATAATTTCCGATATATTGAACACAGATCCTCCGACATATAAAATAAAAGATTTAAATAATGAAGAAATTACAGGAACATTTTATGAAAAGGAACTGGTTAAATATGATAAGAAAGATGAGGTTTATAAGATTGAAAAAATTATTAGAAAGAAAGGAAATAAATACTTAGTTAAATGGTTGGGATATCCTGATGAATTTAACAGTTGGGTTGTAATTTGAAAAATTTTTGCAAAACGCCCTTTCGGTGGAGGGTCAATGCTTCATTTTTTTTTATTTGTACCTGGCCAGCCAGGTGGGCGTTAACTCTTTCGACCCTCCACCGCACACACTCTCTACCATCAGATGTTATTCACGCACACGCTCTACCGTGAACCCAAACTCTGATTTCAAAGATTGAGACAGGGAGCCATTCTACCGACCGAGATTAGAACCTGGTACCTTTTGCATGCGAAGCGCTTACGCTAACGATCGGCCACGTCTGGCCAGGAAGTTTCTGTTTGAAACATATATTTATGTCGAAGCTTGGCTATGATCCAAAGTTGTTACGTAACGAAGAACTGCTTTTTTCCGAGGACACGTTACGTAATCGCGCGCCGCGGAGAATATTGGCAGCGATTCAACTTATGTAAACATTTTCGCTCGCAGCTTATCAGTGTTATGTAATGACTGTTTTTTGCAACTAAGAAAGAAAGAGAGATAATGCCTTGTGCTGACATCTATATGTGAAAGAAAAACTGTTATATGAAAATAATGAATACTGACGATATTAAAAGAATAAAATGATATCTAATAAATGGCTTCATTAAAAGATGTATGTTATGAAAATATTAAAGATAATTATTATTATGGTCTCTTTGGAGATTTTAAATTAATAATAGATAAAAATACTGGATATTTTAAACTTTGTAAAGATGGAGGTAAGAGATTTAAAAAATGGCTTCAGAAGATTTAATTAAAGATATTTCCACGGCTGGAATTCCAACCATGGGAAAAAAATGATGTAATATATGAAATTAAAGGTGGTTTAACTGAAAAGTATAATGTAAATGGTTCTTATGTGTCTGATGATAAAAATTGTGGTGGCCCGAATTCGGGCCGCCATAAAAATGATCAATTTGGTTAAGAATTTAGACGGCCCGAATTCGGGCCGTGAAAATATACATGAAATAAGAGGTAAAACAGCAATAAAATATAACTTTAATGGTACATATGTCAGTGAAGATTTAATTACAAATATAGCTTGTTGGGTTTCAAATGATTTTTATGATAAAGTTAACAAGATTGTTAAAGATTATTATGTTAAAAAATTAAAAAAGTTTTTAATAAAATGATATCTAATAAATGAATTATTTTAATGAAGAAACTAATTACTTTTCTTCTTCAGAAGAAGAACAAATTGAAATTCCTGAAAATTTTAAAAAGTAATGAAACAAATAAAGAAAATGAAATATGATGAAGAGGAAGACTGTTATTATATAGATTATAATAAATATTTAAAAAGTAGATATGTTAGTAGAATAAGATATTTTAATCAGTTTAAAAGAAAAAGTAACCTTAAATTTAATAAGGAAGCAGAAGATTTATTTTTAAAATTACTAGATTTTATGTACTATGAGAAAAATTTAAAATATACATATTTTATTAAAAAAATTTGTGACTATTGTAATATATCAAATGACATTAAAATTAATATAAATCCAAATAATGAAAAGATCTGGGAAGACTTTAAAGCAGCAAGCTTAAAGCAAAGTATTTTATAAATTTGTTTCCTAATAAATGGAGAACAAAATATGCAAAAGTTGTAAACAAACAAAACCTATTGATGAATTTTACATTCAACGTCTTAAAGGTTACGTTTATAGACAGCACTATTGCAAGACTTGTGATTCCAAAAGAAAGTACCAAAAGAGAATTTGCGACTGTGGAAGAGAATACACTGTAACTCATTATGAAAGACATTTAAGAAGTAATTATCATAATAAACGTGTGCAACCTGTTTTTTAAAATCCCTTTATAAATTTACATCCCAATAAATGGAGTTAAAAAATCTGAAGCCTATTATTGTGCATCTTAAAAGTGCTCTGAATGCTATTAGTGTTCAGAAACTTAGAAATGCTTTAAAAAGATTAAATATCAGAAAACGAAATGTAAAAAAAGATGATTTAATTAAATCGTTGATAAAATATATTAGAAAGACAGGTGATTATAAGTCTGTTTTAGTAGATATCCTTGGATTAGATACATCAGAATATTTAGATAGAAAAAGAAAAATATTTATTAATCATCCAGAGAGAAGAAATAGAATTAAAAAATTATTTGATTCTTTTAACTTGAAATTCAAAGATAACAAACTGAAACCAAGAAAAGAAAAGAAAATTAAAACAGCTGTAAATCTTGAAAAATTATTTAAACCTGATTATGAAATTATTGAAACAAAAGGAAAATATATTAAAAAATATATGGTACATAGAAAGAATTATAGAGTAGCTGGAGTAAACATTAAACCTGAACAATATTTCAATATTTTACAAGATATATTTAGAAAAGCAATTGGTAAAATTCATGGAAAAGTAGATATAATAGTATACAGTCCTAATCTCAATAAACCATTTCATGATAAAATGATGTCAACAAATGATGCTTATGAATATTATATATATAAATTATCTGATCAAATAGAATATAAAGAATTAGATATTACAGACTGTATATTTGATTTTAATGTGGTTGAATTACCTGAAGGAGGAAAACATTTAATAATAGTTAAAGAAGACGATATTGTAAATAAAAGAAGTATATGCCAAATAAAAAATAATGATAATATTTGTTTAGCTAGATCAATTGTAACAGCATTAGCAATTCAAAATCCTGAGGTGTTATGTAATAAATTAAACCATGAAAAAATATCAAAGAATGATATAACATATATTAGAAAAGGTAGAGTTTTACAAAAATCATTAGCTGTAAAATTACATGAACTATGCAATATTCCATTAGAAATATGTTGTTTAGAAGAGGTTAAAATATTTGAAGAATTCTTAGATATTCAAATTAATATATTTTGTAGAGAGAATTTTAACGAAAGAATATATAGTGGTACTTATAAACCTACATGTATCTATATATTTAAAAATAGAAATCATTTTGATGTTATTACTTCTATTAAAGGATTTTTAGGTAGAAGAAATTATTGTGATTACTGTCAAATAAGTTATGATAAAAAAGATAAACATAAATGTCCTCTTAAATGTGATAGATGTTTTACAACAGATAGCAAATATTGTAATAGTGATGAAATATTTTGTAAAAAATGTAATAGATTATTTAAAGGTAAAGAGTGTTTTATATACCATGAAATGAAAGATAAAAAAGGTATAAGTGTTTGTAATAGTTTATGGAAATGTTTAAACTGTAAACGAATTATTAATCAATATGAGAGGAAATCAAAAGAACATAGATGTGGTGAAAAACGATGTAAAAACTGCTGGCAATGGGTTCTAAATGATCATAAATGTTTTATGAAACGTAAAGATACAAAAGGTGGTAAATGTATAAAAGACTGTGTTGAAAATATTCCATTTAAAGATAAATGGTGTGAAAAATGTAAATATGAATATACTGAAAAATATTTCTTTTTTGATGTTGAAACGAAACAAGAAACAGGAATTCATGAAGTAAATCTTGTTATAAATCATGGTTTTAAAGGAGATGAAAATATATTTAAAAATGAAGATGAATATTGTGAATGGTTATTTGATAAAAAACATTACGGCTATACAGTATTAGCACATTATGGAAAAGGATTTGATTTTCAATTCTTAGCTAAGTATTGTTTTAAAAATAAAATTGAAGTATTCACTATATATAATGGAAATAAACTTAATTATATGCAAATTCCTTGTTTAAATATGAGATTTATTGATTCTATTAATTTTACATTAGTTCCATTAAGAAATTTTCCTAAAACATTTGGATTAGATGAACTAGCAAAAGGATATTTTCCTCATTTATTCAATACATCAAATAATCAAAATTATGTAGGTCTATATCCTAAAAAATATTACTATGGTTATGATAGTATGACATCAGAACAGAGAGAAATGTTTGATAAATGGTATAATACTGTAAGACATGAAACATTTGATTTTCAAAAGAATTCATTAAATACTGTAGATCAGATGTAGATATTTTAAGGAGAGGATGCTTAGAATTTAGAAAATTATTTTTAGAAATTGCAAACATAGATCCCTTTAAATATGTTACATTAGCAGGTGTATGTATGGCTATTTACAGAGATAAATTCCTAAAAGAAAATACAATTGCTGTTGATGACGATATAATTCATAAAGATAAATATAGTAAAAAATCTATTGTTTGGTTAGATTATTTATCTCAGAAACATAATATTAATATTCAACATGCTTTAAATGGTGGAGAAAAGAAATTAAAATTAGGTAATAAATATTATAAAGTAGATGGATTTTATAATAATATAGTGTATCAGTTTCAAGGATGTCACTGGCATGGATGTCCTAAATGTTATAGAGAATCAACTATAAATATTCAAAATCAGATATGTATGAAAGACTTATATAATAGAACAAAAAAGATAAATAAGAAGATAAAAAATAATGGATATGAATTAATTGAAATATGGGAATGTGATTTTGATAATAATAAGGAAATTAAAAAATATATGAAAACTGAATGGAATAGAGATTTTGTAGATCCTTTAAATCCTAGAGATGCTTTTTATGGTGGTAGATGTGAACCAACAAAATTGAAATATGAATTCAAAGGAAATGAAAAAGGTAGATATATAGATGTGTGTTCATTATATCCAACAGTTAATTATTTTGATAATTATCCAATTGGTCACCCTACAAAAATATTTAATCCTAAGAAGTATGATAAGAAATGGTTTGGATTAATAAAATGTAAAGTCTTACCACCTAGGAAATTATATCATCCTGTGTTACCATATAAAGGCGAAAAATTAATATTCACTCTATGTAAATCATGTTCTCAAACTATAAAATGTAATCATTTTAAATCGAATCAAATTGTAGAAAAGAAAAAGATGTAAAGACTGTTATGAAGTCAGAAATAAAGAATGTAATCATACTGAAAGATGTTTTATTGGTACTTGGACTACTGATGAAATGAGATTAGCACTTAAAAAAGGTTATAAAATTTTAAATATATATGAAGTATGGAATTTTGAAAATAAAACAGATGAACTGTTTAGAGATTATGTTAAAATGTTCTTAAAAATTAAATTAGAAACTGATGATAAATGGTCTGAAAATTTTAAAACTGAAAAGGAATATAAGAGATGTGTTAAAGAAAAATTAGATATAAAATTAGAAAAAATAGAAAAAAATCCTGGTTTAAGATTTATAAGTAAGATATGTTTAAACTCTTTATGGGGTAAGTTTGGACAACGAAAAAATATGAAACAAACTGAATATGTAATGGAATTAGAAGATTTTTATAGAATTATATTGAATGATAATATTAAGGAATTAAACATGATATTCATGAATGACGATTGTGTAGAAATGACTTATAAAAAGAAAGACCAATATGCCGAAAATAATTTTAATACAAATGTTTATATAGCAGCATTTACAACTAGTTCTGCAAGAATAAGATTATATAAAATGCTTGATAAATTAGGAGATAAAGTGATATATTATGATACCGATAGTATTGTATATATTGAAGATGGTACAAATAAAATAAAAACAGGATGTATGTTGGGTGAATGGACTGATGAATTAGGAGATGATAAACATATGAAATCATGGATATCTGGAGCCTCTAAAGATTATGGATATATATTAAATGATGGAATTGTAAAAGGAAAAGTTAAAGGATTTAAAATGAGTTATGAGAGTGAAACTGTTTTAAATTTCGATGAGAGAATGAAAGTAATTACAGGAGAAACAGAGTATTTAGATGTGAAAAGTAATCAATTTCAAATTCAAAAAGATAGAAATATTATGGTTAAGAAAACAAATAAAAGATACATGTTTGGATTTGATAAAAGAAGAATTTTAGATGATTATAATACTGTGCCTTTTGGATATTAAATCTTTGAATGTTTTAAACTTCTGAATTTTTAATCTTTCTATTTATAAAAATTATTCTATATAAATGGATGACATTACACTGATTTTCAATTTTCAAGGATTTATTCTTCCTAATAAAAGTATAATCAGAGAGATAAGTTGGTGTCATTTACATCAACCTGTAGGGGAAACAATTCAAGTATTTGAACCTCATTATATATTAAATGATAGAGAGCGAAGAATTATATATAAATGTACAAGAGATATTCATGGATTAAAATTTAAAAGATTTCCAGATCAAAAATCTCTATGGATAAGTACTGATGAGATTAAAAATTATATAAAAAACTTGTATGAATATTATGGTGGTAAGTTTGTATATAAAGGAGGAATAATGGAAAAACAAATATTTGATGAGTTAGAAATTCCTTCTATAGATCTTGAATTAACTAAATGTGCAAAAATTTTAGGTACTGGATGCTCTATGTATAGATGTATGTTTTACAAGAATTGTATTTCAAAAAAATGAAACCTTATAAATGGATTTATTAGGAGATATGAGAGCTCTCTTTACTGATCGTAAAGGAATCAAATATAGTGATGATATAAGATGTTTATCTCATTTATGTGAAGATTTAATATATGTGAGTAAAGATTATAATAATGAATATCCTGATCTTATTAAATTGATTGCTAAATATCTTAAAAAGATGCATAAACTAATTTTGAAAATAAGAACAAATGAAGAGGTTAAAAATAAAGGATTAGAAATATTTGATGAGATTACAAAAGAAATTACATTTGTGACAAATATATTTTAAAAATATTTATAAAAATGTTTCCTAATAAATGGATGAATTCAACAACATCAGATCATATCCTGAAACTTTCAAATTAAAAGATTTGAATACAGGAAAATATAAACTCATATCATTGAAAAAAATCCAAACAAAATTTGGAGATACAACAATTGCAAAATTAGAAGTTAATGATGAAGAAAGAGATTATTTTCTTAAAAAATGTCATGGAAAACTGTCAGATAAAACAATTAAAAAACTCAATAAAGGTAATTATGTTTTTAACTTTAAAGGCAAAATTGATGATAAATATTATGATTATGAATTAGAACTTTAATCTTCCTACACTTTTTATCTTCCTATTTTTTTAATCTTCCTATAAGGGGTATCCATTTTGGGTACCCCTTTTTTTAATGCATTTTTAAAAAGGACTTTGCAAAGTACCAATTCAAAGTAGTTTGTTTTACAACTTTTCTATTCATCACTGAAACCATCATTTCATCACTTTCAAAGCTATTCAAAGTTCAAAATGATTGCAATTGTTCAAAAATGTTCACAAAAATGACTTAAAATGTGTGTTTTTATGATGCTCTAGTTTGATGAAAAACAGAGTAAAAACTTCAATTTTCAAAAATCTGATGTTTTGACTATTTTATGCCCAAAAATCAATGATTTGTAATGAAAATATGGTGTTTTTGATCATAAAAAGCCTTAAAATGTTCGTGATTATTGAGGTCTGAAAAATCAAAAAACGCCTGATTTTGAGGTTTTTTGTAGTATATGATGTGTCCCATAGTATGGGACATATACTACTCTGCCATTTTAGAAATTTTGTTTTCAGTTCTTAGTATTTAAAGATCGATAGAATAGTGACACGTGGAACGACTGCAGGAGGGGAAACATTCTTTATTTATTTGTTTATTTATTTATTTTGAATGGAAACGTAATAACATCTACAATTCGACAATTCAAGAAAAACTATAGTATGATTCACCTAATGCAGAACAAAATGCTGGAGATGAAATAACTCAGTTAAGTTTGAATCAAAATTTCCACATGGGCTAATGAAAGCCTGTCTGCGATTAGAATAAAATTGATTTTCCGTATATAGTTTGACTTTGAGCTGAAAGCGCAAAACAAAATTATAAATTTTATAACCCAAAAATTTCAAATTCGAAGATAGAACTTTTATCTGTGTTTTTACAATGCGAGATGGTATCAGATTTTTACCGGCTGGTTTATAATATATACATGTGCTAAAATTTATTACAAAACAAACCCTGTAAGATTTCGTGTTTTCAAAACTATATTTGCGTTTTACATAGCACAAGTTCACGTTCCACAGAAAGGGTTCGTACCACAAGGTGAGAGAGATAGTACATATAGCGTATCATCCAAACTGGAAAATATCATGGGCATGAAGTTCATATCAGCGTCATTTCGTAGCTGCAGTAAAAGTCGAAGAGCTGAATCCGAAAAGCTAAAGGCAATTTCATGTGGAGCTTGGATTTTGAATGTGGAGCACTGCATGTTTTGACAATGGTTTTGAAGATACACAAACAATTTTCTTCCAAATTACCTGCTTTTTACATCCTGTTTTATCGTGCAATGAGGTTTTGGTTTTATATACATATAGCATATTATGAACTAACTAAAAATGCAATAAATTTTAAGAGTTTTATTCAAGCCGGCAGTTACAGTCGTGATTTTTTTACATCTGCAAATAAACTTTGAAAACCAACCATCCAATTTTTCGTTTGGAAAAAGTGACGGTAAAAATAACAAATGTAAAGTTGAAATCTTAAAACATTGCGAATGAAATTATATTTAAATAAACAAAGACATCGCTCTTTCCACGTTTAGCAACGCACATCAACAGAAAATTGTTATTCGGCCGCAGCCGGGGATTTTTTTTCGGTTGCTGTGTGTTGCTAAACGTGGAAAGAGCGATGTCTTTGTTTATTCACTGACGCCAGGTATTTGGAGGATTTGCAGTATATTTAAAATAAAAGTGTATTAATGCAAATCCTGTAATAGCCTAATGGAGAGAAAAGAAAACAAAATAGTCGGCTCATTTGTGATGAAGAGAATAGCTAATTATCAAAAAGCTAGTATTATATGTTATGAAGAGTGAAATTTTTCTTTTTGTTCCCTATATGAGATTTTGTGCCGTTTAGGAAGTTTCAAGGTGATTCTGCTCTTGTATTTTTGCATTTCTAATTTAGAATGCATTTATTTTCGCGTTCAGTCTTCTCTTGAAATTCTCTATATACTTGTAATTGGAACGGTAAAAATTAATTTTTCCCTCTTTTGGTGTTGAAAAATATATTTCGCCTTTAGTTAGGCTTCTCTGATACCAGGAAACGATAGAGCTCTTAAAAGACAACTTTCAACATTATTGTTTTTCCGCTGTAGTAGTACATGTTCCTGAATTACATCCTTTGATAGAGTATGTCTTCAAAAGCACTTTGGAAGACTATCGATATGTTTCTTGTATTGTGTAAATACTGTATCTCCATGGTTGGAAAACTTTTATTTCCCATCTGGGAGGATGTATTTTATATTATTTTTTTCCTTGTAAAAATGTTGGTAAACATCAAATCGAATTTCATCGCAAGTTTCAAGATGCTTCCGGCATTGATGGTTCTTCTGTTCTCCCTTGTATAAATTGGAAATAAATACCTTTTCTGTTTTTTACATTCAAAATCAGCATTGGTGCAATATCTTTTGAGAAGGCGTTATCTGACATACAATATGTGAAAGAAAGCTGCTCTTTTGTAGCAGTATACATGTGTATCTACGAATGAATTATCTTTCTTTTCTTCAATGAATTTTTCTGAGATGATATAACTAAGTTTGTACAGCTGTATCACTGACATATGACACTTTAGCATCCGTGTACATCAATCGATAGTTTTTTTATTCATGGTCATTCTAAAAAATGTCATCGTATACAACACGATAATTCCTTATCACTTAATACCATAAATTTAGCATATTAAAGGGATTGGAAAGAAATGGTTAGATAACACGAATTTACTCCTAATGCTACTTTGGGTTACGTATGGTGCAAAAACCACTGGTTAATCGTGATTGGATATGTTTCAAGCACTTCAACTGTCGTGTAAAATAAACAAACATTTCATTACAAAAATTCTATAAATGTTCTTTAGAATCCCAATATAAATTTGGAATACAAATAATTCGATTTTGTAAAAGATATGATCTTTAACAAATCAAATGCTTTCAAAAATTGTTCAATGAAAAGTGCTTCTTTGTAGTTATACTCCAAATTATACAAAACGCTGATTGATAAATTTAGACATAATACGATTTGCAGATAATATTTTACTTCAAACTTAAAAAAATAAGTTTCGAGACTTATTGATATAAATAGTGTTACATCAACATTATTATAAGAAAAATATCTTCGGTAACTCGTGGCAAACCATATTTTATTTAACCGCGTAATTTATTGCGTATCATATGGCAGTCCTGAAATTCATTCAATTTCTGAACATGACAAAGTTATTTCGAGGAGAAATATTTAAAGATGAGCATTACTTTATCCGATTTTCTCTTTAGTAAATTTTTTCTCACGCTTTGGGGAAAACAGTGATGTGCAAACAACACGCACATGAGACATACATTTATTCCACAACTTTTTATTCACTTTGTAAATTCGGTAAGTAAAGGTACCTAAGACGGAAGATGTGTGAGCGGTCATAAAAATGCAAAGGGCAGTATTTATAATGATTTCAGTTTATAAATGTATTCATATATTCCTAAGAGGATCGTTCTAATATGTGACAAAATGAGATGATTTCAAAATCTCTCTCTCTCTCTCTCTCTGCAGTAATACATGGAATAAACTAATGTTTGTGAAAATTGCAACACCGTGACGGAATGAAGGTAATCACGTGAAACTTAGAGGGTATGAAGAGCACGAAAGTCATGGAAATGACTAGAAGTGCATAGTCATGGTGCATGTCTGGGCGTGGAAGCACCCTCTGGACTCTCGAGTGAGATATATATAGAGAGAGCTGTTTAGGAAACTCACCTGTAGTGCATCGTAGAGAGCGAGTTGTAGAAGGGTCTCCAAGTTTCGATAATGCCCCAGCGACGACAAAAGGCGCAATATTACCATACGGTATAGTTTGAACGGGGAAGAATGATCGCTCTGCGTGAAGGTGCATTTTCGTACGGCGACATTGAGGCTCAGACGTGACTTAACACCACGACACTGATGCGCATGTGGCTGCAGTGGATCGAGGTGAACCAGGTGCTTCGACAATCCGGCAGTGGACCGAGAAACGTGACGACACCATGGGATGAAAAACACCTCGTCCACATGATAGTAGCAAACCGTTCCATATCTTCTCAAGTGTTAGCACAACAGTGCACTACCGCAGGTGTGGCATTGTCTTCCTCCACAGGTTTAAGCCGTATGCTTCACAGAGGATACCTTTAACCCTGAACAATCGAAGCCTGGTCTGCAATGGGATTTTCAATAAAAAAAATGGTGTGATGATCGTGTTTTTGAACGAGTCCCGATTGAACTTGGAACATCAGGATAGCTGCATACGCATTGAACGGTACTGTGGTGAGCGCCTTCTTCCAGAATTAGCGATCTCGGCTGCTACGACTTGAAGGCAATCTCACTAGCTATTGCTACATCAGAGAAGGTGTACAAGCAGAAGTCATAGCCTTCCTTCAGGGCATTCCTGATGCTATATTCCAGCAGATCAATGCACGACTACATGTAGCCAGGAATGTTCAAGACCTTTTCGCAGCATAGCAGATACCGCTTCTTCCCTTGCCTACACGTTCGGCAGATATGTCGCTTATTGGACATGTCTGGATATGGTCTCCCAGGAACTGGCCCATCAAAGTCCTCCAGCGATCAGTACCAATAATATGTGGACTCGCATACATGCCGCACCTCAGTCAATTACCCATGCCACCCTGCAACGCCTTTTCGATTCAATGCCACGCCGTCTGAAAGCTCTTGTACCAGCTCACGGAGGTTTCCCAATATGCTGATATATGCAGGTAACAATTGTTGTATGGTTCTGAAAATTAAATAAATTATGGGCCGTCATATCAGTAATGAGAGGTATGAATTTCATTTGAATCGCATGGTTCCTTCTTGGTGCAGCACTTTTCACAAACAGTAGTGAATAATTATCTACAGAAATTTTGAAGATAACACCCCGATTTTTGTTGTAAAGGTGACAAGGATGTTAAGTCAGATAATATCCGAAAACTTAAAAATTTCATCGTCCTGGAGCGGTACTCGAACCTGAGTCTCCCAGATAGCGCCCGGGTATGTTAACCACTACACCACCCAGAACGACCAAGTCTCAAGTTTCCGATTAATTTGAATCTAACCATCACATGATTCTCTAGTCGAGGCAACCGGCATTCATGTTTAACTAAGACATTCTTTGACGAAGACTCCTTCGAAATATGGCTTTGAGTTCTTTGCAATTTTAATACAGCTTGACCTAACAGTTTTGTCAGCTTTATTACCCCGTTTGTGGAAAAATATTCTTCTTCAAGTTTTGTATCTTAACGTTTCTCTGCTGACCTTTAAAATTGGTGTAATTGGCATGGTTACTATTCTAATGCCTTTTCAGGGTGTATTCTTTCACAAAGAAATAGTTAATATATATCAAATACGTGGAGATAATGTAAATGGACGATGTCATCACTCTTTCCACGTTATTTTTTAAACAACGCATAGCGACTGAAAAATTGTATTCCGGCACTGCTGGGATAGAACCCCAGAACTCTCGATAACTAGTCGAGTGCGTTCGAATTTACGCTACAGCGCCAATAATTCTCAGCGCAATGCGTGGTTTATCAGTCAGCATCTGACTACACGAATGCGTATTGATGGTCTCAGCAACTGAGATGTCGTCATCTGGTGGCATTTAACGCAACAGCTATTTTAATTGTAGCTGATAAATTCAAAGGGCGATAGAAATGGTTAATATATATCAAATACGTGGAGATAATGTAAATGGACGATGTCATCACTCTTTCCACGTTATTTTTTAAACAACGCATAGCGACTGAAAAATTGTATTCCGGCACTGCTGGGATCGAACCCCAGAACTCTCGATAACTAGTCGAGTGCGTTCGAATTTACGCTACAGCGCCAACAATTCTCAGCGCAATGCGTGGTTTATCAGTCAGCATCTGACTACACGAATACGTGTTGATAGTCTCAGCAACTGAGATGTCGTCATCTGGTGGCATTTAACGCAACAGCTATTTTAATTGTAGCTGATAAATTCAAAGGGCGATAGAAATGGTTAATACGTGGAGATAATGTAAATGGACGATGTCAGACATAGACATACGGGAGTGTTCTTTCGATGAATACTATCCATAAGGAAGCCCATCTGCTCGGTTATCATGGACGTGCTGCCGCCCACAAGCCTTTAATCACCAAGTCCAATAGCGCTGCTCGGCTAACGTGGAGCAAAGAACGTCAGCAGTGGACCGTTGAACAGTAGAAACAGGTTCTCTGGAGGGACGAATCAAGATTCACCCTCTAGCGTTAGGATGGCAGGGTCTGGGTTTGACGTCTGCCTGGAGAACGTCTCCTGCCGGAATTTTTTTTTTTTTTGATTGGAGGTTTAACGACCACCGTGAGCAACTCAATGGGCTATAAGCAGTCGCCCGTCCCTAATTTAGGGTCACTGGTTCCAGGGAAGGGAGAGAGCCAGTGCCGTAGGACAAACACAACATCCATTCCTCACCAGGATTCGAACCGTACCCCGTTCGGACGAATGATCAGAGGCCATCGCTTAGACCACTGCGCCACCTGGGCGGCCTTGCCGGAATGTATTGTGCCATCTGTGAAGTTCGGCGGCGGTGGAATTATGCTATGGGGGTGTTTCTCCTGGTATGGCACTGGATCCTTGGTCGCAATTCCTGGTAGACTCAACGCCGAGACCCACTGCACCTTTTTGGATGACCATGCGCTTCCTACGTTGTGGCAGTTTTACGGGGTGGACCCATGTTACTTTCAGGATGACAATGCCACCTGTCATGTTGCGAATTCCACCATGGCTTGGTACGGTGACAATGGGTTTAATCGAATGGACTGGACTGCGCAGAGCCTGGACCTTGACCCTATCGAGCACCTATGGGACGAGTTGGAGCGTCGACCTATGGGGTGCCCCCACCGTCCGAAATCGGTGAAGGAGCTGACGTGTCTTCTCCAAATCGAGTGGAAGAAAATACCGCTAGCCGTCGTACAACGCCTGGTTGAGAGTATGCCCCGGAGGGTCGCATCTGTAATCGCCGCTCGTGGAGACTCCACCAACTATTGAAGGTGAATAAACTTGGTGTTCCTTTGCTATCACAGGTGTCCAATTACTTGTTGTTAGATAGTGTATAAGAGCAATGCTAATTTTTTATCATTGTTAAGAGACATACATTGGCCCACACTTCTTGCACATTGGCCCACATTTTACAGTGTGATAATTCATTCAGGTTCCTCTTCTTTGAAATAAATCGGCTTTTTTTTTTTTTTGATTGGAGGTTTAACGACCGCCGTGAGCAACTCAATGGGCTATAAGCAGTCGCCCGTCCCTAATTTAGGGTCACTGGTTCCAGGGAAGGGAGAGAGCCAGTGCCGTAAGACAAACACAACATCCATGCCTGACCGGGATTCGAACCCGGACCCCTTGTGGACGAATGATCAGAGGCCAGCGCCTTAGACCACTGCGCCACCGGGGCGGCCGGCTTTTTTGTAATATATATTAAAGGAAATAAGGATTACGTCACCTTGACTGAAGCATTGCCTATGATGAGTGCGACTCATTGCAGTAAGTTGTTTGTTTGTAGCGCGGGGTAAATAACGCACATCCTGAGGCTTAGACAGTTCACCAGTATGGGGTGGATGTGTTTACTCAGTATACGAACAGTTAGGCTCTTTCTATGAGCCAATAGCTATACAGCTGTTTGCCCGAAACGTTGGCTATAGATAGTGCTTATAGTAGTTCGAATAGGGACTATTGTAGTGTTTTTTCCAGTCGCTGCATGGTGAAAATATACCCCTCTACCAGCAGATGTTTCGTGTTTATACTTAAATTTTGTACTTTGCAAATTTGTATTTCCAAGTTACAAAACCGTGCTAAAACGCACATATTACAATATTTTGTTATCTTGCAAATCAGTACAAGGAATCCGTCCAATTTCTTTACTGGCGGGGTTTTGGAAGTTATGGGATTGAATTCTGAGGAATTTCATTGAACGCCAATTTCATAAAAATGAATTTCTTAGTGTGCGGACCTTCAAATAAAAAGTATTCTTTAATTTCCGTTGTTCATGGAGATCAGTCTGAATTCAGAGGGAGCTATGTCCTAAAACAGGTTCATGAGACTTTTTTTCGTTTGTGTGTGTGTGTGTGTAATTTCCTAAAAATCATAGATTTATGTTCAATCCAAAATAAGGAAACAAGTTTTGCAATGAATATTCCTGAACAAATTAGACATATTTTAAAACAGCCATAATATTAGATTGCCTATAAGAAATACGTTTTTTGCAATAAGTACACTTAAAATGTTTTCAGAGTAGCATTCTTTAAAATATATAAAGCAAATGTAATGAAATCCAGACATCGAAATAAACGTCAATTCTTTCTTCAAGCAGCGAGATTAGCACAGTTTCATTTTGTGAATATTTGAATTTTATTGCAGTTCTCTTAGATCAAAATATTTCTTTTAATATCTTACTGAAATTGTAATAGTAACGACTCGTGTGAAAATCCGTTTATTTGGCGTAATAAATAGTAAAGTGGCGGGCGAGCTTTCACCACAATGGATATTTTAACCAACCCGATGACGCGCAATGAATAACTCTTATTTGACTTACCTTTTGCATGCCGCTGGTTTCTACGTATAGCACGTACCTAACCCATGCCCTTCACCAGCCTGCACGAGGCATTTTTCATCTTCTAGTATTGTACATAGTTGTCTATTTATATTAATGTTATATTGCGCTTAAATCTTGTATATTCTTTAGACTTTTTTTAATCTGAAAAAGCCAACCGTTGGTGGCGAAAGCTCGCCCGCTTCTTTACTATTTATTACGGCAAATACACGGATTTTCACACTGATCGTTATCACCTAGTGTAACTACCCACCTGTTTATTTCTATTTTATTATAGTAAGTTTGTATTGCACTAAGCATTAAATATCCATGACTTTGATCCACTAACACTAGTTTGAAGAACACCAGATTGTGTTCAATCAAAAACACTTATTCTGTAGCATAGAAAAATGCTTTTATTTACTGGTTAAAAAAGTACATAAATTGTACAAGTTGTTGTTCCCTATTGGGAGGCTTTTTCAAATCGTTAGGTAAATATAAAACACCAGGAAGTAGACCACCGGGAAACAAAGTTTATTTTTCGAAAAATATCGTGCATGGTATCAGGAGCGTTGTCATGTGTATTTTTATCAGGGAATCATGCAACGTCGGATTGAAAGGAGATTTTAGTTGTGAAATTGTATATACCAAGCACAGAAGTTATTATAATATTACAGCAGCAGGTCAATTTCCGGCGAACATACAGTGCACATTCTGCTCAGCGTTAGCTCCGCGTCTGACCGTCTCGTGTTTGGATATATGCTGATACCGTCCCCGTTGGCACGGTGTGCTATCCTGGCGCACATTGGCTCACACTTCTTGCAACTGACACCTAAAATTACAAACACTGGCGCATGGAGAATGCTGGCGTCCCATCTGGTCCCACACGTGTTCGATAGGTGAGAGATCAGGTGATCTGGCAGGCCACAGAAGCTTCGAAGTTTGACGTAGACAGTCTTATGAAACACGAGCCGTGCGCAGACTGGCGTTATGCTGTTAATAAAATGGCTCCGGACCACTTCACAAAGAAAGGCAGCGCATGGAGCCGCAGAAGCCCCTGTAAGTAACGTTGTGCTGTCAACATCCCTCGGATCAATGCGAGGAAAGTTCAGCGATTGTACGCAATGGTTCCACACGTCTGCAGTTCGGGACGTGTGCCGCTCTACAGTGAGCTTGGGATTGTAGCGCTCATGTGCGGTCCTCCACAATTTGACACGGTGGTCGCCTGTTCCCATACAGAAGCGGCATTCTTTGCTGAACATTATACGTCGCCAGTCAGTATAATTCCAAGTTGCTCACTGCTTACACCACTGCAATCGACTCCAACGATGAGCAGGCGTTAATGACAAAAAAACTAATGTCCGTCGAGAGTGCATATTTGCCTCTGCCAGGCGTATGGAAATGGTTCTGGTGGACACAGAAGTACATTGTACAGCTGTCACATGCCTCTAGCTATTGTACAAGGACGTCGATGCATCTGTGGGTGCATCGTTACATTTGCCTCTGCCAGGCGTATGGAAATGGTTCTGGTGGACACAGAAGTACTTTGTACAGCTGTCACATGCCTCTAGCTACTGTACAAGGACGTCGATGCATCTGTGGGTGCCGATCTTACGATCCCACGGTCCTCTCTGCTGGTGGTGTGTCTGGGTCCTTCGGAGACAGTCGCCGTGTCTGTGTGCCTTCCCATGTCCATTTCTTCTAACACGATTGCATCGTAAATGTCCGACCGCCCTAAATGGTGACCGATTCGACTAGCCAGTAGCATTGTTTCTCGCATCCCGTCCATATGGCCTCGTTCAAACTGCGTCAGTGGGCAATGCGCACATCTACGGAGATTTCTCGGAAATGTCCATTGCTCAGGAATTTCACCTGACTCTTACATTTAACTTCGACACGAACGTGGAGTCCTCTGCGCGTCGCCGTATTAGCTCTAGGGATTGCGATTGCAGTGTCGGTTTCGGACAAGTGGGCGTGCGGAATCGCAGGAAATTTTAATCATTTACATGTCTGCTCGCACCGTAGCTATTCGCAGAGTTTCGAGTTCATCTCACGGTTTTTTCTTGGTGTGCGGGTTTTATGACAATGAATGTACTTTGAATCCACACAGATAATCTTTTACACTTTTCTAGACGTCGCATATTAGATAAGCACTACTGGAAAATAATTTTTTATAACTCGAGTGCTAAGGTTCCGCCTTTTCTTTTTATGTAGTCAACTTCTTGTTTGCTGATTTTTCGGACCTGTAATCACAGCCAGGAGTCCTACCTGTCCCCGAACGATTAGAATATAAAATGTCTGTGGTCTGGTACCAAATGAGTACTTCGACGAAAGAGAAAAATCGAAATTTGAAAAACACCATGCTTACTATATTCTAAAAGAACGATACATGCGAACGGTTAAACAAGATCACAGAGTGAAATGAAAAGTAAATGGGCATACATGGGAAAAAATAACATACGTGAACGAATAACACAAGTGACTGCAATGCCTAATATCCGAGAGATATGCGTAAAAACCTCGTCTAATGAATTCTAAATTTTTCCTTAATTTTCAAGCAGTATTGGCATTTTCTTGATACGTTATTTTACAACTGTTAGGAAACTTCTGTTAAAGAAATTCAAAAACATCGTTACTCTGCATTGACGCACTCTTTCTTAAAATGATCATGTACACCGCAAAGTTTATTAATTACATTAACCTCTTTTTGTCCAGATTGCTGGGTGATGACTTGCATGCTGGATGTTTCTGTACGGCCACATCGTGCCGGTAGTTAAGTGGACTATTACAACTTGAATTAGCCATAACTACTGTAGACTGTGACGCAAAAAATTGTAATCACGTCTTTTTGGAACATATGGTTTCTCAAGATGTCTCTGTACAGTGCAGCTGGCTGTTAATAGTTATCCGTGATAGCAAACTGAAATTTCATAAGACGAACTTTATGCAGAAGTGAGAATTTAAAAAAAAAATTACTCATGTTCCAGATAATGTGTGTGTTCGATTAATGAATTATTATTTGATGTATATCATGATTTGCGCTAGGGGGAGAATAAGAATGAAACAAAGCACAAGCTTCGGTTAAGCCAGTGTCAAATGTCGGATATGAACATGACTCCGGTTCCTGTACAACACAAAGTCATAGAACACATTACGTAAAGTAATTTTAACACTGATTTTCAATTTCTTCTGAATTATTTTTGTTACTTATGATTAAATGATGTTATAGATCTGTATGAAATACAATTGATATATCTTTTAAATAATTTATTATATATATAATTTAAAATGTTCGGTTTCCAATATTTGATTATCAATTGTTTTTGTAGTTTCTATTGGTACCCTTCTCCGAAAGGTACCCCTTCAGGCTTACGATTAGAAGTGAATTTCAACTTGCCTTACGTACTTCCGTTGGTGAATTTCAATTTCAAGTGCGTTGCAGTTTACCGTAACACCCAGCCGCTGCCAAGCCGAGAAGTTTAGCCTTACGTACTTCCGTTGGTGAATTTCAACTTTTCTCATCCAATGAAAGATGGAAAGACGCCTGATCAGCTTTTTACTGGGATTTATTCTCAAGATATGCTCACTCTACGAAAGAGGGACCCCAAAAAGTAAGAACTACTTTTAATTTTGTCATTCTGTCCTGGTAACGTAGTGGTGTAAGCTCTGGCTTCTGATCATATGATGGATCTGGGTTCAATACCCGGTGAGACATAAGCGTGCTGGCCTTAAAGCGATGGCTCTATCCCTTCCATGGAACTGTTGGTCCTAAATTATGGACGGAGAATTGCATATAGTCCATCAAGTTGTTCACGGTGGTCTTCACTCCAACAAAAAAAGCAAAATAAGGATATTTGCCATCTCCAGAAATTATTGAGCTAAACAAACTTATCTAACCACTGAAAGATGTTAACAACACCAAACTTTGAATATAAAGACTATAACTCTATATTAGCATTAACAAATTATTAGACAGGGCTAATAAGTGTAAGAAGCTGAAATCTCTTCTGGGAAGCATTTCTGAGAAGCAATTTCAGAAATATCGAAAATAAAAACAACAGGGTATAAAGGATGACATTCTGCATGCATTCATATGCAAGCAATTTCAGTAATAATAATATGTTGGCATACGTGAAACTGAGTGCCAGGCATTTATGCTTAGCCATATATCGAATATTCACAGTTAAAAAATATAATGGATTATTATCACCATATTCCCGTCTTTCATTTCCCGTACAATTATGGAATATGTAGAAAATAATCTTCTAAAACGTGTACATTAGCGACTACCAAATGTAATACTGAACAAAGTAAATCCCTTCATCGAAGTATCGTTACACAGCTACATCAAAATATCGTTGTATAAACATCTGTGCTGACTCATCTACCGGTCTTCATCAAGTTTCTGTCAACCTTTCACACAAATTAAAAAAACAACTTGAAATCAGGTGTCTTAGTATACTTAACAAAGACGTAATTCACGATTTTACCACTTTCCCACAACAGACGTTTCGATCTGAAATCAGACTTTACTTGGAACTTGTCGAATTTACCCTGATGAAGTGTTCAAACGATACGCTAAGACAGGTTATTTTTTAACAGTTATGGCAAATTCATACAGAATGTTAGCCTTTATTGAATATCAACCGGATGAAAGAATCAACTTTGAATTCATGGTGATGATTCCACTGAAAATAAAAATAATGTTTCGTAGCCTTATCGGAAAGAGGAATACTCTGTTTATATCTATTTAAATCGTGCTTCAGAAATAGGGGTGCGGAATTATAATAAAAAAGGAAAATTAAAAAAATATATATGTGGATTGGAAGCTCACGACTAAATTTTTCTTTCGTATGATGTAAAATACATTCAATAATAAGGATATCAGAATGTAAACGAAGGTGTTTGTAGAAACATGAAAATATATTGAAAATGACCGTTTCGAAAAACAAATGAGTTGTTATTATTTCTGAAATTGTAAATTAGTTATTTTTACTTACAAGTGAATTATTACCTCAGTTTTTTCTCCTGTTTATGAAAACACAAACGATTTGGCTTTCCACGTGGAAGTCGAAGTCGTTATATCACTTATATGTAACATTTCACAATTCCATTAGGATAGATGTTAGAGGGAAACTTTGATTCCCACTACTTTGAGGAAAAGTATTTATGAATAAATATAAATATTTAAATTTCCAAACTAAAAACTGTAAATAATTTTGGTTTTTGGAATACCGATGAAAACAATTATATGAATATTCACACATAATAGAACAAAAAAATTTCGAATGATTTTAATATAGTGAACGAAGCTCTACCTGGTTTCATGGAAATATAGGTGTTCCATAGCACTTGTTGGTAAAGGAAATATCCCAACGGGAGGAGTATTATTGTGACATAATATAGCAAAATATTATAATTAAGTAAAACCTCTCAACAGTAGCCTCTGGATACCGCATCCTTTGTCTGCTATTTGGAAGTTTGACTGGTGAGCCACCTAGTCTCACAGTTAAAAAAGTATTGAGAACGTAGCTACAATTTTTGAAGTAGCAACGTGAGCATGCGATATAGGGCATTAGCAATGTCTACAGAGCATAACAAAAATACATAAAAAATATAATCTTCACAAGTTAGGAAGAGGCAAATACTTCTGGTGAAAAATGGGAAAACATGCAAAAATATTTTGTTTAATTTCATCTTAGATAAGTTTAAAAGCCGGATAATTTGAAGTCGCAGCCATGGCATTTCTGTGATTTTATTTCGTAATGAAATATTTCATAATTTTACAGCAACTGAAATTAGGAGTTCTAAATATATTAATTTTATTAATGAAAAACTGGAAACAATATTTTTTCGGAGAGCTTAGTTTGATCAGATGGCAGGTATTTCATAAGTCTTTTTGGTGAAAAAAAAATCACAATGGGAGGAGTATTTTGGTAATATTAGTTAGCAAGTTCTATCTGTAGAGAAACATGTCAATAGCGGATATTCTGTAACCTCAACCTTTATCCGCTATTTGAAGGTGTCTGATATTTGCCGTTTCCCTTCTGAGCACAGCCATGAGCCCCCTTGTCTCACCTATTAAAATTTAAGTAATAAACACGTATGTACAATATATAATTAAAGACATGTTTTTTAATTAAATGTTTCATTTTTGATGTTCATTCACTGTGAGAAACGACACAATAGGTGCGCACAGATGCGATACTTCCACAGTATTTGTATTTATAAATACAGCGCATACGTTATACGCAATACGTATTTGGTGCATGCTGCAAAAGATTTAAACAACATATGGATGTGATACACCCTGACCTTAATTCCTTGTGTTGTACATGGTGTTTCACTAGATAGTTCCTTCAAAGTACCAACTATTGTTTTCTTCCCATTCTCCATCGATCACGACATTTAGTTTAGAAGTGACCCTGCTTCTTAAGATATGCTCGGGAGTGATTTCCCTGATAAAGTGATGACTCACTGTGACGTCACCACACAACGCGGCCGTGTACGCTAATTCTTTCCGAAGGCAATCTCCCTGTCTTACCGTGTCGTTGAACGTCGTTCATGATCGCTGTGTATACCGTTGCGGAGCGGGTGTTTGTCGTGATATATTATGGGATAACAAAATTTACAAGAGTAACACAGCGTGAATTGCTGGAAAAGTTTCCGAAAAGAAAAGCAACGTACAAATTTTACATCGCCAGCATAGTAAATAAATTCGAAACCAAGGTCAGAAAAAGAACGTAGGCGAACGAAAATAGCAGAATTCGTGTACCAACTCAGTATAATAGTGATTCATGCGAATATCAGGATACGTCCGTGTAAATTACCATTACCTTAAACCTTATTTCGTTGTCTACTGAGTGTGTAAACATAAATGTTTGGAGACAGCATGTTAACCCACAAAGAAAGATCCGAATGCGAAAAAGAGTACCTTTTAATTTCAAAGAAATAATGCATATTTCCTGTTTTGATTGATGAGTGATATCTTGTTGTTTCTGGTCAACTGACCATTTTTTTGAGATTTGCTTTGAAAAAACATCAATGTTTCTGCAAACTAGTACCAGAGCAAAAGGCTTAAAAGTACCATTGGCTTTCCATGATCTGCTATCATTTCATTAAAAAAGCTAACGCAGGCACTGAATTTTCGAAGATAAGAGATATGGTACTGAACTACAGCAAAAATAGCGATCACAATCAGAAATGATAAATACGAATCATGTGCCGTAGTATTCTCTTTGTTTTGGGTCTATTTATCGAGTCATAGTAACTGAATCATTTTTCATTTGCATAATATCCTCTTATATTGAAGAAAAATATTATTGTTCTTCTTTCCCATATCACTACATAGATACCAATATAGCTTTTGCAAAATTTTTGATTTGCGTATTGAGCGGAGACCGCTCTACCAAAAAAGAAATGTTTGGCTGGTTCAAGCAACCTACTTCTCCTTACATTATTTATATAAATAATTTTAAGAAACATAAACTGAAAGCTAATATAAATTTTGACATTATCTCCTTTGAATAAGTAGAACTTTACCTGAAAATCTTCCGAAATAAGATCCTTCTGATTTGCACATCTCTTCAAATATATATTTTTAAGTTTTCTGTTTTACACGTATTTGAGGGGATTATTTCTTCATTTTTGTGTTACCTTGTACCTCTGAAGTAATTATGCTTTCACAAACATCTATGATTATATAAAGACGTGCAATTGAATATGTTTTATGAGTAGTAAGCTATTATAAATGCTATTAGCAATACATGTTTGGAACCGTACTAAATATAAGGCGTTCACACACTTAAGAACGAGAAATGCATGCATCTAAAGTGCAAAATGTTAGAAAAAGTTATTTTCAGATTTCAGTGAACCCATTATATCAGATCGGGATTTTACTTTAAAAAATGTTTTAAAGATGACTTTGAATTTTAAATTGCTTTGCCGATAACAGGCATGTAAAAATCGACTTCAGTAAAGAGGTTTGGGTGTGAAATGTGGTGTCCTACATCTTCTAGATCAGACCTAACTGAGAATCGGAAAAGGGCACAAGAAGGACAAATTAAGTACCTCATTTGTCAGATGTCTTAACTAACGTTGAAAACTAAGAAAAACAAGTAAATGGGAGACGCTAATTTTTCAGATTGGTCTTCTCAATTCATTTCTCATTTTGCTTTCAATCACTGCACAAAGAAAGCATTGTAGTACCACATCCGTACAAGCTGTTTCAGCTCCGAGCATAGCAAAAGCAAAGATGAAAGAAAAATTTGACATCATTGCTTGTGAATTTGAAGGGAGATTATTGCGAAAATATCTAAAAAATCGGAAATTTCATTATGTACTATTTGACGTTACCGGCGAATTAGAAAGGGAGACCAATGCGGAATTACTCAAAAAAATACATGACATTTCATTAAGTATGATGTCCACTCAGCATGCCAAAATATCTGAAGACAGCAATTAAAACACTCTACGAGTAAATTACAAAGGCAACTGTGAGGTTCTATACTATGATCCAATAGATAAGCAAATACAGTTGAACACGTATATATCGAATTCGAAGTGGAAACTTCGATAGTTCGATATACACAATAATTCAATACACGGGTTTTACCGCTCTACCAGTCTCAGTGGTGTTCTTGTGTATACAGTAGGTGAACATAAAGAAATATATACTTCTGTGTTATAAATTGTGAATAGAATTATATGACCAATTTAAAAACAGGATACACAGCAAATATGACAGAAAAGGAAGTCTTACCAGATTCGATGCTTTAGGATATAAAATAATTAGTCATCTTCGTCTGCTTCTTTAAATTTATTGTATTTGCCAAAACGCTCTTTTAAACCTGTTCGATTTTGTGAATCAATGTGCATCCGGTACCCTCAATTGTTGCACAACACTGTCGGAGTAACGAAGCCAATCCCCTCCCTCTTCTCGTTCCGTTTGCCAGGACCAGCGATTGCCCCGCCCCTCCCATCAGGTTCTCCCTCTGCCACCCTCCTTCACCCTACAGTAGCATCTCTCTTATCAACCCAGCCGGAAGACGACAATATCTTTATCAACTCAGCCTGAAGGCGTCCTTATTTCCTTTTTGCCTCAGTGTGCTTCGGATGACATAGGCGGAGTCGTCCCGTTGAAAAGTTCGGATAAGAGAGGGTATCTTTCACAGTGAAATAAAAGGACTGCTTCCAGTTTGGAAACCTTGAGAGCGTCAGGAATTAGCCAAAGGGAATTCACACTTACGCTGAAAAAAAGAGGATTTTGCTTGACAAGAGTTGTTTCCGGGAAAATTTGCGAGGAGTGTATTTGAAAAATTCGGTTTATACAGTGAGGCTGCTTCAACTCGTTCGATATAGGAAAATGGGTTACATATTATTTTCAGGCTATTTTGAAGAAGATATTCCGAAATTCGTCCGAAATACGCAATAATTCAATATATCCGGGTTCAATATAAACGGGTTGCACTATATATGATTCGGCCAAAATTAGAAATTGAGCTTCTTTATCAAACTGTATGAAGAATGCAAATCCCCAAACTGGGGATACTGCACTTGGAGACTTGGCAAAAGAAAAACACATAAAGAAGAAAACCCTTTTAGCTTGATTATAACCAAAGAAAGCACCTCTGATTACCCTAGAAAAAAATGTCCTATAAATATTTATAACCGATGTGATAAATTCAATACTAAAAATTGTATAGCTTTCACGGAAATTTTAAAATACTCCTATAATCAACACGATGAAAGCAGTTATCACATGGCGCCTCGCTGTATCTTATACCCCTGTTCCTGATGCAATATATATTATAATCATTAGATTGACTGATAGTGAACTGTAATTAACTCAAATTAAAGAATCAACGAGTTTTCTAATGTGTATTTAGAAAACTTTCCTCTTACGATATAATAATGCCATACAAATTTGGAAGATATGAATCCGTTATTTGGTGAAAATGTGACATGGATGTTAAGTCTGACAATATCGGAAAACATTTTTTTTTTTTGAATGGAGGTTTAACGACCACCGTGAGCAACTCAATGGGCTATAAGCAGTCGCCCATCCCTAAGTTAGGGTCACTGGTTCCAGGGAAGGGAGAGAGCCAGTGCCGTAAGACAACAACAACATCCATGCCTGACCGGGATTCGAACCTAGACCCCTTACGGACAAATGATCAGAGGCCAGTGCCTTAGACCACTGCGCCACTGGGGCGGCTCCGAAAACTTGAAAATGTCGTCGTCCTAGAGCGGGAATCCAACCCGTATCTCCCGGGTAGAGCCCGAATATGCTAAAATATTTAGCCTAGCATATTCAGATTACTCGGAAAATTGAAACTTAGTCATTCTGGGCGGTTTAGTAGTTTGCATCATCGAGCAATATCCGGGAGACACGGTTTCGATTTCCGCTCCAGGACGACGAAATGTCCTAGTCTTCGGATATTATCTGACGTAACATCCATGACACATTTACAACAATAAACGGGTTCACGTCTTTCAAATTTGTACTGTACAATGGTGAAATTCCGTATTTCATTCATTGATATTAGAGTGCTATTATACAGACAGAAAACTGGTGGCCCAATGGGTTTACCGATATCAACATTGTTCACGAATGAGACTACAAATCTAATCACAGACCTAGCAGCATGTTTACTTTGCCAGAAATTTGCTTAAAAGTCTAAAAACGTGTTGAACAGCCGCAGCAAAAAATTTCAAGAAGCAATTTCTCCTCCAAAGCTGTTGTGACAATTGATTTTTAAACAGATGAGGTTCGTTTCACAGAAAGTTCAAAATATCAACCTGCTCTGATCGTGTGTTTTGTTTACCCTTAAATATTCCACTGTTCATTGTGCAACTATTGAAATGTTACTGCCACACATTAAGAGTCCTATACGTTTTAATATTCTAAGGAAATGAATCTTTACGTGGGTACATTACGTTGGAGTTTCGTATTATGCTCTACCATCCGCAGCAGAAACAACTGCTTTGTCAGATGTTTTCGCCATATCAATGACCTACGAAAGGAAATGAGTTCGAAAATTAAATTTTAAAATACATTTTGAAAGTGTAAGCAATATTTGCTTCCAAATACATAAATTCCCTTGACTCCGTCAATGACTTTAAACGCAAAAAATTATTATACCTTGCTTTCAAAGTAATGTTCATAATATATGCCTTAACGAAGAGCAGAAAATTTGCTATGGCATAAGTACAGTAGGTACATGACTCTCTTTGCCGAAAGTTTGTATATTGACGTTTTTAAGGACGTATGCTGTAATGATGACTTACCTGCACATGTACATGCACCGTGGATTCGCTTATTTAATTTTTTATGTCGTGCGAAGTACCCTAGTGCGGGGTTGATAACGGACCTTGTACTTATTTTTCACTTCGGTGAATATGTATTTGTAATCTATTTGGTGTTTTCTTTCTTAGCTTTGTTTCTCGCTGTAACGGAGTTGTGACGTGGATATCATGTCACTCACCAGGATCGCTGTTGTCTTCGGGACTACCTATTTATTAAGTGTGTGTGTTTTCCTAGCGCCAGTTCTTTTAAACTGATGACGCACAGGGCGCCTGTTGCGAAAGATCTTGTGTTTACCTAATATACCTTTTAGTAGTAAAATTCTAATTGTACGTTTTGGGTTGGTTTTCTACATGCTTAGACAGCTGCCTTTTTTATTCTTCTTGATAAGTACAGTATTTGAAAATTTTCTTTCAGTAAATCGTTCGGTAAATGAATTATATATATATATATATATATATATTTATATATATATATATATATATCTTAGTTTGTTTGAAGTTATTAGAATACGCTTGGTTTTTAAGTAGAAGGTAACTCCTGCTAACCAAGGTCCTTCTATCTTAATCAATGCAAGAACATCACACTTGTAACAAAAAATGCCAATTGAAGAATGCTTTTGTTCTAAAAATAGGTACCAGTTATTGACTTGATACGGAATTCTACGCACTGAATTCGACTAAAGCTTTTCAGTAAAGGCCAAATACTCATATTTGGTGAACAAACTACCTTTCCGGTTTTTGTTGCTTTAACTCAAAGTAACTGACTACTGATTTTGTAGAAATTCAGAAAGAGTAACAATTCAGATTAAGAATAGTATAGTAGTATATCAGATGCAGGGAAATCCTGGGCTTAGTAAAATTCCTTTTTCTGAAGTGGAATAGTATATAATGTTGCACTTCTCAATATCGCGAATATTTTATTCTTACCTCTTTCATAATTTAATTGATATTTTTTTAAGATACATTTATCGAACACTGAGTCATGTTTGACATTCTCTTTCGAACATTAGGCACCTCGTGACTTTGCACAAACCACCAAATCTTTTTGCTGTAACTGAAACTTATAGTCGAGCAAAAAATAAAACTACCTTTACTGTAAAATAAATTCAAAGGTAATGTAAAGTAAAATATGTATTCATGATTCAACAACACAGGTGGTATACAATGTTTCCAGAGATTTCCGATTGACTCAAAACATGGACATATACAGTCGACGAACATTGACTATTTTTGAGTGAAAGATTTTGTCACGGTCATTACCATACGTATGGCTACATGCGTGATTTAATCTTACATCTCATTGCATCACTTGCAATATTCACCTTGGCAATATATTTTGTTCCATCTGCAGTCGAACTGCTTCGCTGCTCTACGACGGTCTTGAATAAGAGACATTGTCTTACCCTCAGATTATTTGTAGTGGAAGGGACATATTCATTCTTATAGCAACATTTTGAAGAAAGCTGTTTCATTAGTTCTACAATCTTCGAGAAGAAAGCCTGAATTCCATACCTTTGTTAAAAGACAAAAACAAGGGAACTGAACGTGAAGCATAGGAAAAATTCCATATGAAACAGAAGTTTCTGCATTCCAGTTTGTAGTCAGCATAGGCGATTGGCAAAAAGAAGAGTATCGTCACCTTTAAGGTGCATTAAATGCCATTGGTGTTAGATGGCCATTTTCCTCACTGGAGGCTATTTTTTGTTTAGGTAGGTTGTAATACAGTTGGATTTCGAATAAAAAACATAGTATATTCTAATGGTTATTGAATTATTTTATTTCAAAACGTTAATTTTTAGTTATATGTGTCACTATGCTGGTCTTTTAAAGAAAAATTGAATTGTTACTCTACAGTATTTAATTTCGAAAATATCTTTCATATATATACAAGATTATAGTATTTCTTTGGGAAGATTCCTATCAGTTTTCATAATTAAGGGAGTTCCGCTCCTTCAATAAAAACAAAACATTCCCATTTCTTCCGTTCCTTTAATTGCAAAGTCAAACAATATTGACTTTGAAGGTTATTTCACGCTCGCAATAGGTGATGCAGAAATTTTGGGTACAGACTTTAGTTAAATTTCAAAAAACGGAATAATATCCTTCATGTAATTTTTTTAAATAAACACGCTTGTCAATTTTTTTTGTTTCATTATATAGTGTGAACTGAAAACGTGCACCTTTTCCTACATTATCGTTTTGCCGAAATTGAATTTTCTAATTCGTCGTAAGTGGAGGAATTCCAACAAGACAAAAGAATTAATTTAATGCGATTTCAAAGTACTTTCGCTATGCAAGATATAAATTGGAATGAAGATGTAATATATATCTTATATCTTCATTCGATATATCTTCAACGCTTCAAGGAATGATATCTCCTACATTTATGTGTCAGAATAGTATTATCCCACTTGCATTGTACGTAAATACACATGTGAAGCAACTTTAACCTTTCGGAGATATGAAATTTCGGACGCAACTGGCACATGAATTTATATTTAACTCAATTTATAAATTATATGAGCGCAGGATGTAAAGTGAATCGGTGCAATTTGCATCACGTTTTCATGCCGTAAGCGTAAAGGGCCAAAACTGCGTAGACAAACGTGTGAACGGAGAGGTCACATGTGCAGTTAGTTGAAATAAAGCATAAGCACCGTAAAGGTCCATATTTGTTACTATCTACTTAATATGTTTAATTTGAGGAAATTCATTGGAGAAACACAAACGTTAATTTATCCCTCACACGGTGAAAAATCTGTAAATGCAAGTTCGGGTTGTGATTGGTTTGTGGTGGTGATAGGAGGACAGATCGTAATTAGTCTAACAGAAAACCAAAAAGTTTCCGCCACTGATACGCATGGTCCACTGAACCGATTGTCTGCCCAGTCGAACACAGAATTAGGTATAGTGTCTTATGACTATACCTAACAGGAACACTTACGTCGATGATTACTAAATGCTATCTGCCTGCATGAAAAAACCTCTTCAATCAAAAAGCGGTGTAAATTTATGAATATGAAGAAATCCTGCATACGAGCGTCACTCTATTTCAGAAGAAATTCATACGGTTCAAAATATCTTCAAGTTTAAGGTTTTTTTAATTGACCATGCGATATAAAAAGGGAAAAAATATTCCGTTTATAATGGAAGTGCCGAATTGAACACTGGTTATAAATATTGGTTTAAACCTTTTACCTGTAGAAGGGTATGAACGAAAGAACGTGTCATTTCGAAATTGAAACATCGTTCCTGAATCAGTAAGAGACGGACTTGAAGGTCATTTGGAATTAAGGGGAGTATGTCATATTAGATTACGTGACTTAATACATTCTTTCTATAAAGATCATGTGACTTAATACATTCTTTCTGTAATGGAGGTAGCAGAAAACCCACATTGCTTAAAAGAAAACGATGTTTTTTTAGAGTGTGCTCAAAAATCAGAAAACGCATATCAACATACACGCTTTGAATCAGTTTAGGGAAAACGTGATTGGTGAGTTTCCGTTCAAAACAAGATTAGCAGTAAACCGAAGAATAAATCACAAAAAGTATGGGAACTGATGAAATAAGTAAATCAAGCGTTCGTGTAGGGTATGTGCTGTTGCTAACACAAGAACTTATTTGCGTGTCATATATTAAGCAAAGTCCTGTACGAAAGCCTTTTTCAGCCCTTGACATTTCGTTGGAGTTGTGTGACAAGATGCATTCTATGTTCCGATAAACCCCCAAGCATGCTTTTCAGGGTTATGTTCAGACCCGTGCCAACATATCAGTTCAATGCCGTACTCAACCATGATGAAGTTATCTTCCTGGCCCTATAAGGCCGAAAAATGTCATGAATGTAGATCTCTAAAATTACGTTTGAAACTGTATAAGAAATTACATTTGCCTCACTGTCTTATTTCGATATCCTATTGCTTTCAGAAGTTCATACTTAGTGACGCAGATATTTGCAATCCCTCAGACAATGAGATCTCTCGAAAGCATCGCATGAATGATGCCGGTAGTAAAAATAGGAGAACATGTTGTGGGAGTCTCCTTCCCCTGGAACGGGAACTATTAGACTCCATGCCAAAGAGCAAATCGTCACTGTATCGAACTGACAGCCCCGGTTATTTCTGTAAACGGAATGTTTGTGAGACCATCCTGTAATTTCCGTGAATTGACAAGTTATTACAGAGATACGCGAAATCTCTGAATGATGAAAACGTTTGTGTTCTGTATTGATTGTGCTTATTGTGCGAATTTAAATATCCGTGCTAATCACGAAATGGTTACAGCCTGCTGGCCACCAGAAAAGCATCACACCTGAAGGCACAATCATTCACGTAGGATTTATTTTGTTCTGTTTGGTCCACAGTTTATTCGAGTACTTGAAACGATGGTATACTGAGGGAAACTTTTAGAATCATGATTGGAAAGCTCTTATGCTGAGATAAATCAAAAGAACACACTAGTGATCATGGGATACAGGTGCTTGGGGTTGGAGAATACATTCCCATAGTTTAACAAGGGACGAGGACATCCTGTTCGGCGTACTAACGTGTCATTCGACGTAAAGTCTGCATTTTGTAATTCAACACATCTGACATAAATACAGATGATCCTTCAGACCTTTCCTTTGCCAGGCGACCGTACTAACTAATAGACCAACGGCGGTCCGTGTATTTAATGCATTTATACGCTATGCCATCGTCTGTGGCTTTAAAAACGAACATTGGCAATCAGGTGGTTTAGTCGGCGATATCCCTGTACCATTAAATAATAGTTACGGCCACTTCCTAGTTACGTTTATTATAGAACACTCTGTCCTAAATTTGTTTTGTCTTTTCCTGTTTGTCGGAAGCCAGTCCGCAGTCGTATTGTGAACACTTGTAAAACACAAATGACCTCTGGCCGTCCTTTCGCTATGTGATCAGCATTCTATCTTCTTATTCTCTATAGGCCGTCGACCTCGAAAAAACAGAGATATCATTAACTTTCAGCCAGTGGAAACAATCCAACTTTCTTATTCACTGTAAAATATGGAGCAATGAACGAATACTTGAGTTTTGTATTCAAACCCGTATTTAATATGTAAAATCGTCTGAAACCTTTTCCAATAAATATTAAATTAACGTATTAGGAAAAAGTTTGAGAGAATAGTTTATATTTCATTTTGTAGATATTACATCAAAATATACAAATTAGAAAACTATAAATAGAATGCTCAAATGCAGTGATTTTCTCTGATACCAACGAAATTTATACAGCATAATAACGGAATACAGATGATAACGTGATCAAAACATTATAGCAAAGTACAGCTGTATTTCCTAGTAAACTGAAAAATAACATTTCCATGTAACATGGTTAGTACGAGGTTGAACCGCCATGAACTGCGTCACACTGTGCAATCATGGCATGGAGTCTGTCGTACAGATGTTGGATGTAAGTTTGGGGTAATGAGTTCCAAGCATCCTCAACCTAGACGCGTAAATTGGGGATGGTCGTGGCTGGCCGTGGAGACCGGATAAGTCGTTGTCCCATAAAATCTAACACGTGCCCAATGGGGGACAAATCCGGTGAACGTGCAGGCCATGGAAGTTGTCTCACACACTGAAATGCATGTTGCGTTGCACGTGCCGTGTGTGGGCGTGCGTTGTCTTGCTGGAAAACACCACGATGGACCGACCTTACAAATGGCACAACAACGGGCTGAATGATGTTGTTGATGTAGGAGGTGCTGTTTAACGTACCCGGTACAAACACTAGTTGTGTACGGGAGTGATAGCTGATCGCTCCCCACACCAGGAGACCAGGTGTAGGCCCTCTGTGTCGCTGTCGGATGCAAGAAGGGTGGAGACAGTCTGATATCCGCTGAAATCGTACACCTCTTCCATGTCCAGGCATTGCAGCTTCTTTATGGTCTTCGCACGTGTCCTTACGCCGACGACTGATTATATTCACTTTGCCGTACTCCTTAAATACCACCGACGATTATTTGCATATTATGCCGCGCTGTGGCGTAAGCGCTCACCCGTTGGTGCCGAAATTAACATCACACCTACGTAAACTCCACTCCATTAACATACGTAAATTTCATGATCGTCGGCCAATTCCTTCTTGGTGTTCTTCTTTCACTTTTCGCCAGTGTAGTTACTTTTTCAAATTACACATAGATTTTCCGCTAGGGGGTGTAAAAGTAAAAAACCTTTTCCTCGATAACTCTTCTTCTAAAACTCCGATTTAATTTTTTTCTTCAGCGGATACATCTCCTGATGCAACACCTTTTCCATATAATTTCAAATTTTTGGTAAATAATACTTTGGCCACCAGGGGCGTAAGTGTTAATTTTTACTTCTGATGTATTTGCCATAAAATCGGAGCTTCTAAAATATTGATTGAAAAAGTTATTTCGTGGACTGATGCCACTCACATCGATAAAACTTTTCGGAATATTTTCTTCTTAAAAAATTACGCAGTTTTTCCACCAGGAGGCATAGATGTACATCATAATATTTTTGTCAAGATCTCTACTTCTAGGAGTCCAATTTGAAAAATTCCTTCTTTGTTGGATAGTGTTTTCCGTGTGACAGGTTTTTCATGTAATTTCAAAATTTTCAAGTAATTCATTGACTTCCCGCTAGGGGGCGTAGCGGTAAAATGCGTTTCCCCCTATATCTCTGCTTCTAAATTTATTATTACATCATATAATAATAAATGAAATAAAAAGAACTGAACGGCAAAGCGTTTAAGATGTTTGGCATCGACAATTGTAAGAGAAAAATCCTTATTATTGTTCGAGGCGTTAGTTTCCAGAAAATTTTTTGTAACACTTATGCTGTGGGAAATCAGGTATATGTATATGCGCGTGTGTCGTGTGTGTGATGTTTAAATAATATTTCAGCACTCCCCTTGACTCAACGACTTACGTGTCATGAAAAAAATTATTTTGCTGAATCTCTGTAAATGTTTTTTTTCATAGAAAATTTATTGTTAGTTAATACAATCACGTTGAGCCCTGTTTATGTCTCGGTAATTCTTTTCGACTGACATCTATGGAGGGAGGGAAGAGACTCCATATGCAATGTGAGAAGATAAATTTTGCGTGACAAAATAATGGACAATTCACACGTGAGGTGTATGTGCACTGTAACTTTGAACTCTAGCTTTTGAACCACAGTGTGATAACTATACCTATACAGTTTTATGCAATAATTATGATATATATTATTGCATAAAATTGTATATATATATTATATATAACAATATATATTATATATAACATTATAAAAGCAACGAAATGTGACATCAGTTACTTATTAAATTAAAATAGAAAAAGAATACTACGAAAAACGCCGGAGTACATTTTTAAAATAGACTAATTTTTCTTTGAATTAGTTTATAATTCATATGCACAGCTAACTAATGTGTAAGTCATTTCAATTGTAGCTAGATGAATTTTACATCAAAACTAAAACCTGGTGATTTTGCCAAGTGGCCACTGGCCAGTGAATGGTCAAATGACCAACTTGTTTATGCGCTATTGGCCTCTACCCACTGAATACGCATTATATCACTGTCACGTCCATAGGTGCCGACTTTTCGTGAAAGCCATGGGGCGAACCAAAAAATTACTAGATAGTATAAAAATAGGATTTGCATATTTTTTAAATAGAAAAACCGCTCATTGTTAAAACGCACACGCACACATACCTATATATAAGCACATACACACTAAAGACAATAGCCGATAATAACATATTAAGAATAATAATATATTTTACCTATACTGAGTTTTAGTATAGGTAAAATGTAATAATACGAGTACATTTCATCTATAATAAAGAATAATAATATAGGTATTTCATCTTAATGTTCAGTAGGATTTTGAAATCCCAAGTCAAATATATTTTATTGCACAATGCCAAATTCTTAAGTTACAGCAAACATATTCGCAGGAACATTTACAGAGCGTTTGTTAATATTGATAAAGTCGCTACTGATCCTTATTAAATTTAATGATTGATACATTGCACCACCTATCTCCTGGAAGAGGGACTGCTTCAGGGGCGTAGGAATGCGCTCCCCTCAAATGGGAAATGCAGGGTAGGTGTAAAGGAAACCATTATCTGTGTCACCCGAAAAGAGAGGAGCAAAGTCTGTAAAGGAAAAAATTCCTGAAATTTAGGTTTTTGTGGGGAACAATTTCCTTCCCACTTTTTCCAGACTTAGAACTGGCAGATTTATAAGTTTTCCGCAATTCCGGTACGCGTATTTATGTGTGTGAATGTGTGTAACGTGTAGCAGGTCTTTCAATGAAGGCTGAATCTTCCGCATTTCGAGCTTGCTCCCCCTACCTCCGAGGGGGGAGCCCTGCCTCCGAGGGGGAGCGAGCTCCAAATACTGAACTTATTATAATCCCGTTTTGGTCACTGTAAACCGGCACACGGGAAAATTGCCACACATCTTTCAGCAACTTGGAAAACTGCCGCATAGGAAAACTGCCACATGCTTTTCATTAAGGGGCCTGGCACAAATGGCTGTTCTTCCGAGGAATACTTTGAATGTGTGGCAGTTTTCCAGTGTGGAAGTTTTCCAAGTTTCCGAATTATGTGTGGCAGTTTACCAAGGTGCCTAACAACGGTAAAGAGCTCTTTTGTTTGTCTGAATTTTCAAGCCGGTTGATACGAGTTTAGGGCAACTAGCCACAAATTAAAGGGGGGGTGTATAAAGATTGCCGTTTCTTAGCCTATATTGAGAACTGAATTGGGAACTCCACACAAATTTCGTGAAAACGTTTTACGTAAACCATGTGAGAACTGTACTTGAATTTGAAGAAATAAATTCCCGTGACTTAGTACATTTCTTAAAACTACAGTGTTCGACAAAACATCGGAATTACAGCATGACTCATGATGTGTTCAGAAAAGGATGATAGGGTGGTGGATTTCTTAATAATGCTACACTTTTACTTAGGCACTAAATATTTACAAAACATATCAAGTTTGAAATGCTTTTCCTTTACTTAATTAATTCATAGGCCCTACGCCTTGGCCTTTTTAACAGCTATCAAATCAAGTTATTAGCATATTGCGCTTTTATTTAAGCACTAAATATTAATTCATAGGCCCTAAGTCTAGGTCGACAATTTTTAATCCGTCGACTTCATATTCATAACGTTTACATACCAAGGTAATAGTATTGTGCTTTGCCTTTGGCAATAAATATTATTACATAGGCACTAGACCTAGGCCTTTTTAATAGATTTTACTCTACCAATGTCGTATTCACAACGTTTACACGCCAAATAATAGCATTGCTCTTTTACTTAAGCACTAAATATTAATACATAGGCCCTAGGCCGACAGTTTTTAATTCGTCGACTTCTTATTCATAACGTTTACATGTCAACTCAAGTTCATAATAGCATTGCGCTTTTACTTTGGCACTAAATATTGATTCATAGGTCTTAAACCTAGACCATTTTAACAGTTTTTATTCTACGAGTTTTATATTCACAACGTTTACATCGTAAATCAAGTTAATAATATTACGCTTTTACTTGGGCGCAAAATATTAATTCATATGCCCTAGGCCTAGGTTTTTAACAGCTTTTATTCTGCCTATGTTTTATTCACAATGTTTGCATATCAAGTCAAGTTAATAGCATTGCGCTTTTACTTAGGCACTAAATATTAATTCGTAGGCCCTTGGCCTAGGCCTTTTCAGTAAATTTTAATAAGTGCAAAATAACTTGTACTGATATGTAAATGTTATGAATATGGCAGAGTCAGAATAAAAACTGGTAAAAGGGCCTAAGGCCTCTGAATTAACATTTCGTGCCAAAGTAAAAGCGCAATCTCATTAAGTTGACTTGATGTGTAAACGTTGTGAATATGACATTGGTAAACTAAAAAATGTTTGCCGCCCCGGTGGCGCAGTGGTCTAAGCAATGGGTTCTGACCAATCGTCCCAGATAGTTCCGGGTATGAATCCCGGTGAGGCATCAGTGTTGTGTTTGTCTTACAGAGTTGGCTCTCTCCTATCCCTGGAAGCAGTTGCCCTAAATTAGGGAAGAGTGACTGCTTAAAGACCATCAAGTTGCTGACGGTGGTCGTTAAACTCCCAATCAAGGAAATAAAAAAGAATAAAAACGTTTTAAAAGGCATAGGGCCTGTGAATTAATATTTAGATATTATTGACGTGACATGATGTGTTAACGTTGTGAATGTGGCATCGGTAGTGTAAAAACTGTTAAAAGAGCCTATTCCTAGTGCCTATTTAATAATATTTAGTGCCTAAGTAAACGCCAAATGTTATTAACTTGATTTGATGTGCAACCGTTGTGAATATGACATTGGTAGAATAAAAACTGTTAAAAAGGCCTGGACCTACGGCCTATGAATTAATATTCAGTGCCTAAGTAAAAGCGCATTGCCATTAACTTGATTTCATACATAAAAGTTATGAATATGAAGTCGGCGGATTAAAAGCGGTTAAAAAGGCCAAGGTGTAGGGCCAATGAATTAATTAAGTAAAAGAAAAATATTACAAACTTGACATGTTATGTAAATATTTAGTGCCTAACAAAAAATGCAACGTTATTAAAAAAACCCCACCTGATCGTTCTTTTCTTAACACAGCATAAGTCATACTGTAATTCCGTTGTTTTGTGGGACACTGTAGTTTTAAGAAATCTACTAACCAATTTATTTCGTCAAATTAAAGTATTGTTGTCGCTTGGCTTACATAGAAAGTTTTCGCGAAATTTATTTAAAGTCACCAATTCAGTTCTCAATATAGGCCAAGAAACGGCAATCTTTATACCCCAACTCCCTTGAATTTGTGGCCAGTTGCCCTAAATTCGTATGAACGGGCTTGAAAATTCAGACAAACAAAAGAGCTCCTTCCCGTCGTTAGGTACCTTTGAAAACTGCCGCACATAATTCTGAAACTTGGAAAACTGCCACACATTCAAAATGTTCCTCGGAGGAACAGCAATTTATGCCCGGCCCTTTAATTAAAAGCATGTGGCAGTTTTACTGTGCGGCAATTTTCTTGTGCGGCAGTTTTCCAAGTTGATGAAAGACGTGTGGCAATTTTTCTGTGTGGCGTTTTTCCGACAACCTCCCGATGTTTTTATCCCCCTTCCCCAATTAAGGCAGGCGGGCTGTCGTGTGAAATTGTTCTGCAGCTAGGGTGTCGTGCCTTTTGCGGACGTGCCAGATGCGGGCAGAGCAATTCCTAATGAAATGTTTTGAAAATGAAGAATTAGGAGAACCGGCAACAAAACAGAAGAAAATTTATGTAAAAAATGATAAAAGAATTGAAATTTTATTTCAGCATTTGAAATAAACAAGGAAAATTGATGAAAGAATTGAAAGTATTATTTCAGCATTTGATATAAAAAAACATTTCAAAAATGCTTTAAAAAAAGCCTTAAGTTATGTATCAAATTGTGACAAAATTTTTAAAACGTTTTTAGAGTTTTGTAACATAATTTGTTTTGTAACTTTTTTTTAATTTCGTTACATAATTTGAAATTTTTAACATTAAAATGACATAACGAATTGTTCTCCTGCAGTTTTTAAAATGCCAGTGTGAATTGTCAGCATCTGGCACAACAAACCCTTCCAATCTATTCAATTTCGATTTGTCCGCATTGCACGTCCGCAAAAAGCACGGAACCGCTGCTAGAAGCTGTAGAGATGTCCTGTGGGATTAAAGATATTTTTTAAAATAGGTGCGGAATCGTCCTGTATTCGCACGATGCGACATTTTTCAGTGCTACTGGTTTATGTGAGTTCAACGGTGTCATCTAAAAGGAGAGAAACTACTATGCCTATATTTTTTCCTAAAATCCCGAAGTTCTAAAACCCGTAATCTTAATATCATTCTTTTCCAAAAATCCTAATATTGTCTAAATTATTATATTGCTTAGAATATACACTGCTGGCCACCCAAAATGCAAAACCAAGTAGGACACGAGATAGCAAAGCCAGATTTACTGGACACATAACAACAGATACAAAGATGAAACAATTGAGCTTACAGGCCCGTGCGACTTGCGGAACACGCAGACATCAATAGTTCGTGTGGCCCCCATGGCTGGCAATAACGGCCGCTTCACGCCGCGGCATCGAACGAAAGAGGCTTTGGATGTGGGCTTGGGGTATGTCGGTCCAGTCTGCTTCCACACGTTGCCACAGTTCATCAGGCGTAGCCACGGGTGGTGCTTGCCGGGCCACTCGGTTGCCGATCAGCGACCAGAAGTGTTCGATGGGCGACATATCGAGAGAACAGGCTGGCCACGGCAGCAGTGACACCTGGTGGGCCATGAAGAATTGTTGCACGATGCGTGCCACGTGCGGGCGCGCATTGTCCTGTTGAAAGGTGGACGCTGGCAGGTTCTGCAGGTAAGGGATAACTAAAGGCTCCAAAACGTTGGAGATGTAGCGGTGGCTGTTGAGTGTACCGTCGATGCGTACCAGAGAGGTGCGCGTGTCATATCCAATTGCGCCCCAAACCATAACGCCAAGCGACAGACCGATATGGCGATGCATAATGCAGGCGTCATACAGTCTCTCGCCGCAGATCCGACCATCGTTGTGTTGCAGGCAGAAATGGGATTCGTCGGAGAAGACAATGTCGTGCCATTCCGTAGTCCAGGTGCGGCGTTCAATGGCCCACTGCCGCCGCACTCGCCGGTGGTGTAACGTCAATGGTAATCGGGGCAATGAGCGCCGTGCGACAAGTCCCTGCTACTGCAGACGACGTCGAACGGTACGTGCTGACACAGGTTGTTGTGCAACACACCTTAATTCCTGCACTAAAGTTCGTGATGTTGTGGTGCGAGCCGTCAATGGCCGTCGCACAACATGTCCGTTCTGTCGTTCGGTGGTGTGCTGCGGCAGGCGCTCACGTCGGTCCGTCCCTCCCTCCTGCACCCATTGAATCCATACTCGCCTCATTGTGGCTGGATGTCGTCCCACACGGGCGCTGTTGTCTCAGTACGATAAACCGCTGTCGCGATAAGCCACTATTAGTCCTCTGTCGAACTCCGAAACGTGCTGGAATGACTACCGTATTCTGCGACGAGGCATCAGGAAGTTTTCCACGCGCAGGTCCGGCAGCACAACACACTTCCACTACTTACACCTCGCCTTCTGTGCGCCCTTCTTATAGTGCTTCTCGGGGGCGTGCCGGGCGCACATGATTTGCATATGCCCTGCAATGCTAATCGTTTTCTTGGGTGGCCAGCAGTGTAATCATTTAAACAATAATATTATAATATATAGATCAATTGCATTTATCAGACAGACGAGTCTGCAGTTGTCGAAGTGACACAGAGCTACTGCTGGTATGGTGTTGACCATAGATCCACATAGTATAAATAGGAGGTTTCGAAAGAAATACATACCATTCCACATAATTTTTTTTGGTATTAAAGAATTAATGTGTATAATATTAAAAAAATAATGTATTAATTAAAAAAACCCTTCATTGAAGGGTTTGTGGTCACTTTCAGTCTCAGCTGCTAATCATTTATCAATTTTATCCGTTAAAAATGTCATTTGCCGATTTTTGCGTTAAAATTTGTTCTTTCATTCTAATTTATTTACGTAGTTTGTGACGGGTTTATACATTATTATATACCGGGATGGTAAATAATGTTTTTTTTTTACTACCGGTATGCCATACCAGCCCATACCGGCCCACTTCGAACACGGCTTGTCTGGGTCATTTGGCTTGAGTCCCATTTTTGAGTCTCTCTACCCCTAAAAAATAATGAATTCCTAAGCCGCTGGACTGCTTCCCCCCCCCCCGTTTTCCCGGCAGATTAACGTTAGGGGACGCTTTTGCGAAAATGAGTGTAACCAAAAATTTAAATAAGTTCTTAAGGAAAGTAAAAACGTTTGTGATGCAAAATATTATTTGTCCGTGCGGACTTCAATCTATAATTTTTGATCGTCGTTCACGCCTAAGATTCAGATGTCGCAGACGGCGGTTTCCAGACTAGCGTCTAAGGCGACTTTTCTTGGTGGCCACTTTGTTTTTTCAAGTCGTCCCATGGCGAGTGGTGTTCGTCAGTTTTCAGCTTTATTTTCATTCAAATTTTCTGCTTTCTCCGTTACTTACGAACTTTGAGAAAGCTCCCAAAAGATCGACTGGCAAAAAGTTTATGAAGTGTCCCTGTAGATAACTCTGCGCTGAGGCACCCGCTCGATCCCAACTTGTTGCCTCATTCTTTTTTACGCTAGGTGGCTTTGTGGCCTCCGCTTCCAATTGTTGATAACTCAGCGCTGAGGCACCCCCTCGATCCCAACTGATCCAATCTTGTTGCCTCAATCTTTTTTACGCTAGGTGGCTTTGTGGTCACCACTTCCAATTTCGGAAGATAACGGAAGTATATCCAGGCTTGGGCTTCACCCATTTTGGAGCACTGATAGCCTAACCCAAGAACTTAATCTGTAACGTAGTACCACTACCATATGGTACTGAAAGGTGCTTATGTATTTCAGGAATATCATTAATTTCAAAGTTATTCCATTAAAACTGTAACTATATTCTCGACATGAGGTTTTCCAAAATATTATATCGATAGCTATACTTTTTTCTGTTCATAGGTATCACCTCAGAAAAAATTGAACTCCTTCAAGAGGCATGGCAACCGGAAGATTCATTCCATTTCAAACCCTCGCAGTTTGGTAGGAGGAAGCTAAAATTCCAACACAGCTGGTTGAAGAAGTGCGAGTGGCTTTTATACTCTAAAAGTATGGACGGTGCTTTCTGCAAATATTGCGCACTATTCCCCCCGTGTGGAGCTGGTAAATAAAGGCTACCTGTTGGTAGACTTGTGAGAAAAAAGTACGATAATTGGAGGCGTGCTGTAGAGGACTTTGAAAAGCATCAACTGACATTGTACCATGGTGATAGCAAACTACAAGCTGAAAATTTCCTTGCGGTTCAAACTGGCAAAAAAAAGTCAATTATTCTCGAAATTATTAAGAGTATAAATGATCAGGTAACCAAAAATCGCATGCTCCTTACTCCCATAACAAAACCGTATTGTTTTGTGGAAGACACGGCATTTCTCTCAGGGGTCACAGAGATAGTGGGAAATTAGATGTTGAATCAAATGACACAGGCAGTGATAAAAAGGAGGGAAATTTTAGAGCTCTTTTGAGAATAAGAGTAGAGTGTGGCGACGAAATTCTTAAGGAACACTTACAAAGCTACAGCCGAAATGCAAGTTACATTAGTTGGAGCATGCAAAATGATGTCATCTCTTCGTGTAATTCGGTTATTTTGAAAAAGCGTGTAAACAGGATTATTAAAGCTAAATGTTTTAGTGTATTAGGGGATGAGACAACAGATGTATCGGGTCGAGAGCAACTGTCGGTGTGTGTCAGGTACGTAGACACTGAAAAGGTGGCAATACGGGTGGATTTCATCCAGTTTGTTCCCATCACAGATATGACTGGAAAAGGCATCAGTGCTGTTATTTTGAATACCTTGAACTCAGTTGGTATTGCCACAGAATTTTTTCGTGGCCAAGGATAAGACGGAGCTTCTGCTATGAGTGACCAGCTGAAAGGTGTTCAAGCCCACATAAAGAGCACATGTCCGAGTGCAATCTATGCGCATTGCAGTTCTCACTCCCTGAATCTTGCAATTTCAGATTCATGCGCTATACCTTTTGTTATTAACTGCATGGGGACAATTGGAAAAATTTATGATTTCTTTAACACACCAAAACGACAGTCGGAGCTGCAGAAGCATACAGATTCTCAAGCTCCGAAGCTAAAAAAGCTGTGTCCTACAAGATGGGTCCAAAGACACGATGCTGTGATTGTATTTTCACAACTGTATGAACCACTGCTTTTCGCCCTCCAAGAGATTTCTGCTACATGGCAAGACAGAGACTCAACATCCGGTGCTCATGTACTATTTAGTGCCCTGGAAAAATGTGAATTTGTAATTGCTCTGCAAGTAATAGCCAAAGTGTTTTCTTATAGTTTATCAGTCTCTAATAACCTTAAAAGTGAAAACGTTGACTTAATGACTGCCGTTGAACATGCAGATGATACTGCCCATATTATTCAAGAAATCAGAGACCATGCTGAAAAGGAATTTAACATTCTGTACTCAGAAGCTGAAAAACCCTGTGATAGAGTAGGCATACCAGTTACAGTTCCTCGAGTATTAAATCGCCAAACACACCGCAGCAATATTGAACACGATTCGCCTGAAAGTTATTACAGAAGAACGACCTTTATTCCTTTCCTTGATGCGTTTTTAAATGAGATGAAGAAAAGATTTATTGCACATAAGGATACTTTGAGATCGTTCCAAGTGCTTTTGCCTCAACAAGTAGTGGAACCTACTTCTCCAAAAGATGAAGAATTTGTAAAGTCACTATGCGAACAGTACGCATCTGACATTGCATACGCTTCACCTTCTGCAGTATGCGGGGAACTTAGAGTCTGGTACAGAAAAATAGCCACGATGGAAAAAAGCCAAAGAACGCCCTTGATGGATTAGCCGAATGTGATGAACTTATGTATCCATCCATTCGAAAACTTTTGCAAATAATGGCGACATTGCCAGCAACAACATATTCTGCAGAACGTTTCTTCTCCACCACGAGGTACTTAAAAAATTATTTGCGCAGTACAACAGGAGGAATCAGATTGAAAGGTTTAGCTTTATTGTACATTCTAAGGATATTTCTGCCTCTCCTGAGGAAGTACTAGATGACTTGGCTAAGAAACCTAGGCGCCTAAATTTCAAACTGTAAATAATTTAAATTAGTAATAGATATATACTGTATACATATATTTTTTTTAATTTTTTGTATTGTCATTGCAAAGTCTCTTCCACTTTTGTAGACGATTTTACTTTAGTACATGATTTTAAGGTTTCTAATGATAATTTGAGTATATTTCGGAATAATTACTGTACAGAACTAATGATAAAAAATTGATCGAAGTCATTAAAGGCACTTTTTTTATTCAAGGTGACTATTTTCTTAAAATGGTCAGAATAACGGCTTTATTTTTGTGAATAAGAGGCAAAACATTCTTTCTTGCTGGAAAAAGAAAGTTGAATTACATTTAAATTTTTCATAGGTGAAACATTCTATTTGAAGTCACAAAACTCACTAGTACTAGGAAGGGAATAACGTGGATTTGACAAAGTTGAATTTCGCATGAAAGTAAACTTAAATTTCTTTATTTCTGGAAATATGAAAATTATTAATAATTTATCCAAAACTCGTAATGACATTTATACAATGCATTCATACTGTCTGCTCATCCCTTTCTAGGTAGTCAAAGAAATAATTATAAACAAAGTTGATTATTTGTTATAATTTTTCAACTCTATGATTCCATATATATATATATTGTATTCAATTTGGCCGGTTGGTGGTCCCCCCCCCCCAAGCTAAATCCTGGCTGCGCTACTGTTTGCATCTATCAATTTATTGACTAGTCAAGTCACCGCCTTAAAATTGTTGAAGTGTTCTATTATTCAGTTTGCTGTCTAATTTCCTTTCTTAGAGGAAGCCATCTGGGACCGCAGATTCGTCTCGCGGAAGCGAATCTGCGATCCCAGCGCCTTCAACGGCTGCTCCCATCAACACCGGAACATCGCCGTCTCCGTGTGTAGTGGTGCCAGGCCAGAGCGACGTGGACCGCCACAGGCATGCGTCGTGTGGTGTTTATCGATGAGTGACGCTTCGTTTTGGGGACAGATGATTATCGTGTCCGGGTGCGGAGGTCCCCGGGTCAAGGGCACAATCCCAATATCTATATCGAGTGCCGCACCTCCCCCACTGCAGGAATTATGGTCTGGGGAGACATTGCCTACGATATCCAAGCCACTCCAGTCAGGGTACGTGGACCAATGACGGACCGGCGGTATGTTGATGTGATCCTACGGCCGCATGTTCTCTCACTCCTGGCCGGGATTCCAGGTGCACTATACCATCAGAATAATGCCCGTCAGCACATGGCTCGGGTTGCCCATGACTGCCTACGTCATGCGCAGACACTTCCATCGCCTGCTCGCTCCCCGGACATGTCCCTTATCGAGCATGTGTGCGACCGGTTGAAACGCCGTCTGCCTTCCTGCAACCCTACCCAGGATTTGGAGCACACCGTCCAACACATGTAGACCGGTCTGCCTCAGTACAACATCACACGTCTGTTTGCTTCCATGCCAAACCGTATTGCAGCATGTATCGTCGCACGAGGGGGTGTGACGAGCTGTTGAAGATAACCTGACGGCGTTCCCCAGATCCCTCTGTAATTGACCTGCAGTTATGTTTTGCCATCATGTGTATCATTCATCTGTATCATTACGTCCATAAATTTTCAGTGCAGTCCGATGCTTTCTTCCTCGTGCGCAAATTTCATTGTCCTTGAGTGTATAAAATATTGCGGAAATAATATGAAACTTGTAAAAAAAAACATCAAACTAAATCTAATTTCTTTCTTTTTGAAAAATTCTATGTACATTTTAGTATATCACCTTCCATTTTTATTTCCGGTTTGGACAATAATAAGATATGAGTGACATACAAATGTGTTTTCTGCACTTAGAGCACAATGCATTTCTCTATTGTGATTACGTGTAGAACATAATTTTCACCATGCACTTTTGATACTCACTGAAGAATCCACAGCAGATCTAGAAGCTGGTTTTAATTTTTACCCAGTATCGTTCCCATTATGTTACGCGTCTCCTCTGTGATTGAAAGAAGTTTCCTCGATTACGTGTGTGGAGTAATAAGTGATTTCGCCAATTCCTCAAACAATAACAATCTTTCGGACTCTGTTTGTTTTCATTCCGTTTGGTGTTTATTGAAGTCCATAGAACAAACGCACTTTAAATTATTATAAAGTAAGCAGAACTATCAAGCATGTTATACCAGAGGTTTGTTTTTCTTTTGCAGGTGCACTTATTTAAATGTTAATCAAAATGTTCCACAGCCCCTTTACTTGCATTGTAATCTAATGTCATGTGTAGTTTTTGTCAGGTCTACTGCTAGCTGCTTTTAATTATGCAATGGGCTATAAAAATAACGTTCTTGGTGTTTTTTGGTAATTTATTTTACAACTGTCGGATACGTCGCAAAATAAATAAAAGACCGAGCTATGCTCCTCATTTTTTTTTTTTCATTTGTTCAGGAAGTTGTGTTTTTTTCGTATGGTGACGATATACGATACTTATCATTACAGAATAAGTTGCTCTAAATTGTATGAAGTGGAAAAGTAATCTCATGTGAAATTTGAAACCTTAAAGTCATATGTAAGGTCACACACTACTCGCATGCCCTGATTTTTCTCTCTATTGATCCTGGTTCTTTTTCATTTGTGTCTACACAAATGAAAAATTTGTGTAGACACAAATGACTAGTTTTGCCAGTATCTGTCGCACGATAGTAGAAGAGATGTCCACTTTTCAGTTCAATGAGGTCTTCTCCCCTTCTCCTTACTTCACTTAGCCCGACGATGTCCCACTTGATACTTTGTAGTTCCTCTTCCAATTCAAGAAGCCTTGAATCAGAAGATAGGGAGCGTCCATTGTACGTAGCCAAGGTCAGCATCAGATGGCAGCCTAGTCCGGTCCTCCGGGGATTCTCAGCACCCTCTGCCTTCATGTCGCACTGGCCGCTGCCTTGGACAGCTACATTCCAGCTGCCGGAGACTGAGGGTCAAGATTTCAGTTGTGAAGTCATTTTGGAGGGGTTTGGCCATAACTCACCACGCTGGCCAAGCGGGTTGGTGAGTGTGGGATAGCATTTCCTCTAATCCCGGTGGTATAGTTATACCGCTATTGTCAGTCGTCAGAGCCCTTTTAGTGGGAACAGGATGCACCACGAGAAGGCGGGGTTGACATTCGTCAAGGAGAAGCTGTGATATTACGCTTCACCTGACCTGACATATACAATTTGTTTTATACATTGAGTTGTGCTCACTTTAATCTGGATCATTGGATCTGGGTAATCCAATTAATCAAATTAACGGAGTCCGGACAATCGGGGTTCTGCACCTCCTATACAAAATGTTCCCAAAAATTGTCATCCGTTGTGATAGCTGTGCAACTTTTTGCAATGTTCAGCTGTGAAGCCCTGGGTTCAGCCATTCATTCATAGGAACCTACTGTATGATGTCGAAAACCTGGTTTAATACCGTTACAGACCATATACGAGCTTTCATAGCAACCGTACTCCTCTGCAGTAATGCCTTCTTTTAGCAGCATAATGGGCTGTGACACACTGTTCGGGTTGTCTGAGAATGGTTCATGGAACATGAGGTAGGATCTCACGTATTGTGCTGAACTCCAAATTTGCCAGACATCAAATCAATCGAGCATCTGTTGCGGGGTCAGCCCGTATCTTACAAGAGTTAAAAGATTTGTTTGTAAAATTATTGTTGCTAAATGCCAGAAGCCTTGTTTAGAAATATTTTATTGTTCATACCTCGCCGGGAAATATCTGTTTTGGCGGGTCATGTATCCCCAGCATCTGTCTACGAATATGTCCATAATAATTGGAACTTCGCTGTATGTCGAGAAATATAGTATTACATATTAGCTACCATTTAGCCAGAGTGTTTTATTTATTCTCTCATATATTAGAAACTTACAGTTATATGATTTGTTCGTCACAGAGAAAGGTTGATGGGTATTACATGAAGAGACATGCAAGTTATGAAACCTGGAAAGCTCTTTTTTACGCTTTCCAACCGTAGGTTGGAGAAACGTATATGCCCCAGCTTTGTCCGTCCGTCCGTCCGCACGATAACTTGCGTAAAAATGGTTCGATTTCGATGAAATTTTAGTATGTGGTAGGGGACCACCTGGGGAGGAAACCTATTGAAAATGGGACAAATGGGGTCAAAGGTCAGGACGTAGGAGCGGTATCATTCCATTGCCATTATGCGTCATAACTTCCGTAAATATGGTTGGTTGGTTGGTTGGTTAGTAGATTTTATTGGCGCAAGGGCCATGGTTGGCCAAAGAGCGCCAGACACAAGACAAACAGACAGAAATAAAAAACGGGGCATAAAACCCCAAATCTGGCTGACCAAGTAAAACCGAACCATGAGTACAAAGGAAGGGCCAAAAAAGACAATGAAACAAACAGTATGAAAAACATGGCACAATGGTGAGAAACAAGCCGACTAAGTAAAACTGAGGAATGAGAAAGACAAAACACATCACGAAATCGAACACAACTACACAAAGGATGAGTCACCAGGAGGGGGACGAACTGTCACTCTCCTCCCCCACGCTCCTCTGCAATACTGGCCGAGGGCGGGGAAGAACTGTCACTCTCCTCCCCCCCCCATGTTCCTCTGCAATGTTGGTTGAGGCTGGGGACGAACTGTCACTCTCCTCCCCCTATGTTCCTCTATAATGGTGGTTGAGGGTGGGGACCTCGCTAAGTCCGAGACAGTTGCAATGTTGGTCAGGTGGACCGCGACAGTCTGATGGACACTGCACACCTTTGCGGATTGAGGGCCGGGTCTTCCGCACGTGCAGGCTTTCTGCTGGGAACTGGAAGAGTCGGTCGTCTTCAAAAGAGAAGGCGCAGACTCAGCTATTCGAAAAAGCTGGAGCTCGGGGAAATCCACCTGTGTCGCTTGTTCAGCTGTAGATCGCTTGGCAAGTGTGGCGAGAGCTACAGGGCGCGGAACGAAGGGCTGCACGGGTTGTGGCAGAGACTGAACTACTGCGGCAAAAGTACGCTGTCGGTTGGTGGGTATACCCAACCTGGCCTTGGCAGCAGGGTACGAGAGGCCTTCCAGGGTCTTGAGGCGCTGGATCGCCATCTCGTCCTTCCATTTCATACAGTTGCGGGAGTAAGCTGCATGGGCCTCACCACAGTTAACACAGCAGGCCGCAGAAGTGCAACCTTCGCCGTCATGTTCACTGGAGCCACAATTTGCGCAACGAGCGGAACTCTTACAGAAATGTTGTGAATGCCCGTACCTCTGGCACCTGAAACAGCGCAGAGGACTGGGAATTTACGGGCGAACTCCACAGACCAAGTAGCCAGCCTTGATTTTGGTCGGAACTTTCGGGGAGTTAAAAGTCAAGATTACATTTTTAGACTTAATCAAAGAACCATCGTGCCGGAACATCATACGACGTGTAGCAATAACACCTTGATCTGCAACTTCAGTCACCAATTCTTATTCACTGCATGGCAAGAGATCAAACTCCGAAATAACACCCCGAGAGGTGTTAAGAAACGGGTGAGGTGTCACTTTTACAGGAATGTCTTGAAGACTAGTGAGGTGCAGAAAAGTGTTACTCTGAGAAACACTGCAAGTTTGGACAAGCAGGTCCCCAGAGCGAAGCTTCCTCACAGACTTCAAGGGGCCAACCACAGCGTCCAAAGCTTTATAAATGAAAAAAGGAGATCTGGTGGACAGTCTCTCATGCGGATCGATGGATTCTACAACAGTGTGTAGCATGGGTAGTCACAGCAATCGAGGGGAGACGACGCTTCGGAGCGACTGGTACAGCTGCCGAAGAAGAGGTTCCACATTCTTGGTCCAGGTCATGGTCTAAAGATCGTTTAAGGTTATGAGACTTGGTAGGTTGAGAAGATGAAGGAGAGTCGTTGGCAACTATCATTTTCTCAGGTGACTTAAATTTGGAGTTTTTGTTTTTGGTTTTACCCATCGAAAAAAGAAGGAAGATTCGTCTGCAAACTACTCCACCCACCACCGAGCCCTACAAGGGAGAACTGGAGGTCTGCAAGCCATGAAAATGACGCTGGACACAGTTCTGGAGCTTATACGTTGCAGATATAGTCCGTTGGCTGTGATCACCTGCACTCGGCGGACACTTCGGCCTCCGGGTACCGTCATGCCAACGCCTTTGGCATGATCCCACAGCCCCCGGGCTTACCCTGCCGTGCTATACGACAAAAAAGCCGCTAAAGCCCTGTACACAACTTGGTACAAGACTTCTGACTAGAGGTGGGTTAGTCTCTAGCCTCCCGTTTACAGCGAAGCCGGGGTCGAAGAGGAGTGTTGGTACACAGGAGGCACTTATCCGATCTCCTGCGACCTCAGCCGCCAGACATCTCATTTCCGCCTCACGGGTCTCCGCACGCGGCAAACATGCAGGTAGGTCTAGCGCCCAAACCAGCTAAAAGGAAAAAGAAATCCAAAGAAGGCAAATCCTGGAAGGGAACCTAAACGGAATCTCAGCAACCTACGAACTGAGCGGTTAATATAAAACAGTTAGTGGTGGAGGGTAACAAAACCACAAGACCGGGGTGTTAGTACATAACGTGGTAGCGATTAGGTAGAGTATACAACACGGGCAACAAGCCAGTGGAGAAAATAAATAAAAAAAAAGTTAGACACAAAACCAGCTCGGGATCGTGGGGCCGCGACTTCCCAACAGCTGGATGAACAGCCGTCCCTGCAAACACCAACAGCACCAAAATAAGAAAAAAACAAGCTGTGGCATGACATCAGATGTTGACCAGTCACAAGGTCAGCTCGGGCCGTGGGGGCGCCGCTCCCCAAATAACTGGAAAACCAGTTAACCCCGTGCGGGGCCGTAAATATGGTTCGATTTCAATGAAATTTTACAGTGTGGTAGGGGACCGCCTAGGGACGAATCGTGTTCAAAATGGGTGACGTTGGGTCAAAGAGCAGAACATAAGAGTGGGATGCATTCCATTGCCCTTATGCGTCATAACGTGCGTAAAAATGGTTCGATTTCGATGAAATTTCATTATGAGTTAGGGGACTACCTGCGACCGCACCCTGTTGAATGTGGACGAAATGGGGTCAAAGGTCAGGACAGAGGATTGCGATCCATTCCATCGCTCTTATTCCAAATTATTAAGGTGAACGTCAAGTAATTTTGCTTCCTATACTTATAATGGACAAATTTTGTACACATTTCTTTCACAATTAATGTGTTCTCAAGGATTAAAATTTGAACATCGATTAAAATAACTTTATTATAACTTGGAATACATAATATTTTCCAAAACATAACCATAATTCTATTAAAAATCAATAAATTTTCCTTTGATGGTGTTGAAACCAGAAAAAGGATGGCGCGACCTGTACTTTGATGACGTCAGTAGACAAACAAATGTTGGATTGCATAATTCTGGTTATGTTTTAGAAAATATCAAGTATTCCAAGTTATAAAATGAAGCTATTTTAATCGATGTTCAAATTTTCATCCTTGTGAATGCATTAATTGTCCAGAAAAAGATTGCGCGACCTGTATTTTCATGACATCAGTAGACAAACAAATGTTGGATTGCATTGTTATGGTTATGTTTTAGAAAATTTTCTGTATTCCTTATTAAATGAAGCTATTTTAATCGATGTTCAAATTTTCATTTTTTGAACGCATTAATTGACCAGAAAAATGATGGCGCGACCTGTATTTTCATGACGTCAGTAGACAAACAAATGTTGGATTGCATAATTATGATTATGTTTTAGAAAACATTAAGTATTCCAAGTTATGAAATGAAGCTATCTTAGTCGATGTTCAAATTTTAATCCTTGTGAACGCATTAATTTTCCAGAAAAAAGATGGCGCGACCTGTATTTTCATGACGTCAGTAGACAAAAAAATGTTGGATTGCATAATTATGGTTATGTTTTAGAAAATATTAAGTATTCCAAGTTATAAAATAAAGATATGTTAATCGATGTTCAAATTTTCATCCTTGGGAACGCATTAATTGGGAAGAAAATGTGTACAGAAATTTTTCCATTCGAAGTACAGGAAGCAAAATTAATTGACGTTCACCTTAAAAGCGTAATTCTTGTATGTATGTAAATTTTATTTTGAAAACGGCTCTAAGGATTTTGATGAAAGTCGTTACTACCGTTTTCTGGTACTAGAAATCGATTTAGCTTGATCTCGACTTTAAGAAAATTTGTTTAGTGGGTTAAATAACCACTCCAAATTAACAAGTTTGTAGTGTGGTGTCATGGCGTCACCCCATTAGATGTTGGCGCGCCGTCCTGCCATCTATCTCATTACGTCACGCGTTGTTTGTGGATCCTATTAACGTTTTATGACGTCACACCTTGGTAGCAGATGGTCGCGATTCCCATCTCCCTCATTACGTCACTGGTTGTGTGCGTATGTTCGTCCGCACGATAACTTGCGTAAAAATCGTTCGATTTCGATAAAATTTTAGTGTGTGGTAGGGGAACACCTGGGAAGGAACCCTATTGAAAGTGAACGAAATGGGGTCAAAAGGTCAGGACATAAGAGCGGGATCCGTTCCACTGCTATTATGCGTCATAACTAACGTAAAAATGGTTCGATTTCGATTAAATTTTAGTATGTAATAGGAGACCACCTGGGCACAAACCCTAGTGAAAATTGGCGAATTGGGGGTCAAAGGTCAGGACATAGGAGCGGAATCACTTCCATCGCCATTATGAGTCATAACTTACGTAAACATGTTTCGATTTGGATGAAATGTTGGTATGTTGTAGGGACCTTCCTCGGAACGAATCCTGTTGAAAATGGGCGAAATGGAGTGAAAGGTTAGGACACAGAAACGGGATCTATTTCATAGCGCTTATGCATCATAACTTACGTAAAATTCCTTCGATTGCGACAAAACTTTATCATGTTATTTCGCAGATATATTGAACCAGTTCTGTTGAATATCATCCAAATGGATTAAAGGTCAGGGCACAGGGGCGAGATTTATTTCACAGCCATTTTCCTCATAACTTGAGTAATAGCTTGAGTAATGATTTTTAGTATATTGGAAAGCGTATCATAATCAATGCATTGCATGATTTTACTAACTTGTTTTTTTTTTGCTGTAGCTGCAGATTGGTCTGAGTCTCGGTCTTTTAGAAATTTGTCGGAGACGGTCTTAGCTCGAGTACTGGTTCAGGCATTAATGATGTGCTTTCCTAATAGGCCCTGTTTTCTTCCTTCCTTGAACTCAGTGGCAACATTCTAGGTACGAGTGACTTTGGAAAACACTAAGAGTTGGTAATGATATTCGGTATATCCGGAGCGGAGAAGAAAAATAGTCATTATTTTTAAATCAAAAGGAACTCATTTTATCATCTTCAGAATATGTCGAACGGCTTTTTATAGCAGGATTTTCAAAATCGTTTTACGTAAATGAAGGGGAAACAAGACTTTCTACTTTTTGCGGGCTTGAGGATTTCTGATAAAATTAAGTAGACCTGCACACTTTATCAGAAAACAATATCTATAATGATATATTGTCATACATTTATTTCACACATGATCACTTATAAAAAAATTTAAAGATACACAATGGACTTTTCCGCATCATTTGTAAGAAACATGTAAATCCCGCTTTGGTTGTAAACACACTAAATTAATTTGAAAGTAATTTTATTAAAAAAATATTTTTCACTAAATAAAATTTTACACCTAATTGGAATTTGAAATTTGTGTTTTCTGCAATCAAGAGTTAGTTCAAACGCACACTGAGTATAGCTTTTCTGTAACTACATTTAAGTACATTATCTTCGAAGTGTCTTTTAAAATAATGTGGTGTGATAAATCTGAAATCAATCCACGAGGGAAGTTTCTAAATGAGCATATTGATCACATGGAAGGCATCTACTGATCTCTACCAGTTCCACTTGGTGTTTTCCCGTTAAAATACTGATGGGCTATACATCAAAATTTTCAATTTTTGGTTTTGTCAGTGACACTATCAATAAGAATATGGAAAATACCTTTTCCTATTGCACTGCCGTTAAAATTTGAAAAAACGTTGCCTCATTTTAGAGTTAAACCAGGAAAGATATTTTGTGAAAACCTATGTAAGAATGAAGACTCAATTCTTGCTCAAATAATCATAATATGCATGCGTGATAATCAGTTTCTACGCACTTGGGGCTCAGAATACTTAGTTTTTGAGAAAACATTTTGACTTTTGTGCATATGTCATATGTGTTAACGGTTTCGCTTTATATTTAAAGTCTGCACTCACTCTGTTGCCATGCCAAGTCTGATAAAAAATTGATTTTCTAAAGACATGCACTGTTCGTGTGTAAAGTGAGTGGTATCGTTTTTCGCATTGTTTCTAGCATAACAGGGAATTATGGCGTCAACTTGAAGATTACATATTAGACTTGCTCGACCACGTTTAATTTTTTCGGTAACCAAAATAACAGTAATTTTATGTTTTAATGAACATTTCTTTTGCCAGGAAATAAAATTATTTTAATTTGTCAGATTACATTTGTATTCATTGAATTTAATTATATTAAAATCCATGTTATTAAATTTCTAAACTCTTGACAGTCAAGGTCTAAACTACCTTTCACATATTGCCCCTCAGATCGTTGTTTCAAAACCCCTTGTCTATTATATTATACGTAGGATATAAGAATTTGCTACATTACATATGCTAGTAGACAACAATTATCTTTACAACCGGAATACACGTACATACACTTTAGTTAAGGACATAATTTCAGATTATAAAAATAAATATTAAGGGAAGGATAAAAACAAAAAGATGGCCAAAAAGCATTTCAGTTCAAGTTTTGTTTTCAGAAGATGTGAAATTATGAGATAATGAAAGGAGTAAAGACATATAAGTTTTGCGTAAATCATTTCTTCCAAAAAAAAATCAATTTAAAAGTTGTTTAACATTAAACTCCTAAAAATTGTGAAAAACCAGAGTTTGGCGTAAATTTATACATTTTTATCTGCATCCTCTATCAATAACGCAACGAAAATTAAACGCCACTGGGAATGTACATTTTATCTTAACCAAATTCTCTGAGGTTTTCTGATGGTAGAATTTTTGAACTTTATGTTTGCAGTAATTTATTTTAGAAATAATTATCATTAAAAGCGCTTGCTGTACTAAATCTTTTTTAAAGTGCAAAAGTTATGTAAAGGAAGGAGTGTGAAAGCCTCTATATGAAATGACATCTGGGCAGCTTCAGCGTGAAATCCAGTTGTATGACAATAAAATATTCCTTGTTCTCAAAACGATTTCCATGAGATTTGTTATTGTCTTCCTATTAAAAAAATTCTGTGGTCTGCTATAGGTGTTAAATATATTTTGCTGTGGAGTACATATTTTATGTTCTAACTATTTTTCATGATTAACGAGAAAAATTGACAAACTATACAATAATCTTTTTAAATGTCTTTAGGAAGTTCACATTCAGACAATGAAATATTTATTGAGCTTCTTTGCAAGCCACTGAAGTCCTGTTCATTTCACTCAATCGTAGTTAGCCAGAAAGTAGAAGCAATATGTGATATCATGCTCAAGAACTACTTTTAAGCACCGATTTTTATTTCTCATAACTCAAAATTCGACCAGGACAGAAATGACTTAATTTTTCTCAAATAACCTCTTTGAATCCATTTTTAGTAAATAACTCCCTGGCCTCATACTTAGGTATGGAGAACATACTTTTATCAATTTCAACAAAACGCACTTCGCCTCTATTTCTGTGCTTTGTACTAGATGAAATTTTTACCGTTTCATGAACATTCCAAACTCCATCGTTTATCTGCTGTCACTTCTATTTGCCTAAAGAAGCGCAGTTCGTTGAATCGTTCATGCCTGTGTTTTGCATAATTGTGACACACAGTATTCATAGTAAGAATTTCATTGTGTTAGGAAAGTCACCAGGGACCATCCGCGAATTTACCCGTTTTGAAAAGCTTAGGAAGCAATAAGCCAAATAAATTTTCATGTATGTCGAAGCCATGTGTAATGGGATTTTTTTGTAGATGTTGACAAGAACATATTTTTTGAACTATATTTTTGAACAATCATCCAGTAATTCAGTAGGATTTGTAGATTTTCAGTTTTTGTTCCGAAAGAAAAACTTTTTTCTAAAAAAATAGTGAAAAAAAGTGATAAAATAAAATTAACAAACAACAAAAAAAAGCTGATATACAGCATGAGTCTTTGAATTACACCTGCAGATCAATCCAGAAAATTCTAAGCAAAAGTGTGTATCTTTATTCGTGTTGTTAGCACTAACAGAACAACGTATATGCTTTCACCAGAAATGATACTGGTGTGCCATTAAAGTTAAATTCAAAGCTTTTTTTCGTTTTTATAAAACTTTAAAGGTCAATATAACTAATTCTTACCAAGAAGGATAGCTTCCTCAGTAATATTGTTCCAAACACAAGCAGAAAAACTGTACCTTGTTAATATTTTAAAAAATGAAAAAGAAAATTCAGACAAGAATCCAGCTTGAGAAATTGCGCGTTAGACAGAACTGATTTCATGTATACCCTACGACTTTGAATCTTTAGATCTGTGATATGATAAAATTCAGGATGCCAGGTAATCCGGTAAAATGCATATGTTTTATTGCCTCTCGAAGAAAACGTGCATAATCTCTACGAAGAAAGCTGTTAAAGAAAATTATCCCTCATGTACATAATGTATATTTAATGTTAATTGCAAGTCGTTAAAAAAACAACACATGAATTTATTCTTCTTCACAGACCGTTCTTACATCCGAGAAATAAAACGAGTTCACATACTCGCCGATGTCACACGAAAGATTCTTTCACATAGACACATGTTTTAGAATGCCTTTAGGTATTAAATTTTTACTAAGAGAATATACAATATTTCGTCAGATCATGCAGAGCACTTCGAAATTCGTTCCTTCATATTCCACTGTCTCTCCTGAATTCCATTTTACACAGAAATTGTCATATAGACAAGTATTTGTGCGCTTCGCATTTAATGGGATTAAATTATTTTTCCAAATTAAAATGCAATTAATTGACATATTTCCCAGCAGAGAACCTCCTACTAAAACACTAATTTTCACACAAGTTTTCTTATAATCCTAGAGAATGCTTATGTATTTTTCTGCATACATTATGTCGATTGTATCGTGTTATCTCGTGTTATCTATGTTACAACCAATCAGAGTACTGTGTTTATCCTGTTTTATTGTGTTATATGTTACGTTCTAATGTCAATATATCAAGCAATGAAACGTAGTAGTAGAAATTTGAAAATTTAATGCATCTCTCGCTTTCTTTTCCCAAAACCTACAGCTTTTGAAAAACAAAATTTTCCTTTTTTTGAAACTATCTCATAGGTTAATCAAAATTGCTTTCTGTTTCTACATTTTGTATTTGAAAATAACTGCTTGTTTTCTAGAAGTTCCTGCTGTTTTTCTTTATTGGAGGTTTAACGACCACCTCAATGGGCTATAAGCAGTCGCCCGTCCCTAATTTAATGTCACTGGCTCCAGGTAAAGGAGAGAACTAGTGCCGTAAGACAAACACAACATCCATGCCTCACCGGGATTCGAACCCGCACCCCTTTCGGACGAATGATCAGAGGTCATCGCCTTAGACCACTGCGCCACTGCTGCTGTTCGTCATTACTTATCAACTAGTTCTTATAGGCATGGGAATTTTGCAGTATCAAGCCTGGAACGTAAACACTATTTCCCTTAACCTTATTAGTGGTTGCTAAGCCCGTTCCCGGGAATTTATCTGCGCGTATGTCATTTGTGTCATTAACATATAGCTAGTATCCATTCTTTTGAACCTGCAAATATATCTGATTTCCCGTTCAGAATAAATCTGCACCAGGCAACCGGCGTTCAGTAGGATATATTTACACAGGTTTTTCAAAATTGTTTATTGGTACTTACCAAAACGTATTTTGTTATTACAGTCCACCTTAAAGTAGCGTTTTTGTTAACGAATTGCATGAAGAACCAATTGAAATCTAGTTTGCTTACGTTCTGCAGTTGTCCGTCCAAGTACTAGTTTTGTTGTCAATGTGTTTTGTGGAGCCTGACATGGACATGTATTTCCAACTTCCTTGAAACATGGCTACAACTAAAAATTAGCTGCCAACACATCCTGTACACTGCAAAAACAGTACTTGTTTCGGGAAGGAAATATAAATAATGCCCCTAATATAATTGAACACAGGGAAAAATCTAAAATGCGATGTTGCTACGGTTGGTGAATGGAAGAACAACACTCATGTGTGTCACACTCCTGTCTAACAACGGGTGCTTTTCATAGTTGTTAGTTAGGACTCTCTAAGGATATGGACAATGTTATTCGTTGCTTTAGTACGAACGTTAACTCACCTCCGTAATTTGCCTAGATCTGGGAGATTAAAAATGTGCCCCTTTTGGAAAGATATTAAAACTATTATCAAGCTTTTTATCAGAGAATAAAGCACTTCAAATACTGAAACGAAAGACAATTTTTGTTTTTCGAAGATTATTTAATATTGCAAGAACAGAGAGCCTGTCTTTTGGCGCATGGCCTAACGCAGGCCTCTCTCAGAAATTTTTTCCAGTATGCTCAAGATTGCGTCCCGGATGACGCATGGATGATGGGTTTACCTCATGTTCTGGGCTCTATCAATGCCCATCGGAACCAAACAGACGAAATGATTGTGCGACTGCTTATGTCTCTTACGCTAATATGGTCGTTAAACTCAGAAACAAAAATGTACTTTATTTTTTATTAGCACGGAAAAGAAAATGAAATCCAAGACATTTGTTTGGTGATCTTCTGTGTTAGAAACTAATTTTAAAACGCATGAAACAACGATAAATCTTAGTAGCGCCAAATGATTTAATAGCTCTTAGAGTAATTGGAATTATTTCTCATAAATGTCGAAATTTTAAAGTGAATTTAGGGCAGACCATCCACGGTGTTCAAACGAAAAAAACAATATGTTTCATTTTCGAAAAAATTGAAACAATAGATGACGAATGACGAGGAACTGTTTTACTCACTGTTTTTAATCTCCCACTATTTAATTTCATATGAAGTCGGCTTCGCCATCCATACATGTAAAATTTGGCATTCGTCCTAAATAAACTTTGCTTTTTCTCACTCATATCCTTGGCATGGAGTTGAACCTAAAGACTACGGCAAGAGTATTAATTTACTGTTGCTGGGAAAATGAGAGGTTTTCCAATTACGAATTGATCAAACTTTCTCTGTCTCTAAGTAAGCAGTCGAAGTCTCACCTTCTCTCCCTTGGCCAGTTGTTTTCACCTGTTAAACTACACTGACCGAACTCACCGCTGCAGATTTATTGTTTTTACACGTATTTAACATCTCTAGTACGTCACAAAGGTTATAAGCAGTCACTCGTCCCTGGTTTTGGACATTGTTTCCATGAAAGAAGCAGAGACATCATCATTTGACAAACAAGTCACTCGTAATACTTACGGTTTCGAACTGGAACGACTGATTAGAGATAAGAGTCTCAAACCAATCCGCCACCTTAGAAACATGCTTTAGAATTGCATAATACGTCTCTAGGATGAAAATTCCGATAGGAGTCAAAAGTGTTATACAAAGTAACGAAATAAACTGAAGCAGACACTATCTTCTTCGTAATAATCAAATATATCAATTATCAAAGGTTTCATGACAAACTTTAAAACAAAATAAAGCTCCATATTGAAAGTGCAGCGTCTTTATTATATTTAAAGGCGCTGCGTGCTCCGTTCGTACAATGGTCTAAACGCTGGCTTTTGACTAATCCTGCGAGGTGGATGCAGGTTAGAATTCAGCTGAGATATGGACGATGTCCTTGACTACAGCACTGGTTATTTGCCTTTCCTGGAATCAGTGATTTTAAATTTGGAAGGGTGATATGCTTGCAACCCATGATTAAAAAAAAAAAAAAGCTTTTTCTGGGCAAGACTACCTTAATGACGGAAAACAAATACCAGGAAGTACACAAGAGCATAACTATTTTGCAGTTGTTTCAAGGAATTAATTATTTTTGTTCGCTGTTCACCATGCAATATTTCCCAATGAAATTTAAAAACTTTAAAATTTCCAAGTAATTTTTCAAAATATTTGTTCCGCTTATTCTGTGATGCATATCTGATACGGTATGGTGATTTGAGACAGACCTTCATCGGTTCCTAGGTTCAAAAGGGTTGTCAAATCTGCGCAGAAGCATTGTAATGCTTCATTTGGCGCGTTAATGAAATTTGCTAAACGTCCGAAATTATACACTGGCGGAAAGTGAAAAGAAGAACACCAAGAAGGAGACGTCTGATACCAACGAAATTTATACAGCATAATAACGAAATACAGAGGATAACGTGATGATCAAAACATTATGGCACAGCTGTATTTGCTGGTAAACTGAAAAAATAACATTTCCATGTAACATGGTTAGTACCAGGTTGAACCACCATGAACTGCGCCCCACTGTGCAATTCTGGCATGGAGTCTGTCGTACAGATGTTGGATGTAAGTTTTGGGGTATTGAGTTCCAAGCATCCTCAACCTGGACGCGTAAATCGGGGATGGTCGTGGCTGGCCATGGAAACCGGATAAGTCGTTGTCCCATTATATCCCACACGTGCTCAATGGGGGACAAATCCGGTGAACGTGCAGACCGTGGAAGTTGTCTCACACCCTGAACTGCATGTTGCGTTGCACGTGCCGTGTGTGGGCGTGCGTTATCTTTCTGGAAAACACCACGATAAACCGACCTTACAAATGGCACAACAACGGGCTGAATGATGTTGTTGATGTAGGAGGTGCTGTTTAACGTACCCGGTACAAACACTAGTTGTGTGCGGGAGTGATAGCTGATCGTTCCCCACACCAGGAGATCAGGTGTAGGCCCTGTGTGTAGCTGGCGTATGCAAGAAAGGTGGAGACGCTCCCCTGTGCGTCTGCGAACACGCATACGGCCATCGGAGGCCCCCAAGCAGAATTTGCTTTAATCGCTGAACACGACAAACCGCCATTGCGTTCTCCAGTGCAGACGTTGGCGGCGCCACTGCAACCGTTCTTGACTGTGGGCTGGTCATGGGTACACATGCCAGTGGCGCACGTGAACGTAGTCCTGCATCCAGTAGACGGTTCCGGATTGTTCGCACAGTCACCTCAGCTGCAACGGCAGCTCGGATTTGCGTCGCAGTGGATGTTCTTCTTGACAACGCCGCTCTTCTTATGCGTCGATCTGTCCGCTCATCAGTCCGTCTGTGACCTCCGGTTCCACGTCTTCTCATGTCGGAATGTTCCTCGGACCATCTACGCCACCATCGTACCACCACTGATACTTACTGTCCAGTTCGATCCGCAATACGACGATATGATCACCCGGCCTCGCGGAGTCCGACCAGATGACCTCGCTCAAAGTCCGATAACAGCTGAAATCGTATATGTCTTCCATGTCTAGGCATTGCAGCTTCTTCAGGGTCTTCGCACGTGTCCGTACGCCGACGACTGATTACATTCACTTCGCCGTACTCCTGAAACACCACCGACGATAATTTGCGTATTATGCCGTGCTGTTGCGTAAGCGCTCACCGGTTGGTCCCGAAATTAACATCACACCTATGTAAACTCGACCCCATTAACATATGTAAATTTCATGATCATCCGCCAATTACTTCTTGGTGTTCTTTTTCACTTTCCGGAAGTGTAATTTCTTAGTTGCAGTAACATGGAATTTCATTGCCGTGCATGGTGTAACGGCAATACATTAGAGAAGAAAACAATGGAAACGGGTTGGTTTTCCGCTTTAGGGCGAGGTGCTTTCGAAATTTCTGGGGAGGGCAACGAACCATGAACTAAAACAAAGTTCTTCAACATGATTTTTGAAAGCATATTGATGTATTGTTACGGGATATATGTGTGACGTTATGGACTCAGTTTAGGATATGGAGAGTGTCCGAAAAGATAGGAAAAGTAACAATTGGCCGTAGCAATAAAGTGAAAAATTCAAAAATACGCAGCAATCAAGGAAAAATTCAGTTATAATTGTTGCCAACCATTGGAATGGATAATTTCTGAGAAATAAGAAAATTAAATATTTATACGGTCACCCAACGGAAACCGGTGCTGAATACTTCTCGGACACTGTTGGTGAAACATCCTGTATAAAATACATAGAATAAGTAACTGACGTTTACTGACAACTAAATATTTTATTTAAATATCTGCTATCGTTTCGCTGAGCGTTTGGCTTTGCTTCGGCCGTACAAATGGCCCAGACAAACGCACAACGAAAAGACAGTAGATCTTTAAATATTTGATTCTGAATAAATGTTGCTTATTATTCTATCTCAGCATCACAAGTATTTTTGTCATTAAATATTTATGCACGATAGTTATTTAAACATACCTGGAGGAACGACCAAATCTAATGTTTTATCATTTCAGAATATTTAGAACATCATATCGATTCGATATAAAAAGTGTATTTAAAAACAGCAAACTCTTTTTATTTCTGAGCAGTTACTTCTGACCCATTACTTCCTTTTGCGAAAATCTTGAAGCTCATCATATCTTGCATTGAAAGAAAAAATACCTTCAAAACAAAATATGTGTGAAATATATTACAACAATGAAAAAAATAAGGTTTTAATATTTCCGCAACTTTGTATTTGGTCCTCGTAAATAATTAGCATTACGCAATGCACCCTTCTCTTGATATCAGACATTTTCCGCAGTGAAAGAATAATCTTGTCAGACCGAACACGTTAACATACTACAGAAAGAAGAAACACCGCATTGTACACTGCACTCCGGTTGGTGCACTCAGCACGGAAAGGTTGTATGTCTAAAAAATTAATTTGTGGTTTTCCACTGAAAATGATGAAAGAACATATTCCTTGAACTCCAAGAGATGAAAATTACGTCTCTGGTCTTTAACAATAGAATTCTCTTCAGCGGCTATTTCTGTTAAGGCGCAATTTTCTTTCTTAGAAGCATAAGCTCTGAAAACTTATATTGGTTTCACAGTGGTCACTTTAAAATCATGAGAACTTTGCGAACATGTTTAGCCGTATAATTAACTTGTCTCATCACGATAAGCTCTTGGTACGATCAAATATTTCATTCGCACTTACCCGTGACGTTTTGTTTTGTAGTTTCCCGCGTGTTATTCACCTAAAACCTTTGTTTCTCAGTTTCATATATCATTCAATACCTATTGCCTGGAAATACTTTTTACCACTCGTTAAGAATCATTACAGGTACACGTGTATTAAACTGTAAATTTGTGTAATGTCTACGCTCCAAAACTGGATTTTAAGTGGATTCGAAAGTTTTAACTATTTCAGCTACGACCTCAAAATACATGGTTACGCACCTCCATATATGACAAAAGAACAGAATGATACTAGATATGCTTACCGATGCACGCGTTATGCCATCTGTTACCTACATACAATTTTAAAAACTTCAGTGATACATTAAATTTTAAGTCAGAAAGTACCGGAACGCGATGTTAATAAGTTTTTATTTTGCAAAGTAAATCCTTTTTTCCCACGTCATGAGGCAAAAAAAGGATGCTTTTGCAAGAATATAAATATTTTTGTATTGAAGAAAAAATCCATTGTTGTGGAGTAATGAGTCACCTTGTCGAAGACGCTAACTGTTTTCAAACTCTGTATGTCTTCGTGTGTGAACGCAAACCGTCTAAAGTTCTACGAATTTGATTCTGATACATCTTTCTATGGTAGAGAGAGGGTTTTGTAAATTTCTTGGAAAAGGGCTGTTTTACCGGACAAATCTTTGTTTGCAGGACGAATAATATTATTAATTACCTCTTGAATATTGCGAATTTCTCATAATTAATTCATTTCTTGTTGTTCCTCTTACTTTTAAATCTGCCCCTTAAAATCATAAATATCGCGAATAAGAGTACTGTGGGGCCTCTGCACAAAAGTACAATCCAAGGTTCGTTTTTTCTGAAAGAAATGTCGAGCGAAAAGTTGAAAATGTTGCCTTTTCTTCCATTCGGAAGAAAGAGAAAACATTTTCAAAAGCGCTTAGCAGGTCAAGGTTGGACTTGCATAAAGCTCTCTGTCAAGAATTCTTCCATTCGGAAGACTTTTTTACACAAATTCAGTATGGTTGGCAGTACAAAACTTATCCCATTTTAAGTTCTGAAGCACAACATGATTTCAATAATCCATCAAAATGGAATCCCAAGAGACTTTTACATTTAACTTTGGGCGATGTCGCTGCGATAGCTTATTAAAAAAAATTAGAGGATAGCCACATGGTTGGAACTGATGTAGATTATTAATATTTCTACATATTCTGTAGTGGTCCTTACTTTGGTTTTTGAAAATATGAGCTGGTACTTCCTTTCCTGGACATCCACTGGGTAGGTCCTAACATTAGTCCAATATTGGACTAAGAAATCTACAAAACCATGAAATTTCTGCATTCATTGGATGGTGAAATTCATGATCTGAGGTGATGTTGGTTTTGTGTTAGAGTCATGACATTCGACGTTATTCTATTTTAGATAGCTTTCGAAAGACAAATCCGCTCTCATTTTTCAATATGTAATTTGCATTGCAATGGGGTAAACGTATCCTTCCGCCAGTGTAATTTCAACAAAAGAAAAGAAATAGAAAACGTAGCAGTCATTGTGTACCTTAATGTGACATCTCCTAGTACTCGAATGTAAACAAATATATGTATGTTCACCAGCTGCATTAGAAGCAAGATCTGCAGAAGTCGTGGTAGGGGAAAGTTACAGCTGTGCGATCGTATATCGCGACTCTCATAGCAGTGACGTTTTAATAGAGACTTCACTATGTTGTCTCTCTCAGAAAACCGCAAAAGCACGTAGAACGGCCACTTCTAGTGCGGAAAAAAGAAGCTTTACTCAAACTTTCCACAACTAGGGATACTTTGCAAAATTTCTTTTTCAAAGTAATGCATAGTTTTTGGTTAGGTTAAACTTTCTGGTCTGTTTAGAATTATCTATTATATATTTTCCAGCTCTTAGCATTTGTATAATTTCGACTTCAGAAAAGTCTACATTCAAGCAAGAGCATTGCATGCTCAAAGTAGTCCTTATGTTAATTCCAAATATAATGATATCTTTCCACCGTAGGACATAATCCCATAGTTTCCTTCTCAGCATATTTAGAGGCGCATATATGAGTCAAATTTCAATGCAAAACTAGGGCACCGGCAACAGAATGAAACTTCAGTAGGTAAATTCGGTCACGGCAACAGAAACCAGCGTGGAAATACTCTCGTTGAGTTTGCAGAGGCAGAAGGATTTTTCATCTTGAACTCCTTTTTCAAGAAAAAGGCACACAGGAAATGGACATGGAGACATCCAATTGGGACGACAAGTGAAATTGATTTTATTATGTGTAACAAAAAATTCGTCATCGAAGACTGCAGTGTGCTGAACAAGTTCAACAGAGGTAGTGACCATAGATTGGTGAGATGTAAGATGCACCTCAACACTAAACAGGAACGTGGCAAGCTCATAAGACAAACAAAATGTATTGACATAACCAACCTTAAAAAACACCATAATACTTTCAAGTTGGAACTGAAGAACAGATTCTCTGCTTTAGAAGGCCTAACATCGGAAGAAGTGGATATTTCGGAAGTTAACAGAAAAGTAACCAAAGCTCTTATGGAAACAGCAACAAAATTAGCTGGGTCTAAGAACAAGTTGCATGTGAACAAATTATCAGGAAAAACCAAAATGTTGATGCAAAAAAGAAGAGAGATGAGGACAACTAAAGAAGATGTGACTTCTAAAGTGGAATATATAGAGCTATGCAAGACAGCACGAAAAAGTATTACTGAAGACGTAAGGAAATTCAACTGTGAGCTAGTGAGGAAAGCAATTGAAAAGAACCAAAGCCTTAAGATAGCAAAGGGACATCTCAGTAACGGAAGAAAACAGATTATGGCACTGAGAAAAGAAGATGGTTCTGTAACAAGAAATAGAGGCGAAATTTTGACAAGAGTGAAAGATTTCTACTCCAAATTATATGAAAGGGATGATACATGTACTCCAGACATCATGAAAGGTACCAGAGTTCTTCCAGTCCTCCCAGCAGAAGTTGCTCATGCAATCAAGAACATGAAGCGGGGGAAAGCTCCAGGAGAAGATGGAATTACTATAGACATCATACAAGAAGCAAGTGGAGAAATTGAAACAGTACTCGCTCAAATTTTCACTCGATGCCTTAATGAAGGGAAGATTCCTGAGGATTGGAACAATGCTACAATGATCCTGCTACATAAAAAAGGTGACATTTAGGATCTCAGGAACTACAGACCTATCAGCCTCCTATCAGTGGTTTATAAAGTCTTCACTAAAGTTCTTTCACACTGCTTGAAGGTAACACTGGACATGGCTCAACCGAGAGAACAAGCTGGATTCAGGAGTGGCTACAGCACAATAGATCATATCCACGTACTGAGAGAACTAATTGAAAGAGCGAGGGAATATGAACTTTCATTGTGCATGGCTTTTATCGATTATGAAAAAGCCTTTGATTCGGTGAAACCATCAGCAGTTACCACGGCTCTGAAATCCTGCGGTATTGAAGATGCATACATTAATATTATTAATAACATCTATGAAAATGCAAGTGCAAAGATTCGGCTGTTTGAAAATACAACACACATAAAAATTGGAAAGGGAGTGAGACAAGGTGACACCATATCTCCGAAGCTCTTTAATGCCACATTGGAAAATATCTTTCAATCCCTGAACTGGGAAAACAAAGGGATAAAGATTAATGGAGATGATCTAACACACCTTCGTTTTGCTGATGACGTAGTCATTTTTGCAACTACTCCATCAGAGCTGCAGAGTATGATCCAGGAACTTGCTGACAAGAGTAAAGAAGTGGGATTAAAAATGAACTTTCAGAAGACAAAAGTGATGTTCAATGCTTTTACAAGAAATGAAGATTTATCGATTGATGGAGAAAAACTGGAGATAACAGATACGTATGTTTATCTTGGACAGCAGATATCAAGTGATGGTCACATTGATGAAGAAATTAATCGGCGTACAAAACTTGCCTGGAGAGCTTTTGGAAGAAACAGCATAATTTTCAAGAGCAATATGCCATGATGTCTTAAAAGAAAAGTGTTTGATCAATGCATCCTTCCAGTGCTTACGTATGGTGCAGAGACGTGGACCTTAACTGAGAGAGACATACAAAGGCTGCAGACAACTCAAAGCAGCATGGAGAGGTGCATGCTTGGTATAACCAGGAGAGATAAGAAGAGGAACTCGTTAATCCGAAAAATGACGAGAGTGGAAGACATCATGATCAGAGTTAAATCCCTGAAATGGCAATGGGCTGGACATACTGCCAGAAGGACAGACCATAAATGGACAGCCGAAATTTTAGATTGGATTCCAAGGGACAGGAAAAGACTCAGAAAAAGACCACATGGGAGATGGGTTAATGAAATTCGTAAATATGCGTTAGTGACATGGAGGAGACTGGCACAAGACAGACCGTTGTGGAGGAAACTTGGGGAGACTTTCGTCCAGCAGTGGATTGATAATGGTTGACAATGATGATGATGATGATATGAGTCAAAATCCATGATTCCAAAGGAGCTGTGCATATACTGCAAACTACGAACAAATGCTCTTTGTCCCACCTTACTAAGGAAGCGATTAATCTTAGAGGGAAAAAAACATATCCAGTTTGTTTTACGATATTTCTGTTTGAGTCTCCGATTTTAAAAGTTACTTTCCATGAGACATAATCAACTTCGTTTAACGCTTTGTAGGCATTTATTAAGTTTTGATAATGACCCATTTTGAAACTGAGTGGTATGTTTCCAAGTAAATTGAAAGCAAAATTTAGTTCAAACACACAACACATATTCGCAAACGCGCCCCACCCTGCAATATTAATGCGCACATCTGTAATTTTGCTCGGGTTAAGAATAGTACAGGTTCCTATCTGCTGTTAAATGTACGAGAAACTCTCAATATAACTAATCATGGCGGCCTGAGGATGTGCGGTCGTGAATAGATAGTCAGGGCAGTGAAAACTGTTTTCTCGGGTCTTGCCCTTTTAATGCATTGCACGCCCGTGAATTAGGCGGCAAAAATTCCGAGCACATACGACGCTCCTAGACAGATTTAAAATTTAATTTCCCTTCATTTTTTTCTATGAGAAACACCAAGTTGCTTACGATTTGAAGTACTTCAAGACAAGATCAAGCAAGAATAAAACCAGAAAAGAAGAAATTTACATTATATTTTTTATTAATGTACTAAAACCTAGTTAAAAAACCTTTTTGAGAATCTATGTTGTAAAAAACGCTCAAACATATATATAAATATTTTTATTTTCCCTTAAGAATCATATTGCTAGGATGCAGACTTAAAGTTTCCTGCAATGGGCTAAATTATAGAATGATTCGATTCTTTAAAAACTTAATTCAAAATCGTATCTACCTAAATGTCTAAATGAAATTATATTTTAATAAATTAAAGTATTCAAATGAGTAAAAAAAAATGCAAAAGCACTTAGCAGGTCAAGGTTGGACTTGCATAATGCTCTCTCTCAAGGATTAAAAAAAATAGAGGTGGGCCCAGAATTTCTCAAATAAATAAAATGGTTAAACGTAAAAACAAAACGCAGAAAAGGAGCCTTACCAATTTTGCCTAAGAAACAATTAGAGATATTAAAAAAGTGAAATAATTTGGAATACACTTACGGGAAACGCCACCCAGAGAAAGCAGAATGTGCTTGCAGTGAAAAACAAGGAGATACACTAGTGTCTCTTTGAGCAAAGAATTCTTCTGAGTTTCCTTATATTTCCCGAATCTCTCGAGTACGGAAACTGCAGGAAGATTTAGAAAGGAGAGGGAAGGGCCAGCGAAATCCCTTTTCCAGAACATTTTTACAAATCTCTGGACTGCCACGGAGTGGCCGAGCAATTCAGAAAGTTGAAAAAAGACCTGAGTGGTCGAGCATTTAGAATGCTGAGAGAGACCTTGAGGTTTTGGCCGACTGTGTGTTTAAGACGATATTCATTTTCTCAGGCGACTGTCGTTGAGAATATGGCGGAAGAACCACGCTCTTGACTTTGAATGAAGTATTGCTTTCACCTTCGCTTAGAAGGGCTGGGTTTGGGTAACTCTTTAACTTCCTGTTACAAATACATCCTGTGCAGCAAAAATCACTGGAGATTTGCTGACGGATCGTCACTGATTTCTAGATTGCTGAGGTGTAAATATTGAGTCTATTTCTTGGAATATGGGAACAATCACGCTTGAAGTAGAACAAGTGGGAAATGGTGCAGAACGTGTCTAAGCTTGTGCACAATAAAACTGAGTCACGGCGGCAGTTAAAGGAGACGTTGTCGTTGCCACATCAGAAAATGTAAGCACACCTGCTTGTGTAGGGGATGTCTAAAGTGGAGACATCAATTTTAGCGATTCAGCAGCAAATGCTGCTTGGACATTGGCCTGGGTCAGGTGTGGAAGCATGTGTTCGAACTTACACTGTTGCTTAAAAAGTGTTGAGAAAGTTAGGTGCCAGTCGTAGAAGTTTTCTTTTCACCGAGTGGTGAGTAGTAATAAGTCCCAGCTGCTGTCTACGGCGGTGGTAGAGCTGAGATCAGTGTTGCCAGAGACGTTTACCTGAAATCCGTAGACTAGAGCTGAAAAAATCAGTAAAACAAATTTTTTTGCTTAAAATATGCATCACCTCAAAAATGTGACGTAATATTGGATGCAATCACAATATGAGGAACACTTAAATATTTTGGTATATCAAATATCATCCGTAATATATAAAATACTATTAAACCGCGGGATGAAAGGTGAAATCACTAATCATGAGTAGCTTTATATAAGATATTGCTTTAAAAAAATTAATGCTGATCATTAAAATTACTGTTGGGATTAATAATCATAGCATTTGCCTCTTAATGTAGACACACGTGGATCATTCCCATTCCTATTCCTGAAAACAGATGTATATATACTTATACTTCTTACTGAACGATACCCAGCTGTTCCCAAAATAAGTGAAATAAGTGTTATGCTAAAAAAAGCATAATTAATTCAGATATCGTACTATAGACCTTTTCTTCATATTTTATGTTTTACCAAAGCTAGGAAAAATCTTTGTATAATAGCCAAACTAATTATCTACAATAACAAAAATATTTTATAACAACCACTATGAACAACAAAATAAAAAAAAACAGTTGGTAGTAGGTGTTTAATACTTTTATTCATGTGCAGCAATTTCTTTTCCGAGCAACTATGAGCTGCTTTTTCATTGGATCAGTAGATGGTGATTACTTAAATAATGCAGATATTTTTAGACAACATGTCCCTATATTGCGTACGTGGCCTTAAAAGAAATAATAAATCAGTATATACGAAAATCTATCTGTACACAGATGCCAAAGTCAGTGGAGCAGCAACATTTTCTTAGAAGATCCATACTTGTGTATCCATGATGTGATACCTAACGTGTGTCGAAAGGTGCAATATGTTCTAAAATCTCCTCTTCCAGAGTACACGCTAAAAGAAGGTTATTTGGATGAATTTCGGTAGTAAAATTGTACAAAACATAAATTTGATAACATCCGAAATTAGTACGAAGAAGAATGGCATTCAGGAATCGACCTTTTTGATGCCAGGTCTAGAAGCGACGTCTTCTAGACCTGGCATCAAAAAGGTCGATTTTAAAATGTTTTAACTTTTTACAGAAAGTTTGCTGGCAGGAATCATATCCGGTGCAAAAACAATTTACGGATGTAATTGCCAACTTTATTTTATATCGTTAAAGGTATTTTTCCAAAGTAATTAGAAACTACCTTTTTAAAAGAACACATAAAAAATACAATGCTTTTGGAAATTGAAATATATGTTTGTGCTATTTCGCATTTCATTTGCATGCTACTGAAAATGAAAATTTCAATACAGACAATTCGCTGTGAGAACGGTGTCATACCAGGAGTGGAATTCTAATTAAACATTTAAATACAATAATATCACCTAGAGTAAACAATAACGTTATTAATTCTAAAGAAATAAGTGAACATTTTCAGTAGGTACGCCGTAAATTAATGTTTTGGGAAAAAAGACGAATAAAAAGAGAATTCTTTCGACTAGGAGTTCCGATGCAGTGCCGTGTTCTAAATACAATTAAATTGGATCCTTGTTTATGTTTCATAGTTGCAAGATTTTTCACCGTAAAAAATAAGAGAAATCCCAAATCACCGTTTCCATCCTGACTACGAAATGCGAAACAGTTATTTTAAATGGAATTAATCATTTTGAATGTGCGTTGCTCAGAGGATGTTGAGAGATAAAACCAGAAATCATCCATTAATAAACATTTTCATCGGATTATCTCTTGCACTATACCAGAAATAGAAGTAAAATAACTAGCAAAAGTACATCGTCTAGTCATAAAAAGCAAAAAATAGTGGAATTTGTGAAATTAGTGTAAAATGCATTTAACGTAAAATTACTATCCAGTACATTATTACAATTTTCGGGACACTTGAAATTACTTTCCAACAAGCAAAATACGCTTTAATAATTAATTGGATAACCACGGTTTCTTAGTAACAAAGTGCAGTTTCTTGGCATGGAACTAATGAGCTTCTCTAGTTGCCCATTGGTGAAATCACATTGCCATACTCCCCTTACAGACTCAATTAATGCTCTTTTAGAAAAGGGTCCTTGTTGACGGATCTTTCTCTTCAATCTCAATCACAGATTATCTGTGGGATTAAGATCCGGTGACTGTGCAGGCCACTGAAGTTTTCTTATAAAGTTTCAAATAGACCACACGTTAACTAAATTTGACCAAGGACATGGCGCGTTATCGTCCTGAAAGATAAAATTGCGCAAATCCATGCTGTGTGCAGATGGTAGCAGTTTGAACTCCAAAGTATCCACATATTTCGATCCATTCAATGTGCCATCAGCAATGTGCAGACAGCCGACACCATTGGCTGAAATACAAGACCATAACATCACCGAATGTGGGTGCTTCATTGTTGGCTGGGTGTAGCATGCTTTATATATTTCACCAGGCTGGGTGCAGCATGCCTTATATCTTTCACGCACATAAGTATTTCCATTATTAGCGGAAATATTAACAGTTGTTTCATCATTGAAAATAACATTTTTCCATTCATCAACAGTACAATTCTTGTGTGCCTTGGTCCACGCAATTCTTTTGAGCCGTTGTTGTTCAGATAGGAGAGGTTTTCGTGCAGTCAGTGAATTTTCTTGTACCCTACGACGAACTGTACGTGCTGATTCAATAATTCCTTCTTCATTCTCCCACTCATTTCTTAGATCAGTGGCTGTTTTAAACCTTGATTTTAAGGAACGACGAATCAACATGCGATCATCACGCTGTGTACACAGCTTTGGTCGGCCTGTCCTTTTCCTGTTTCCCACACATCCAGTTTCTGCCCCCTTTGAATGGTGCGCAAGGCAATGGAATGATCACAGCCACCTTTAACAGCAATTTTACGACTACTGAATCCAAGTTTATGCAAAGTAATATTTTTTTCCCTAGTTTGAAGAGGCAGGACCAATTTTCGGGTCGTTGACATTCCAAAATTCTAATAGCTCCAGGACTTCTCCGTGAACTTCCGTCAACTGACTACCAGCAGCTGCGTTCTAAGTCGGGAGACGATTCTACATCCTTTTATATCTCACTAGCGGACGTCGGAGAAAGCTATAAAGGATTAAAGGGGAGCGTACGCTTTTTCAGAGAACTTGTAACTTCACTTCTATTACTGGTAATGATATTCTGTAAAAATATTTGAATTCAGCATAAAGTTCCCATTAAATATGATGTATCATATGTATTCCTGACTTTACCATTACGCTGTATAATTTGACTTCAAACATCAAATACTGACTTTCGTTCCACTGGTGCAGGAATTTTGGCCACGGCTGTAGAGTAAAACTAAACTTTTAATTACAACTTTGCAGTGCTAGGCGCCAACCGCTTCTTGACAATATGCATGTGACCCAATAAGCTGCGGAAAAAAATTGTCATATATTATTCATTATTGAGCCTCTATTGAATGTATAAATGACATACCAGGAATATATCAGTGGCACACGCAGCAAGTTATTATTTTTTTAAGGTTCTGCAATTTTTCATCGTGGACAGGAAAAGCTAATCGCTAAATATTACCTTCGATGTAAACAAATATAACGAAATGAAATATTCGTAAAGATATCTATCAGCACTGAACGTACGTGAAAACGCGCAGCGGATCAGAGCGAACCAGCCTAAAGTTAGTGTTAAGTGCAATGTCAGTAGCAATTTATCTGCGACCGTTTGCTGTGAGCACACACAAGTGCCCTCAACGTATGGATAGTTAATTGTGTTACATGGTTTGTTAAATTTTTGCTACACAAGGCAACAACACTAACAGTAAGACATGAATTAATATTATGCTATAAAATTTTGTCCTGGTCAACACCACAGGATTTAAAAGCATATCGTGGTCAAACCCGACAAGTTGGTCATGGTCAGGCTATCCCAAATCAGCTTCTTCTGAAACATTTCCCATCTTAGGCGGACACTAATCAAACTCCAAATTGTAATTATTTCTGCGTGTTTTTTAAGGGCGTGCTTTCTCTGTTTGAAGTAATTTAAAAAGACATCACTTTGTAGACTATGTTTATTGATTGCTTTTAGCCAGTGAGTGAGTACAATACATTTATGAAATAGTAACATCTGTTTAATATCGTCTGGCATTTGGGAAAACAGTCTTTAAATTACACCACTGATGGTAGTAGCAGACTTTTGATCAAGGAGTGATATTATTTGCGGTTTTGTAATTCACTCTAGATTCTTCAGACTTATAAAAAATGGAGGAGGTATAAAAGAAGGGAAGGTACGAGAATGGTCCAACACGTTCGGCGGCTTTCTGAAGAACACATTAGTCCTTCCCGAAATATTCTTCCCTCAGCAACAGATACAATAGGAACAAACCGGAAGCAAAAGACAGCAGAATTAGGGACCTGTAAATGGCCTCAAAACATCGCTCATGGGAGAATTGTAGATGCCCTTGTGGCCGTCATCTGAAAAGAGATTGCGAACATGTACGTACTCAAACGCGGAACTCATGCTCTAAGTACATCATTACATGAATATTATGATTACAACGTACAAGAAATATTTATATTTACATTTTATATCAAACGTACAATCGACCAATGTTATAATACAAATATATATATATATATATATATATATATATATATATATATATATATATACTTAAGAGCAAAACTGAAGACTAAGGAAAAAATTTTAGAATTTAGAACGAAGGGTGCAAAATAACCTGAAAATCAAAACGCGCGACGCAGCAGTTTTGAAAATTCAGAATTCACATTCTATAAAGATACCTAAGCAAAAAAAATATACAAATATAATTTTGACTCACACCTAGTACAACATAGAAAAGGTTATGTATCTACCTGTGTGAGTAAAAGGAGAAAAGAAAAAAAAATAAAATAAAACAACTGAATGTAGAAGGTGTCGAGAATACTGAGCCTTGGCTTTATCAAGGACCAGCAAAAACTCTGCATTTTCTCACTTCCACAAAGACCTAGTTGGAAATGGGTTTCTGCAAGGCCATAGATGCAAGTAACATTCCCACCTAAAATAGTTTAAAATATATATATATAAGTCATGTCCTCCGTAGAGTAGCATGACCTAGCACTAGTTAACAATTTCGCTTGCATCCATTAACCTTCATGGCCCGACCCATGCTCTTCATCTGTTACTATTAAACAGAGAGAAGAAGATTAAAGAGAACTCAAGCTGTGAGAGTGACATAATAAATAGAAATGATTTTCAGCTATAACGAAATTCCAAGTTCGTTTGAGAGAGAATTTAAACCTGAAAAACAAATTTTACATTGCAATTAAAAAAGGAAATGTTAATTTATAACGAACAGATTTTTGAAAGAAAACTTGAGTCTAAAACCCCCTACTCTACAACTTATGACAGCACGAAAACGAGAATAAGTTAAAGATAATAATTAACTAAAGAAAACTTTGTGAAAGTTATATACCTTAAACAGTTAGTTGCAATATGTACAAAGTATTTCAGCAGTGCTTTAAGTGCATAATTAATTAGTTATTAAGAACTTAACTACTTTGAAAAAACAGCGCATAGACAGCGCATAGAAAAGGAACAAGCTTAGCCATCTTCTGTTCCTAGGTACCACAAAAGACGCTCAAAGTTACAAAGAAAAGTAAGAGTTAAAACCCGCATAAATGTTAACAGACAAACCAATGCTTAAAAGCTGAAAAGCTAAAAAAATACAGAGAAAAGGTACATGAAGTACTAACATTGAACTTATAAAACCTAGAGCCCAAAAACAAGGAAGAGAGCTTACCTCTTGTGTTACAAAAACTTTTCTCCTCACAAGAGGAGAACATGGCTGACCTCTTCCGCCACTCCTAGACGCTGGGGGGCAGTGAGGGTGGGGCTGATGGCCTCCTCATACAGCAAGAAACCAACGCGCGGAGATTTTAACCAGAGAAAAAAATATAAACTTAAGACTGTGGATCTGTATGATCAGAATGAGCAGAATTAACTCTCCAGAATACATGAGAAATATTATAAAATACACGAGCAGTTTATTTAATAATCTTTGCATGTATTAAATCACCTTAGTGAGCTTCTATAGATTAATCAGAATCTTATTAATTTTAATGTTGGTTTTACTATTTTTAGTATAGCTATCCTAGTGATGAATAACTAGTTTTCTTTTTTATTTGTTTTTATTTTCTTTTATAAACAGATTTTTAAGCTTTTTTTGTGATTTTGTTTATATTATTTAATTTTTTTTGTTTTAATAGGACCGTCATATCCATAGCACTAAGGTTCCTTTAGGTAGTTAATAGGCATCCTCTAGCCAACTTCCTTACGGCTTTGATTGGTCAGAATCATATTATTAACTGTGTAGAAAATTAAAGCAGATCTGCCAACCTTACTCTATTATTCAGAATAATTTTTCTTAAAGTTCTTTTGATGAAAGAAGAAGGAATTTCGTTCTCTAGAAAACTTTCTAATAGTATATTAATGTGGTAATTGAAGTCCAAATTGTTGCTGCAAATTCTTGAAATTCTTAGGACCTGAGAAATTAGTACATTCTCAATTACTTTGGTTGAAATGTTATTATTCCAGTGTAGATATTTAATTACTTTGAAAGGAAAATTAGCTCTTTTATCAAAGAGGCTAATAGATGGGTTACCTCTGTTGAGCTTAATGCTTAAGTCTAGGAACTCAAGTTCCTGATTACTGTGGTTGGTTTTACATAAGTTAAGAGAGCTAGGATAGATATTATCAAAATCACTCTCTATAACTTCGGAATTATTGATACACAGCAGATCATCAATATATCTAAAAGTGTAAAGGTAGTTATCTGAGCAGGTGGGGTGATTTTTAATGAATTTATATTCCTTAAAGAACAGGAATAGATTAGCGATATTCGTGGACGTTGATGTTCCCATTGGAATACCGTTCACTTGCTTATAGAGAGTATTATTATATAAGATATGGTTATTTTTTATGCAGCAATTGAGATAAGAGTTCCAAGTTCCTACATCAACAAATTGGTTAAGTTTAAATTCTGCATACAGCTCTTTAAAGGTAGTGATTATATCTGATAGAGGCAGATTAGTATATAGGTTTTCAAAATCATAACTATTAATATCTAGGGGACAAACTTTGAGTATAGTAGAAATTACTTCTGCATTATTATTAATTATCCAAAAATCTCTGTACATCAAGTTAGAACAGTTTCTAATGTGTTTCAAAACCTTCTTTAAGACATCTTCAAAAGCAAGGTCTATTTTCTTTTTATGACTCCTTACTCCACTAGCTATGAACCTGAACTTCACAGGATCCTTATGAAACTTAACCGTTGCAAAAAGAAATGGAAATTCAGGCCCATATCTTCTAGTTTGCGGAATTTTAAGTTTCTTGAAGAATGCCTTAAACCGATTTTCTAACTGCTTGGTAGAATAACTTACGGGCTCGTATGTTACTATATTATTGAGTTCCATAGTTAACAATTCAAAATAGAACTTCTTACAGATAATTGCAAAATTATTGCTAGCTTTATCCGTAGTGGTAAAAATAAATTGGTCTTGTAGTTTGGAGAGTGACCTTTTAGCTTCTCCAGAGAAAAAGAGATTTCTGTCGAAGCAAAAGTCCAGACCTGCCAACTCACCGGTGAAGCTATTGATTATATTATATTTCCATTCTGCGAAGGCCTCAATAGGCTGATTGTACGTTAAACTGGTTTTTACGATGTACTTATTTACATCTTGAGTGAAGCTCTCAAGAATCCTTTCTTTGGAAATTGTGAAGGAAGGTCTGAATTTAGAGCCATACTCTAATAAATTCCTAAGCTTTTCATTTTCAACAAAACTCAAGTTTCCGGTGATAATATGGTTGTAATTCTTATCATAGTGAACTGTTTCTTTATGTTCATCACAAGAACAAGTAGTAATTACAGGAATGTAGCTCGAAGAGTTAAGTTTGTAGTTTTTAACTATTGACCCTAAGGTCTTAACATATTTAAAACTTACAATAGACTGGTGCCTGTGGATGGGAAAAAAAATTGCATTATTGTAGAACAGCTTCCTTACATTGAGATTATCGTAGGCTTTATTTAGGAACCTGATGGTAACAAAATTACTGGAAAATTCTTTAAGAGAAATTTTATCTTTAAGAATATGTTTAAGAATGTCCAGAACCAAAGCAAAAACATGCTTATCAACATGGTCAGCAGTTTCATTCCAGAATTTGAAAAAACATTTAAGGACAGAGTGCTTGAAGGACTTGAGAATTTTGTAAGTATTTTTAACAAAATTAGTGCCAGTTTTAAAGCTTTCCAGAGTTTTTAGCAAGTTAGCAAAATCAACTTTGCTTGATGTGCGAAATAACCTCTGTCCTCTATTACCTCTAGAGCAGCTCTTATTATTAACAAGAAAGAAGAGTTCACGAATTGAAAATTTATGCTGATTATGCTTATTGTCAGATAGAGTGGAATTAAGGCCATAGGGATAAAGAGACTGATGCTGCAAAATTTCAAGGGATTCAGTTTCTAGCCGAGCATAGAGGTCAGGGATAATATGTAGTACCTCTATTTTCACTTTGTCAAAACCATGAGTATGGAAATGCTCTAATTCAAAAGGTAGAGTACTGGTTGGCGTTTGTGGAGGGGTTCACTCCTGAATTAGAGAACTTGTTTACTAGAGACCTGTGACCATTAATCCTAAGATGAAGAGGATTTTTACTTTGGCCAATATAGCTAAGGTTGCAAACAGTACAGGTGAGCTTATAGATGGTATTGTAGGCTTTGCAAAACTTGTTGGAGCAATTATCCTCAACAGAAGAATACAGGTTAGGATCTGCAGATTTACATGTCAAACAACGTTTGTCATTTCATAACTTTAGATTACCTTTGCCAGCGAGTTCATACACTATGGGAAAGGGTGCTAGCCTAACCGAGCGGGAGGACTTAAAATATCTGAGCTGACCTCCAATCCTTTCATCGTCCTTAGAACTCCACTTGGGCCAAAACATACAAATTCTGAGCAAACCAACTAGGAAAAACTTTTTAGAAATAAGCAGTCCAAGAAAAGACCAAACTCGAGTATAAACTACACTCCAAAAAGCTGCATCCAAAACATACTAAAAAGAAAAATTAGAAAATGAAAAAAACCTCAAGTAAAAAAATAGTAATAAAAAAAAAATAATAATAATAATAAAAAATAAAAAATAATTAAACATTTCAACTAGAATTTGCGCATGAGCTGCTAAATAATAAATTGAAATTAGTTACTTAAGAGCAAAACTGAAGACTAAGGAAAAAAATTTTAGAATTTAGAACGAAGGGTGCAAAATAACCTGAAAATCAAAACGCGCGACGCAGCAGTTTTGAAAATTCAGAATTCACATTCTATAAAGATACCTAAGCAAAAAAAATATACAAATATAATTTTGACTCACACCTAGTACAACATAGAAAAGGTTATGTATCTACCTGTGTGAGTAAAAGGAGAAAAGAAAAAAAAAATAAAATAAAACAACTGAATGTAGAAGGTGTCGAGAATACTGAGCCTTGGCTTTATCAAGGACCAGCAAAAACTCTGCATTTTCTCACTTCCACAAAGACCTAGTTGGAAATGGGTTTCTGCAAGGCCATAGATGCAAGTAACATTCCCACCTAAAATAGTTTAAAATATATATATATAAGTCATGTCCTCCGTAGAGTAGCATGACCTAGCACTAGTTAACAATTTCGCTTGCATCCATTAACCTTCATGGCCCGACCCATGCTCTTCATCTGTTACTATTAAACAGAGAGAAGAAGATTAAAGAGAACTCAAGCTGTGAGAGTGACATAATAAATAGAAATGATTTTCAGCTATAACGAAATTCCAAGTTCGTTTGAGAGAGAATTTAAACCTGAAAAACAAATTTTACATTGCAATTAAAAAAAGGAAATGTTAATTTATAACGAACAGATTTTTGAAAGAAAACTTGAGTCTAAAACCCCTACTCTACAACTTATGACAGCACGAAAACGAGAATAAGTTAAAGATAATAATTAACTAAAGAAAACTTTGTGAAAGTTATATACCTTAAACAGTTAGTTGCAATATGTACAAAGTATTTCAGCAGTGCTTTAAGTGCATAATTAATTAGTTATTAAGAACTTAACTACTTTGAAAAAACAGCGCATAGACAGCGCATAGAAAAGGAACAAGCTTAGCCATCTTCTGTTCCTAGGTACCACAAAAGACGCTCAAAGTTACAAAGAAAAGTAAGAGTTAAAACCCGCATAAATGTTAACAGACAAACCAATGCTTAAAAGCTGAAAAGCTAAAAAAATACAGAGAAAAGGTACATGAAGTACTAACATTGAACTTATAAAACCTAGAGCCCAAAAACAAGGAAGAGAGCTTACCTCTTGTGTTACAAAAACTTTTCTCCTCACAAGAGGAGAACATGGCTGACCTCTTCCGCCACTCCCTAGACGCTGGGGGGCAGTGAGGGTGGGGCTGATGGCCTCCTCATACAGCAAGAAACCAACGCGCGGAGATTTTAACCAGAGAAAAAATATAAACTTAAGACTGTGGATCTGTATGATCAGAATGAGCAGAATTAACTCTCCAGAATACATGAGAAATATTATAAAATACACGAGCAGTTTATTTAATAATCTTTGCATGTATTAAATCACCTTAGTGAGCTTCTATAGATTAATCAGAATCTTATTAATTTTAATGTTGGTTTTACTATTTTTAGTATAGCTATCCTAGTGATGAATAACTAGTTTTCTTTTTTATTTGTTTTTATTTTCTTTTATAAACAGATTTTTAAGCTTTTTTTGTGATTTTGTTTATATTATTTAATTTTTTTTGTTTTAATAGGACCGTCATATCCATAGCACTAAGGTTCCTTTAGGTAGTTAATAGGCATCCTCTAGCCAACTTCCTTACGGCTTTGATTGGTCAGAATCATATTATTAACTGTGTAGAAAATTAAAGCAGATCTGCCAACCTTACTCTATTATTCAGAATAATTTTTCTTAAAGTTCTTTTGATGAAAGAAGAAGGAATTTCGTTCTCTAGAAAACTTTCTAATAGTATATTAATGTGGTAATTGAAGTCCAAATTGTTGCTGCAAATTCTTGAAATTCTTAGGACCTGAGAAATTAGTACATTCTCAATTACTTTGGTTGAAATGTTATTATTCCAGTGTAGATATTTAATTACTTTGAAAGGAAAATTAGCTCTTTTATCAAAGAGGCTAATAGATGGGTTACCTCTGTTGAGCTTAATGCTTAAGTCTAGGAACTCAAGTTCCTGATTACTGTGGTTGGTTTTACATAAGTTAAGAGAGCTAGGATAGATATTATCAAAATCACTCTCTATAACTTCGGAATTATTGATACACAGCAGATCATCAATATATCTAAAAGTGTAAAGGTAGTTATCTGAGCAGGTGGGGTGATTTTTAATGAATTTATATTCCTTAAAGAACAGGAATAGATTAGCGATATTCGTGGACGTTGATGTTCCCATTGGAATACCGTTCACTTGCTTATAGAGAGTATTATTATATAAGATATGGTTATTTTTTATGCAGCAATTGAGATAAGAGTTCCAAGTTCCTACATCAACAAATTGGTTAAGTTTAAATTCTGCATACAGCTCTTTAAAGGTAGTGATTATATCTGATAGAGGCAGATTAGTATATAGGTTTTCAAAATCATAACTATTAATATCTAGGGGACAAACTTTGAGTATAGTAGAAATTACTTCTGCATTATTATTAATTATCCAAAAATCTCTGTACATCAAGTTAGAACAGTTTCTAATGTGTTTCAAAACCTTCTTTAAGACATCTTCAAAAGCAAGGTCTATTTTCTTTTTATGACTCCTTACTCCACTAGCTATGAACCTGAACTTCACAGGATCCTTATGAAACTTAACCGTTGCAAAAAGAAATGGAAATTCAGGCCCATATCTTCTAGTTTGCGGAATTTTAAGTTTCTTGAAGAATGCCTTAAACCTATTTTCTAACTGCTTGGTAGAATAACTTACGGGCTCGTATGTTACTATATTATTGAGTTCCATAGTTAACAATTCAAAATAGAACTTCTTACAGATAATTGCAAAATTATTGCTAGCTTTATCCGTAGTGGTAAAAATAAATTGGTCTTGTAGTTTGGAGAGTGACCTTTTAGCTTCTCCAGAGAAAAAGAGATTTCTGTCGAAGCAAAAGTCCAGACCTGCCAACTCACCGGTGAAGCTATTGATTATATTATATTTCCATTCTGCGAAGGCCTCAATAGGCTGATTGTACGTTAAACTGGTTTTTACGATGTACTTATTTACATCTTGAGTGAAGCTCTCAAGAATCCTTTCTTTGGAAATTGTGAAGGAAGGTCTGAATTTAGAGCCATACTCTAATAAATTCCTAAGCTTTTCATTTTCAACAAAACTCAAGTTTCCGGTGATAATATGGTTGTAATTCTTATCATAGTGAACTGTTTCTTTATGTTCATCACAAGAACAAGTAGTAATTACAGGAATGTAGCTCGAAGAGTTAAGTTTGTAGTTTTTAACTATTGACCCTAAGGTCTTAACATATTTAAAACTTACAATAGACTGGTGCCTGTGGATGGGAAAAAAATTGCATTATTGTAGAACAGCTTCCTTACATTGAGATTATCGTAGGCTTTATTTAGGAACCTGATGGTAACAAAATTACTGGAAAATTCTTTAAGAGAAATTTTATCTTTAAGAATATGTTTAAGAATGTCCAGAACCAAAGCAAAAACATGCTTATCAACATGGTCAGCAGTTTCATTCCAGAATTTGAAAAAACATTTAAGGACAGAGTGCTTGAAGGACTTGAGAATTTTGTAAGTATTTTTAACAAAATTAGTGCCAGTTTTAAAGCTTTCCAGAGTTTTTAGCAAGTTAGCAAAATCAACTTTGCTTGATGTGCGAAATAACCTCTGTCCTCTATTACCTCTAGAGCAGCTCTTATTATTAACAAGAAAGAAGAGTTCACGAATTGAAAATTTATGCTGATTATGCTTATTGTCAGATAGAGTGGAATTAAGGCCATAGGGATAAAGAGACTGATGCTGCAAAATTTCAAGGGATTCAGTTTCTAGCCGAGCATAGAGGTCAGGGATAATATGTAGTACCTCTATTTTCACTTTGTCAAAACCATGAGTATGGAAATGCTCTAATTCAAAGGTAGAGTACTGGTTGGCGTTTGTGGAGGGGTTCACTCCTGAATTAGAGAACTTGTTTACTAGAGACCTGTGACCATTAATCCTAAGATGAAGAGGATTTTTACTTTGGCCAATATAGCTAAGGTTGCAAACAGTACAGGTGAGCTTATAGATGGTATTGTAGGCTTTGCAAAACTTGTTGGAGCAATTATCCTCAACAGAAGAATACAGGTTAGGATCTGCAGATTTACATGTCAAACAACGTTTGTCATTTCATAACTTTAGATTACCTTTGCCAGCGAGTTCATACACTATGGGAAAGGGTGCTAGCCTAACCGAGCGGGAGGACTTAAAATATCTGAGCTGACCTCCAATCCTTTCATCGTCCTTAGAACTCCACTTGGGCCAAAACATACAAATTCTGAGCAAACCAACTAGGAAAAACTTTTTAGAAATAAGCAGTCCAAGAAAAGACCAAACTCGAGTATAAACTACACTCCAAAAAGCTGCATCCAAAACATACTAAAAAGAAAAATTAGAAAATGAAAAAAACCTCAAGTAAAAAAATAGTAATAAAAAAAAAAAAATAATAATAATAATAAAAAATAAAAAATAATTAAACATTTCAACTAGAATTTGCGCATGAGCTGCTAAATAATAAATTGAAATTAGTTACTTAAGAGCAAAACTGAAGACTAAGGAAAAAATTTTAGAATTTAGAACGAAGGGTGCAAAATAACCTGAAAATCAAAACGCGCGACGCAGCAGTTTTGAAAATTCAGAATTCACATTCTATAAAGATACCTAAGCAAAAAAAATATACAAATATAATTTTGACTCACACCTAGTACAACATAGAAAAGGTTATGTATCTACCTGTGTGAGTAAAAGGAGAAAAGAAAAAAATAAAAATAAAACAACTGAATGTAGAAGGTGTCGAGAATACTGAGCCTTGGCTTTATCAAGGACCAGCAAAAACTCTGCATTTTCTCACTTCCACAAAGACCTAGTTGGAAATGGGTTTCTGCAAGGCCATAGATGCAAGTAACATTCCCACCTAAAATAGTTTAAAATATATATATATAAGTCATGTCCTCCGTAGAGTAGCATGACCTAGCACTAGTTAACAATTTCGCTTGCATCCATTAACCTTCATGGCCCGACCCATGCTCTTCATCTGTTACTATTAAACAGAGAGAAGAAGATTAAAGAGAACTCAAGCTGTGAGAGTGACATAATAAATAGAAATGATTTTCAGCTATAACGAAATTCCAAGTTCGTTTGAGAGAGAATTTAAACCTGAAAAACAAATTTTACATTGCAATTAAAAAAGGAAATGTTAATTTATAACGAACAGATTTTTGAAAGAAAACTTGAGTCTAAAACCCCCTACTCTACAACTTATGACAGCACGAAAACGAGAATAAGTTAAAGATAATAATTAACTAAAGAAAACTTTGTGAAAGTTATATACCTTAAACAGTTAGTTGCAATATGTACAAAGTATTTCAGCAGTGCTTTAAGTGCATAATTAATTAGTTATTAAGAACTTAACTACTTTGAAAAAACAGCGCATAGACAGCGCATAGAAAAGGAACAAGCTTAGCCATCTTCTGTTCCTAGGTACCACAAAAGACGCTCAAAGTTACAAAGAAAAGTAAGAGTTAAAACCCGCATAAATGTTAACAGACAAACCAATGCTTAAAAGCTGAAAAGCTAAAAATACAGAGAAAAGGTACATGAAGTACTAACATTGAACTTATAAAACCTAGAGCCCAAAAACAAGGAAGAGAGCTTACCTCTTGTGTTACAAAAACTTTTCTCCTCACAAGAGGAGAACATGGCTGACCTCTTCCGCCACTCCTAGACGCTGGGGGGCAGTGAGGGTGGGGCTGATGGCCTCCTCATACAGCAAGAAACCAACGCGCGGAGATTTTAACCAGAGAAAAAAATATAAACTTAAGACTGTGGATCTGTATGATCAGAATGAGCAGAATTAACTCTCCAGAATACATGAGAAATATTATAAAATACACGAGCAGTTTATTTAATAATCTTTGCATGTATTAAATCACCTTAGTGAGCTTCTATAGATTAATCAGAATCTTATTAATTTTAATGTTGGTTTTACTATTTTTAGTATAGCTATCCTAGTGATGAATAACTAGTTTTCTTTTTTATTTGTTTTTATTTTCTTTTATAAACAGATTTTTAAGCTTTTTTTGTGATTTTGTTTATATTATTTAATTTTTTTGTTTTAATAGGACCGTCATATCCATAGCACTAAGGTTCCTTTAGGTAGTTAATAGGCATCCTCTAGCCAACTTCCTTACGGCTTTGATTGGTCAGAATCATATTATTAACTGTGTAGAAAATTAAAGCAGATCTGCCAACCTTACTCTATTATTCAGAATAATTTTTCTTAAAGTTCTTTTGATGAAAAGAAGAAGGAATTTCGTTCTCTAGAAAACTTTCTAATAGTATATTAATGTGGTAATTGAAGTCCAAATTGTTGCTGCAAATTCTTGAAATTCTTAGGACCTGAGAAATTAGTACATTCTCAATTACTTTGGTTGAAATGTTATTATTCCAGTGTAGATATTTAATTACTTTTGAAAGGAAAATTAGCTCTTTTATCAAAGAGGCTAATAGATGGGTTACCTCTGTTGAGCTTAATGCTTAAGTCTAGGAACTCAAGTTCCTGATTACTGTGGTTGGTTTTACATAAGTTAAGAGAGCTAGGATAGATATTATCAAAATCACTCTCTATAACTTCGGAATTATTGATACACAGCAGATCATCAATATATCTAAAAGTGTAAAGGTAGTTATCTGAGCAGGTGGGGTGATTTTTAATGAATTTATATTCCTTAAAGAACAGGAATAGATTAGCGATATTCGTGGACGTTGATGTTCCCATTGGAATACCGTTCACTTGCTTATAGAGAGTATTATTATATAAGATATGGTTATTTTTTATGCAGCAATTGAGATAAGAGTTCCAAGTTCCTACATCAACAAATTGGTTAAGTTTAAATTCTGCATACAGCTCTTTAAAGGTAGTGATTATATCTGATAGAGGCAGATTAGTATATAGGTTTTCAAAATCATAACTATTAATATCTAGGGGACAAACTTTGAGTATAGTAGAAATTACTTCTGCATTATTATTAATTATCCAAAAATCTCTGTACATCAAGTTAGAACAGTTTCTAATGTGTTTCAAAACCTTCTTTAAGACATCTTCAAAAGCAAGGTCTATTTTTCTTTTATGACTCCTTACTCCACTAGCTATGAACCTGAACTTCACAGGATCCTTATGAAACTTAACCGTTGCAAAAAGAAATGGAAATTCAGGCCCATATCTTCTAGTTTGCGGAATTTTAAGTTTCTTGAAGAATGCCTTAAACCGATTTTCTAACTGCTTGGTAGAATAACTTACGGGCTCGTATGTTACTATATTATTGAGTTCCATAGTTAACAATTCAAAATAGAACTTCTTACAGATAATTGCAAAATTATTGCTAGCTTTATCCGTAGTGGTAAAAATAAATTGGTCTTGTAGTTTGGAGAGTGACCTTTTAGCTTCTCCAGAGAAAAAGAGATTTCTGTCGAAGCAAAAGTCCAGACCTGCCAACTCACCGGTGAAGCTATTGATTATATTATATTTCCATTCTGCGGCCTTCGCAGAATGGAAATATATTGAGGCCTTCGCAGAATGGAAATATAATATAATCAATAGCTTCACCGGTGAGTTGGCAGGTCTGGACTTTTGCTTCGACAGAAATCTCTTTTTCTCTGGAGAAGCTAAAAGGTCACTCTCCAAACTACAAGACCAATTTATTTTTACCACTACGGATAAAGCTAGCAATAATTTTGCAATTATCTGTAAGAAGTTCTATTTTGAATTGTTAACTATGGAACTCAATAATATAGTAACATACGAGCCCGTAAGTTATTCTACCAAGCAGTTAGAAAATCGGTTTAAGGCATTCTTCAAGAAACTTAAAATTCCGCAAACTAGAAGATATGGGCCTGAATTTCCATTTCTTTTTGCAACGGTTAAGTTTCATAAGGATCCTGTGAAGTTCAGGTTCATAGCTAGTGGAGTAAGGAGTCATAAAAAGAAAATAGACCTTGCTTTTGAAGATGTCTTAAAGAAGGTTTTGAAACACATTAGAAACTGTTCTAACTTGATGTACAGAGATTTTTGGATAATTAATAATAATGCAGAAGTAATTTCTACTATACTCAAAGTTTGTCCCCTAGATATTAATAGTTATGATTTTGAAAACCTATATACTAATCTGCCTCTATCAGATATAATCACTACCTTTAAAGAGCTGTATGCAGAATTTAAACTTAACCAATTTGTTGATGTAGGAACTTGGAACTCTTATCTCAATTGCTGCATAAAAAATAACCATATCTTATATAATAATACTCTCTATAAGCAAGTGAACGGTATTCCAATGGGAACATCAACGTCCACGAATATCGCTAATCTATTCCTGTTCTTTAAGGAATATAAATTCATTAAAAATCACCCCACCTGCTCAGATAACTACCTTTACACTTTTAGATATATTGATGATCTGCTGTGTATCAATAATTCCGAAGTTATAGAGAGTGATTTTGATAATATCTATCCTAGCTCTCTTAACTTATGTAAAACCAACCACAGTAATCAGGAACTTGAGTTCCTAGACTTAAGCATTAAGCTCAACAGAGGTAACCCATCTATTAGCCTCTTTGATAAAAGAGCTAATTTTCCTTTCAAAGTAATTAAATATCTACACTGGAATAATAACATTTCAACCAAAGTAATTGAGAATGTACTAATTTCTCAGGTCCTAAGAATTTCAAGAATTTGCAGCAACAATTTGGACTTCAATTACCACATTAATATACTATTAGAAAGTTTTCTAGAGAACGAAATTCTTCTTCTTTCATCAAAAGAACTTTAAGAAAAATTATTCTGAATAATAGAGTAAGGTTGGCAGATCTGCTTTAATTTTCTACACAGTTAATAATATGATTCTGACCAATCAAAGCCGTAAGGAAGTTGGCTAGAGGATGCCTATTAACTACCTAAAGGAACCTTAGTGCTATGGATATGACGGTCCTATTAACAAAAAAAATTAAATAATATAAACAAAATCACAAAAAAGCTTAAAAATCTGTTTATAAAAGAAAATAAAAACAAATAAAAAAGAAAACTAGTTATTCATCACTAGGATAGCTATACTAAAAATAGTAAAACCAACATTAAAATTAATAAGATTCTGATTAATCTATAGAAGCTCACTAAGGTGATTTAATACATGCAAAGATTATTAAATAAACTGCTCGTGTATTTTATAATATTTCTCATGTATTCTGGAGAGTTAATTCTGCTCATTCTGATCATACAGATCCACAGTCTTAAGTTTATATTTTTTTCTCTGGTTAAAATCTCCGCGCGTTGGTTTCTTGCTGTATGAGGAGGCCATCAGCCCCACCCTCACTGCCCCCCAGCGTCTAGGAGTGGCGGAAGAGGTCAGCCATGTTCTCCTCTTGTGAGGAGAAAAGTTTTTGTAACACAAGAGGTAAGCTCTCTTCCTTGTTTTTGGGCTCTAGGTTTTATAAGTTCAATGTTAGTACTTCATGTACCTTTTCTCTGTATTTTTTTAGCTTTTCAGCTTTTAAGCATTGGTTTGTCTGTTAACATTTATGCGGGTTTTAACTCTTACTTTTCTTTGTAACTTTGAGCGTCTTTTGTGGTACCTAGGAACAGAAGATGGCTAAGCTTGTTCCTTTTCTATGCGCTGTCTATGCGCTGTTTTTTCAAAGTAGTTAAGTTCTTAATAACTAATTAATTATGCACTTAAAGCACTGCTGAAATACTTTGTACATATTGCAACTAACTGTTTAAGGTATATAACTTTCACAAAGTTTTCTTTAGTTAATTATTATCTTTAACTTATTCTCGTTTTCGTGCTGTCATAAGTTGTAGAGTAGGGGGTTTTAGACTCAAGTTTTCTTTCAAAAATCTGTTCGTTATAAATTAACATTTCCTTTTTAATTGCAATGTAAAATTTGTTTTTCAGGTTTAAATTCTCTCTCAAACGAACTTGGAATTTCGTTATAGCTGAAAATCATTTCTATTTATTATGTCACTCTCACAGCTTGAGTTCTCTTTAATCTTCTTCTCTCTCTGTTTAATAGTAACAGATGAAGAGCATGGGTCGGGCCATGAAGGTTAATGGATGCAAGCGAAATTGTTAACTAGTGCTAGGTCATGCTACTCTACGGAGGACATGACTTATATATATATATTTTAAACTATTTTAGGTGGGAATGTTACTTGCATCTATGGCCTTGCAGAAACCCATTTCCAACTAGGTCTTTGTGGAAGTGAGAAAATGCAGAGTTTTTGCTGGTCCTTGATAAAGCCAAGGCTCAGTATTCTCGACACCTTCTACATTCAGTTGTTTTATTTTATTTTTTTTTCTTTTCTCCTTTTTACTCACACAGGTAGATACATAACCTTTTCTATGTTGTACTAGGTGTGAGTCAAAATTATATTTGTATATTTTTTTTGCTTAGGTATCTTTATAGAATGTGAATTCTGAATTTTCAAAACTGCTGCGTCGCGCGTTTTGATTTTCAGGTTATTTTGCACCCTTCGTTCTAAATTCTAAAATTTTTTCCTTAGTCTTCAGTTTTGCTCTTAAGTAACTAATTTCAATTTATTATTTAGCAGCTCATGCGCAAATTCTAGTTGAAATGTTTAATTATTTTTTATTTTTTATTATTATTATTATTTTTTTTTTATTACTATTTTTTTACTTGAGGTTTTTTTCATTTTCTAATTTTCTTTTTAGTATGTTTTGGATGCAGCTTTTTGGAGTGTAGTTTATACTCGAGTTTGGTCTTTTCTTGGACTGCTTATTTCTAAAAAGTTTTTCCTAGTTGGTTTGCTCAGAATTTGTATGTTTTGGCCCAAGTGGAGTTCTAAGGACGATGAAAGGATTGGAGGTCAGCTCAGATATTTTAAGTCCTCCCGCTCGGTTAGGCTAGCACCCTTTCCCCATAGTGTATGAACTCGCTGGCAAAGGTAATCTAAAGTTATGAAATGACAAACGTTGTTTGACATGTAAATCTGCAGATCCTAACCTGTATTCTTCTGTTGAGGATAATTGCTCCAACAAGTTTTGCAAAGCCTACAATACCATCTATAAGCTCACCTGTACTGTTTGCAACCTTAGCTATATTGGCCAAAGTAAAATCCTCTTCATCTTAGGATTAATGGTCACAGGTCTCTAGTAAACAAGTTCTCTAATTCAGGAGTGAACCCCTCCACAAACGCCAACCAGTACTCTACCTTTGAATTAGAGCATTTCCATACTCATGGTTTTGACAAAGTGAAAATAGAGGTACTACATATTATCCCTGACCTCTATGCTCGGCTAGAAACTGAATCCCTTGAAATTTTGCAGCATCAGTCTCTTTATCCCTATGGCCTTAATTCCACTCTATCTGACAATAAGCATAATCAGCATAAATTTTCAATTCGTGAACTCTTCTTTCTTGTTAATAATAAGAGCTGCTCTAGAGGTAATAGAGGACAGAGGTTATTTCGCACATCAAGCAAAGTTGATTTTGCTAACTTGCTAAAAACTCTGGAAAGCTTTAAAACTGGCACTAATTTTGTTAAAAATACTACAAAATTCTCAAGTCCTTCAAGCACTCTGTCCTTAAATGTTTTTTCAAATTCTGGAATGAAACTGCTGACCATGTTGATAAGCATGTTTTTGCTTTGGTTCTGGACATTCTTAAACATATTCTTAAAGATAAAATTTCTCTTAAAGAATTTTCCAGTAATTTTGTTACCATCAGGTTCCTAAATAAAGCCTACGATAATCTCAATGTAAGGAAGCTGTTCTACAATAATGCAATTTTTTTCCCATCCACAGGCACCAGTCTATTGTAAGTTTTAAATATGTTAAGACCTTAGGGTCAATAGTTAAAAACTACAAACTTAACTCTTCGAGCTACATTCCTGTAATTACTACTTGTTCTTGTGATGAACATAAAGAAACAGTTCACTATGATAAGAATTACAACCATATTATCACCGGAAACTTGAGTTTTGTTGAAAATGAAAAGCTTAGGAATTTATTAGAGTATGGCTCTAAATTCAGACCTTCCTTCACAATTTCCAAAGAAAGGATTCTTGAGAGCTTCACTCAAGATGTAAATAAGTACATCGTAAAAACCAGTTTAACGTACAATCAGCCTATTGAGGCCTTCGCAGAATGGAAATATAATATAATCAATAGCTTCACCGGTGAGTTGGCAGGTCTGGACTTTGCTTCGACAGAAATCTCTTTTTCTCTGGAGAAGCTAAAAGGTCACTCTCCAAACTACAAGACCAATTTATTTTTACCACTACGGATAAAGCTAGCAATAATTTTGCAATTATCTGTAAGAAGTTCTATTTTGAATTGTTAACTATGGAACTCAATAATATAGTAACATACGAGCCCGTAAGTTATTCTACCAAGCAGTTAGAAAATCGGTTTAAGGCATTCTTCAAGAAACTTAAAATTCCGCAAACTAGAAGATATGGGCCTGAATTTCCATTTCTTTTTGCAACGGTTAAGTTTCATAAGGATCCTGTGAAGTTCAGGTTCATAGCTAGTGGAGTAAGGAGTCATAAAAAGAAAATAGACCTTGCTTTTGAAGATGTCTTAAAGAAGGTTTTGAAACACATTAGAAACTGTTCTAACTTGATGTACAGAGATTTTTGGATAATTAATAATAATGCAGAAGTAATTTCTACTATACTCAAAGTTTGTCCCCTAGATATTAATAGTTATGATTTTGAAAACCTATATACTAATCTGCCTCTATCAGATATAATCACTACCTTTAAAGAGCTGTATGCAGAATTTAAACTTAACCAATTTGTTGATGTAGGAACTTGGAACTCTTATCTCAATTGCTGCATAAAAAATAACCATATCTTATATAATAATACTCTCTATAAGCAAGTGAACGGTATTCCAATGGGAACATCAACGTCCACGAATATCGCTAATCTATTCCTGTTCTTTAAGGAATATAAATTCATTAAAAATCACCCCACCTGCTCAGATAACTACCTTTACACTTTTAGATATATTGATGATCTGCTGTGTATCAATAATTCCGAAGTTATAGAGAGTGATTTTGATAATATCTATCCTAGCTCTCTTAACTTATGTAAAACCAACCACAGTAATCAGGAACTTGAGTTCCTAGACTTAAGCATTAAGCTCAACAGAGGTAACCCATCTATTAGCCTCTTTGATAAAAGAGCTAATTTTCCTTTCAAAGTAATTAAATATCTACACTGGAATAATAACATTTCAACCAAAGTAATTGAGAATGTACTAATTTCTCAGGTCCTAAGAATTTCAAGAATTTGCAGCAACAATTTGGACTTCAATTACCACATTAATATACTATTAGAAAGTTTTCTAGAGAACGAAATTCCTTCTTCTTTCATCAAAAGAACTTTAAGAAAAATTATTCTGAATAATAGAGTAAGGTTGGCAGATCTGCTTTAATTTTCTACACAGTTAATAATATGATTCTGACCAATCAAAGCCGTAAGGAAGTTGGCTAGAGGATGCCTATTAACTACCTAAAGGAACCTTAGTGCTATGGATATGACGGTCCTATTAAAACAAAAAAATTAAATAATATAAACAAAATCACAAAAAAGCTTAAAAATCTGTTTATAAAAGAAAATAAAAACAAATAAAAAAGAAAACTAGTTATTCATCACTAGGATAGCTATACTAAAAATAGTAAAACCAACATTAAAATTAATAAGATTCTGATTAATCTATAGAAGCTCACTAAGGTGATTTAATACATGCAAAGATTATTAAATAAACTGCTCGTGTATTTTATAATATTTCTCATGTATTCTGGAGAGTTAATTCTGCTCATTCTGATCATACAGATCCACAGTCTTAAGTTTATATTTTTTCTCTGGTTAAAATCTCCGCGCGTTGGTTTCTTGCTGTATGAGGAGGCCATCAGCTCCACCCTCACTGCCCCCAGCGTCTAGGAGTGGCGGAAGAGGTCAGCCATGTTCTCCTCTTGTGAGGAGAAAAGTTTTTGTAACACAAGAGGTAAGCTCTCTTCCTTGTTTTTGGGCTCTAGGTTTTATAAGTTCAATGTTAGTACTTCATGTACCTTTTCTCTGTATTTTTTTAGCTTTTCAGCTTTTAAGCATTGGTTTGTCTGTTAACATTTATGCGGGTTTTAACTCTTACTTTTCTTTGTAACTTTGAGCGTCTTTTGTGGTACCTAGGAACAGAAGATGGCTAAGCTTGTTCCTTTTCTATGCGCTGTCTATGCGCTGTTTTTTCAAAGTAGTTAAGTTCTTAATAACTAATTAATTATGCACTTAAAGCACTGCTGAAATACTTTGTACATATTGCAACTAACTGTTTAAGGTATATAACTTTCACAAAGTTTTCTTTAGTTAATTATTATCTTTAACTTATTCTCGTTTTCGTGCTGTCATAAGTTGTAGAGTAGGGGGTTTTAGACTCAAGTTTTCTTTCAAAAATCTGTTCGTTATAAATTAACATTTCCTTTTTTAATTGCAATGTAAAATTTGTTTTTCAGGTTTAAATTCTCTCTCAAACGAACTTGGAATTTCGTTATAGCTGAAAATCATTTCTATTTATTATGTCACTCTCACAGCTTGAGTTCTCTTTAATCTTCTTCTCTCTGTTTAATAGTAACAGATGAAGAGCATGGGTCGGGCCATGAAGGTTAATGGATGCAAGCGAAATTGTTAACTAGTGCTAGGTCATGCTACTCTACGGAGGACATGACTTATATATATATATTTTAAACTATTTTAGGTGGGAATGTTACTTGCATCTATGGCCTTGCAGAAACCCATTTCCAACTAGGTCTTTGTGGAAGTGAGAAAATGCAGAGTTTTTGCTGGTCCTTGATAAAGCCAAGGCTCAGTATTCTCGACACCTTCTACATTCAGTTGTTTTATTTTATTTTTTTTTCTTTTCTCCTTTTACTCACACAGGTAGATACATAACCTTTTCTATGTTGTACTAGGTGTGAGTCAAAATTATATTTGTATATTTTTTTTGCTTAGGTATCTTTATAGAATGTGAATTCTGAATTTTCAAAACTGCTGCGTCGCGCGTTTTGATTTTCAGGTTATTTTGCACCCTTCGTTCTAAATTCTAAAATTTTTTCCTTAGTCTTCAGTTTTGCTCTTAAGTAACTAATTTCAATTTATTATTTAGCAGCTCATGCGCAAATTCTAGTTGAAATGTTTAATTATTTTTTATTTTTTATTATTATTATTATTTTTTTTTTATTACTATTTTTTTACTTGAGGTTTTTTTCATTTTCTAATTTTTCTTTTTAGTATGTTTTGGATGCAGCTTTTTGGAGTGTAGTTTATACTCGAGTTTGGTCTTTTCTTGGACTGCTTATTTCTAAAAAGTTTTTCCTAGTTGGTTTGCTCAGAATTTGTATGTTTTGGCCCAAGTGGAGTTCTAAGGACGATGAAAGGATTGGAGGTCAGCTCAGATATTTTAAGTCCTCCCGCTCGGTTAGGCTAGCACCCTTTCCCATAGTGTATGAACTCGCTGGCAAAGGTAATCTAAAGTTATGAAATGACAAACGTTGTTTGACATGTAAATCTGCAGATCCTAACCTGTATTCTTCTGTTGAGGATAATTGCTCCAACAAGTTTTGCAAAGCCTACAATACCATCTATAAGCTCACCTGTACTGTTTGCAACCTTAGCTATATTGGCCAAAGTAAAAATCCTCTTCATCTTAGGATTAATGGTCACAGGTCTCTAGTAAACAAGTTCTCTAATTCAGGAGTGAACCCCTCCACAAACGCCAACCAGTACTCTACCTTTGAATTAGAGCATTTCCATACTCATGGTTTTGACAAAGTGAAAATAGAGGTACTACATATTATCCCTGACCTCTATGCTCGGCTAGAAACTGAATCCCTTGAAATTTTGCAGCATCAGTCTCTTTATCCCTATGGCCTTAATTCCACTCTATCTGACAATAAGCATAATCAGCATAAATTTTCAATTCGTGAACTCTTCTTTCTTGTTAATAATAAGAGCTGCTCTAGAGGTAATAGAGGACAGAGGTTATTTCGCACATCAAGCAAAGTTGATTTTGCTAACTTGCTAAAAACTCTGGAAAGCTTTAAAACTGGCACTAATTTTGTTAAAAATACTTACAAAATTCTCAAGTCCTTCAAGCACTCTGTCCTTAAATGTTTTTTCAAATTCTGGAATGAAACTGCTGACCATGTTGATAAGCATGTTTTTGCTTTGGTTCTGGACATTCTTAAACATATTCTTAAAGATAAAATTTCTCTTAAAGAATTTTCCAGTAATTTTGTTACCATCAGGTTCCTAAATAAAGCCTACGATAATCTCAATGTAAGGAAGCTGTTCTACAATAATGCAATTTTTTTTCCCATCCACAGGCACCAGTCTATTGTAAGTTTTAAATATGTTAAGACCTTAGGGTCAATAGTTAAAAACTACAAACTTAACTCTTCGAGCTACATTCCTGTAATTACTACTTGTTCTTGTGATGAACATAAAGAAACAGTTCACTATGATAAGAATTACAACCATATTATCACCGGAAACTTGAGTTTTGTTGAAAATGAAAAGCTTAGGAATTTATTAGAGTATGGCTCTAAATTCAGACCTTCCTTCACAATTTCCAAAGAAAGGATTCTTGAGAGCTTCACTCAAGATGTAAATAAGTACATCGTAAAAACCAGTTTAACGTACAATCAGCCTATTGAGGCCTTCGCAGAATGGAAATATAATATAATCAATAGCTTCACCGGTGAGTTGGCAGGTCTGGACTTTTGCTTCGACAGAAATCGCTTTTTCTCTGGAGAAGCTAAAAGGTCACTCTCCAAACTACAAGACCAATTTATTTTTACCACTACGGATAAAGCTAGCAATAATTTTGCAATTATCTGTAAGAAGTTCTATTTTGAATTGTTAACTATGGAACTCAATAATATAGTAACATACGAGCCCGTAAGTTATTCTACCAAGCAGTTAGAAAATCGGTTTAAGGCATTCTTCAAGAAACTTAAAATTCCGCAAACTAGAAGATATGGGCCTGAATTTCCATTTCTTTTTGCAACGGTTAAGTTTCATAAGGATCCTGTGAAGTTCAGGTTCATAGCTAGTGGAGTAAGGAGTCATAAAAAGAAAATAGACCTTGCTTTTGAAGATGTCTTAAAGAAGGTTTTGAAACACATTAGAAACTGTTCTAACTTGATGTACAGAGATTTTTGGATAATTAATAATAATGCAGAAGTAATTTCTACTATACTCAAAGTTTGTCCCCTAGATATTAATAGTTATGATTTTGAAAACCTATATACTAATCTGCCTCTATCAGATATAATCACTACCTTTAAAGAGCTGTATGCAGAATTTAAACTTAACCAATTTGTTGATGTAGGAACTTGGAACTCTTATCTCAATTGCTGCATAAAAAATAACCATATCTTATATAATAATACTCTCTATAAGCAAGTGAACGGTATTCCAATGGGAACATCAACGTCCACGAATATCGCTAATCTATTCCTGTTCTTTAAGGAATATAAATTCATTAAAAATCACCCCACCTGCTCAGATAACTACCTTTACACTTTTAGATATATTGATGATCTGCTGTGTATCAATAATTCCGAAGTTATAGAGAGTGATTTTGATAATATCTATCCTAGCTCTCTTAACTTATGTAAAACCAACCACAGTAATCAGGAACTTGAGTTCCTAGACTTAAGCATTAAGCTCAACAGAGGTAACCCATCTATTAGCCTCTTTGATAAAAGAGCTAATTTTCCTTTCAAAGTAATTAAATATCTACACTGGAATAATAACATTTCAACCAAAGTAATTGAGAATGTACTAATTTCTCAGGTCCTAAGAATTTCAAGAATTTGCAGCAACAATTTGGACTTCAATTACCACATTAATATACTATTAGAAAGTTTTCTAGAGAACGAAATTCCTTCTTCTTTCATCAAAAGAACTTTAAGAAAAATTATTCTGAATAATAGAGTAAGGTTGGCAGATCTGCTTTAATTTTCTACACAGTTAATAATATGATTCTGACCAATCAAAGCCGTAAGGAAGTTGGCTAGAGGATGCCTATTAACTACCTAAAGGAACCTTAGTGCTATGGATATGACGGTCCTATTAAAACAAAAAAAATTAAATAATATAAACAAAATCACAAAAAAGCTTAAAAATCTGTTTATAAAAGAAAATAAAAACAAATAAAAAAGAAAACTAGTTATTCATCACTAGGATAGCTATACTAAAAATAGTAAAACCAACATTAAAATTAATAAGATTCTGATTAATCTATAGAAGCTCACTAAGGTGATTTAATACATGCAAAGATTATTAAATAAACTGCTCGTGTATTTTATAATATTTCTCATGTATTCTGGAGAGTTAATTCTGCTCATTCTGATCATACAGATCCACAGTCTTAAGTTTATATTTTTTTCTCTGGTTAAAATCTCCGCGCGTTGGTTTCTTGCTGTATGAGGAGGCCATCAGCCCCACCCTCACTGCCCCCCAGCGTCTAGGGAGTGGCGGAAGAGGTCAGCCATGTTCTCCTCTTGTGAGGAGAAAAGTTTTTGTAACACAAGAGGTAAGCTCTCTTCCTTGTTTTTGGGCTCTAGGTTTTATAAGTTCAATGTTAGTACTTCATGTACCTTTTCTCTGTATTTTTTTAGCTTTTCAGCTTTTAAGCATTGGTTTGTCTGTTAACATTTATGCGGGTTTTAACTCTTACTTTTCTTTGTAACTTTGAGCGTCTTTTGTGGTACCTAGGAACAGAAGATGGCTAAGCTTGTTCCTTTTCTATGCGCTGTCTATGCGCTGTTTTTTCAAAGTAGTTAAGTTCTTAATAACTAATTAATTATGCACTTAAAGCACTGCTGAAATACTTTGTACATATTGCAACTAACTGTTTAAGGTATATAACTTTCACAAAGTTTTCTTTAGTTAATTATTATCTTTAACTTATTCTCGTTTTCGTGCTGTCATAAGTTGTAGAGTAGGGGGTTTTAGACTCAAGTTTTCTTTCAAAAATCTGTTCGTTATAAATTAACATTTCCTTTTTTAATTGCAATGTAAAATTTGTTTTTCAGGTTTAAATTCTCTCTCAAACGAACTTGGAATTTCGTTATAGCTGAAAATCATTTCTATTTATTATGTCACTCTCACAGCTTGAGTTCTCTTTAATCTTCTTCTCTCTGTTTAATAGTAACAGATGAAGAGCATGGGTCGGGCCATGAAGGTTAATGGATGCAAGCGAAATTGTTAACTAGTGCTAGGTCATGCTACTCTACGGAGGACATGACTTATATATATATATTTTAAACTATTTTAGGTGGGAATGTTACTTGCATCTATGGCCTTGCAGAAACCCATTTCCAACTAGGTCTTTGTGGAAGTGAGAAAATGCAGAGTTTTTGCTGGTCCTTGATAAAGCCAAGGCTCAGTATTCTCGACACCTTCTACATTCAGTTGTTTTATTTTATTTTTTTTTCTTTTCTCCTTTTACTCACACAGGTAGATACATAACCTTTTCTATGTTGTACTAGGTGTGAGTCAAAATTATATTTGTATATTTTTTTTGCTTAGGTATCTTTATAGAATATATATATATATATATATATATCATCATCATCATCATTGTCAACCATTATCAATCCACTGCTGGACGAAGGTCTCCCCAAGTTTCCTCCACAACGGTCTGTCTTGTGCCAGTCTCCTCCATGTCACCCCTGCATACTTTCGAATTTCATCCACCCATCTCCCATGTGGTCTTCTTCTAGGTCTTTTCCTGTCCCTTGGAATCCAATCAAAAATTTCAGCTGTCCATCGATGATCTGTCCTTCTGGCAGTATGTCCAGCCCATTGCCATTTCAGGGATTTAACTCTGATCATGATGTCTTCCACTCTTGTCATTTTTCGGATCCACGAGTTCCTCTTCTTATCTCTCCTGGTTACACCAAGCATGCACCTCTCCATGCTTCTTTGAGTTGTCTGCAGCCTTTGTATGTCTCTTTTAGTTAAGGTCCACGTCTCCGCACCATACGTAAGCACTGGAAGGATGCATTGATCAAACACTTTTCTTTTAAGACATAATGGCATATTGCTCTTGAAAATTATGCTGTTTCTTCCAAAAGCTCTCCAGGCAAGTTTTGTACGCCGATTAATTTCTTCATCAATGTGACCCTCACTTGATATCTGCTGTCCAAGATAAACGTACGTGTCTGTTATCTCCAGCTTTTCTCCATCAATCGATAAATCTTCATTTCTTGTAAAAGCATTGAACATCACTTTTGTCTTCTGAAAGTTCATTTTTAATCCCACTTCTTTACTCTTGTCAGCAAGTTCCTGGATCATACTCTGCAGCTCTGATGGGGTAGTTGCAAAAATGACTACGTCATCAGCAAAACGAAGGTGGGTTAGATAATCTCCATTAATCTTTATCCCCTTGTTTTCCCAGCTCAGTGACTGAAAAACACCCTCCAATGTGGCATTAAAGAGCTTCGGAGATATGGTGTCACCTTGTCTCACTCCCTTTCCAATTTTTACGTGTGTTGTATTTTCAAACAGCCTAATCTTTGCACTTGCATTTTCATAGATGTTATTAATAATATTAATGTATGCATCTTCAATACCGCAGGTTTTCAGAGCCATTGTAACTGCTGATGGTTTCACCGAATCAAAGGCTTTTTCATAATCGATAAAAGCCATGCACAATGGAAGTTCATATTCCCTCGCTCTTTCAATTAGTTCTCTCAGCACGTGGATATGATCTATTGTGCTGTAGCCACTCCTGAATCCAGCTTGTTCTCTCGGTTGAGCCATGTCCAGTGTTACCTTCAAGCGGTGTGAAAGAACTTTAGTGAAGATTTTATAAACTACTGATAGGAGGCTGATCGGTCTGTAGTTTCCGAGATCCTCAATGTCACCTTTCTTATGTAGCAGGATCATTGTAGCGGTGTTCCAATCCTCAGGAATCTTTCCTTCATTAAGGCATCGAGTGAAAATTTGGGCGAGTACTGTTTCGATTTCTCCACTTGCTTCTTGTATGATGTCTACAGTAATTCCATCTTCTCCTGGAGCTTTTCCTCGCTTCATGTTCTTGATTGCATGTGCAACTTCTGCTGGAAGGACTGGAGGAACTCTGGTACTGGTATCTTTCATGATGTCTGGAGTGCATATATCATCCCTTTCATATAATTTGGAGTAGAAATCTTTCACTCTTGTCAAAATTTCGCCTCTATTTCTTGTTACAGAACCATCTTCTTTTCTCAGTGCCATAATCTGTTTTCTTCCCTTACTGAGATGTCCCTTTGCTATCTTTAGGCTTTGGTTGTTTTCAATTGCTTTCCTCACTAGTTCACAGTTGAATTTCCTTACGTCTTCAGTGATACTTTTTCTTACTGTCTTGCATAGCTCTATATATTCCACTTTGGAAGTCACATCTTCTTTAGTTGTCCTCATCTCTTCTTTTTTGCATCAACATTTTGGTTTTTCCTGATAATTTGTTCACATGCAACTTGTTCTTAGACCCAGCTAATTTTGTTGCTGTTTCCATAAGAGCTTTGGTTACTTTTCTGTTAACTTCAGAGATGCCCACTTCTTCCGATGTTAGGCCTTCTAAAGCAGAGAACCTGTTCTTCAGTTCTAACTTGAAGGTATTATGGTGTTTTAAGGTTGGTTATGTCAATAGATTTTGTTTGTCCTATGAGCTTGCCACGTTCAAGTTTAGTGTTCAGGTGCATCTTACATCTCACCAATCTATGGTCACTACCTGTGTTGAACTTGTTCAGCACACTGCAGTCTTCTATGACGAATTTTTTGTTACACATAATAAAATCAATTTCACTTGTCGTCCCATTTGGATGTCTCCATGTCCATTTCCTGTGTGGCTTTTTCTTGAAGAAGGAGTTCAAGATGAAAAACCCTTCTGCCTCTGCAAACTCAACGAGAGTATTTCCACGCTGGTTTCTGTTGCCATGACCGAATTTACCTACCGAAGTTTCATTCTGTTGCCGTTGCCCTATTTTTGCATTGAAATCTCCCATAATTATTTTCAAGTGCTGCTTACCTTTATTATTTAGATGACAAATTTCCTCATAAAATTCTTCAATTTCTTCTTCAGGATGACTTGTGGTGGGTGCATAAGTTTGAATAATCTGAGCCTGGTATCTTTTCGAGAGTTGGATAACAAGTCGTGCAGCTCTGTCAGAGGAACTTTCAACTTCTACAACTTTATCCTTCAGTTTCTTGTTTATTATAAATCCAACACCACTAGTTCTGCCAGTATCTGTCCCACGATAGTAGAAGAGATGTCCACTTTTCAGTTCGATGAGATCTTCTCCTTTTCTCCTTACCTCACTTAGCCCCACGATGTCCCACTTGATCCTTTGTAGTTCCTCTTCCAATTCAAGAAGCCTTGAATCAGAAGATAGGGAGCGTCCATTGTAAGTAGCCAAGGTCAGCATCAGATGGCAGCCTAGTCCGGTCCTCCGGGGATTCTTAGCACCCTCTGCCTTCATGTCGCACTGGCCGCTGCCTTGGCCAGGTACATTCCAGCTGCCGGAGACTGAGGGCCAAGATTTAAGTTGTGGAATCATTTTGGAGGGTTTGGCCATAACTCACCACGCTGGCCAAGCGGGTTGGTGAGTGTGGGATAGCATTTCCTCTGATCCCGATGGTATAGTTATACCGCTATGGGCGGTCGTCAGAGCCCCTTTAGTGGGAACAGGATGCACCACGAGAAGGCGGGGTTGACATTTGTCAAGGAGAGGCTGTGATGTTACGCATCACCTGACCTTACATCCCTATATATATATATATATATATATATATATATACATACAAGGTGGTATAAGACTGATATGACCACCTACCTAATAATGGGAATAACCACCCTTTAGCCGGATGACTGCTGTGAGACGGTGTGGCATAGACGCAGTGACGCCCTGCAAGTTTGCCCGAGGCACACGTGGCATTCGGACTGCATCAGAACACGGAAAACCCGGAGATGACGTGGTTGTGGGCCGGCACGTTGAACCTGTGAATACAAATAACCCCACAAGTGATCTTTGGGATTGACCCTAAGGGATTTTGCCGGCCAAGATAGAACTCGAGACATTCCTGTCATGTTCCTGGAACCAGTCACGCACTTTAAGGACATGGGAGGGCGTATTGTCCTGTTGGTAGACACCATCAACACCGGACTAAACGTCCAACATGAATGGATGCATGTTGTCAGCAAGGATGGGCAGATAGAGATTGGCGTTCAGGGACCCATCCAATGGGAAAAGCGGTCCCAGGTCTTGCCAGGTAAACATCTCTCATACATGCACACTGCCATCACCGACCTACACTTGACCAAAATTCGTGTCCGTGTGTTGGTTTTCGTGTCGCTGATGCCGTATCCGACACCACGTATAACTTCTGCGGAGTTGAAACCTTGATTTGGCGGAGAAGGCAACCTTTTCCTACTGTCTAATGACGATGGTCCCACGCGAATTGCAGGCGTCGTTGCTGTTGGACCTGGGTTAACATGGGCGCTTTGAATAAGCATTGCCTCCGGAGACCCGTGCGCAACAGAATTCGCTCTACTGTTATCGAGGACACGTACCTTGGGGCCCCATAGTTCATTTACGTGGTCAATTGCTGCACTGCTGCGTGTCGAGTGCCCTTTCAGAGTCGACGGAAGCGATGTTTTCCTCTAGGTTGTACGGCCTCTGGATCTCCACAATTATGTATGACGTCGGGAGGTACTCGGTGTACCAGTGGTACATTTTTGGTACACCCTTGTTACAGCACCTAGAGACCAGCCCACGACGTCTGCTCTTTGTGAGATGCTTCCCCCTTCACGCGGTAGCCGATGACTATCCCGTTTTTAACATCCTTTAAATCACTATCTCTGCCCACTGTGCTCACATAGCGCACTATGGCTCATTTGTCCTGTCTGGCCGCCGTTATCTCTGTGTAGTGGACACTCACGTGCCCTCCGTGACGTGACGTGCCTGGGTTGGTACACGTGGTTTCCGGGGATGTTCATATTATTCTGAAACGACTGTGCCTGAAATGGCAATGGGCTGGACATACTGCCAGAAGAACAGACCATCGATGGACAGCCGAAATTTTAGATTGGATTCCAAGGGACAGGAAAAGACCCAGAAGAAGACCAAATGGAAGATGGGTGGATGAAATTCGAAAGTATGCGGGAGTGACATGGCACAAGTCAGACCGTTGTTCGTCCAGCAGTGGATTGATAATGGTTGACAATGATGATGATTATGATGATATATACATATACACCGTCAGAGTCACATCACGTAGTGTCACAATAATGTGACTCACCCGTGTGTCTGTATATACGCATATACTGTATGTCGAACACTGAGTGGTTACTAAATCATGGTGAACACCCACCTAATACATCTTAGGTCCTCCTTTCTCACTCAGAACAACAGCTATCTCAGGTTGAATCGATCCGATATGTTGTCGAAAGCCGTTATGAGTGGAATGACCAACGAAACTGTGTGTAATGAAGATGGGGAGGTGTGAGGTGTATCCGGATTCCTGATATGTCGCTCCATAGCGCCCCACAAATGCTCTTTGGCATCGATATCGCGGGAGAGGCCAGTAGATGTAGTGCAAGACTGAACAACCTTCCTCATACCATTTCTGCACAACATTAGACCAGCGACTCGGCACATTGACAATTTGGAAGACACCGCCGCCATTCGGAATATGTGCAACATCGCTGGGTGTACAGAGTCATCAAGCAATTCGTGATAGACGGCACCAGTTACACGTTGTTCCACATACACCAGGGTGTCCATTTTCTTGCCAGATAAACATTCACTGTGGAGGCTATGTAGGATGGAATCTTGTGCATCATATTGTTTTCGCCAAATACGTATACAACCGTCCACGGAGTAGCGTGAAGAATACGACTCGCCAGACCAGCGCACTTTTTTCTAGCCATCCGAAGTCCAGCATCTATGATATTTGCACCAGGCGAGTCTTTTGCACCGATGAACCGTATTTAGGATGGAGGAATGTCGTCGGCGTGGTCTGGTGTTGCAGGACTCATGTTCGATGCATGGTTATGAGACATACTGTTCCAGGTGGAATTTTGTTGTATTGGGTAACAATTGTTGAACGGTGCGACGTCTGTTCGCTTGTACAGTTCTTCTGACCCTGCGTTCCTCTTTCGCATCAGCTTTTCGCCGTGCTGTGCAGTTTTGTTTAATGATTGCTATTTGACCATTTTTGCTCATTTTAACTACGACGGCTGTCGAACAATCCACCAGTTCAGCCGTTTGGGAAATCGAGGCAGCTTCACTGAGAGTTCCAGCAATTTTTCCTTCCTCAAAGTCCGAAGAATCCTGGCGTTTACTCATAACGCTCTAAAATTTTCTACCAACAGCTGCACTCACACTTTACACATTCCACGTCGATCAACTATAGCCTACTCATTGAAATCTCACAGGCAACGGGCTGCATCCACTTTTCATAAGGATGGTCATATTTCAGTGATCGCTCATTGTATATATACACTTAATAGACACAACACTAATTATATGGTGATGTGCAGCTGACATGGGCATCATCGGCGAGAATTGAAGAGACCCAAACCAAACACAGATGTGAAAGAGACGAAAAGATGGGATTCCCAACACTGTATCGTAGATAACGAATTTTGCAAACGTGGTGATCTGAGGGACTTTTATCGGAAACGTATTGTCGTCGGAACACAGATGGGTCATTTGATAGCGCAAGTGGTAACAACTCTCGGGTTCTTGATGGCAACCGTATCAAGGGTGCACCGCGAGTACACAGTAGAACAACCTACCTGATCCTAGAGTGTAAGCAGTGACCGGCCACACGCCATGAGTTACAAGGATCGATGGAAACTATTCAGGTTCATAAAGACCGACCACTTGAAACCGGTGGCGCAAATCAGATCCATGATAAGTATCGGAGTCCCACTTAGCGTCAGTGGGCAAAAGGTACGGAGCCCGCTGTATAAACTGGGCTAGAGAAACGACGCTTTACTCGAGTGTCACTGTTGACTACCCATCATCGAAAATTAATACTCGCCTGATGCTTGGAACATCAAAACGTGACGACTGCGGAGTGGCACCCCGTCGTGTGATCAGATGAATTCCGTATTCAGTTATGCCATGCTGACAGGACAATGCGGATGTGTCTGTGCTGCCTGATGCCATGGCCACGTTGCATCAAGTTGCTTACATTCAAGGCGGTTGGCTCTTTGATGAATTGAGGAACTTTCTCATGGGAAAGGTTTTGTCCCTTAGTGTGCCTATAGGGCTTCTTAGCAGCTATGTGATAACACCATGTGCTGGCTGATCAGATGTGTGTGCCGCTCGTACTCATGCGCCTCTCGCATCTTCCGGCTGATGGTCTGTTTCATCAAGAGCATGCGCTGCTTCACCAGGCAGCAACAACTCAGTCAAGTCTCGAATAACACTCATCTGAATTTGAAACTATTCAATGGCACCCAACGTCCAGGACTTTAAACCCTGTGGAAGCTCTCTGGGATTCTGTCATCGGATCCATGGATCGTGTAACGACATGTCGGGCACAGTTGTGAACAACACTGCCACAATCTTGGCTGGTATTACCTCCATATATATGCAACTTGTAAACCATTAACACCGTCACATACCTTATTGAGGGCATTCAAGCACAGCACCCATGCAACATTCGTGACTAAAATATATCGGACGAATTTCCAGAAGCTAGCATCTACGACCACCCGGCCACATAAAGTGTACAAACCGCCTCCAGTCGTTCGGACGCTTTCAACCTGTTTTTTTTTTTTTTGTGTTTCAATCGCATAATGCTCCCAAGTCTTTGCGAAAACTCTGATGGCGAAACAACTATTTAAAAATAATGTGCCGCCGCTGAACCAAATTTGTACAGAAGAAATTTCACATTATTGATTTGGATTTTTAAGTTTGGTGAATGATATAGATGCTTAGCGCATTGGAAATGATGTGGGCATAAACATTTTGTGCTGAATCAGATTTTTTTTTAATTTTTCATTTATTATCAACTCGAGGTCATTTATTTTCTTAAAAGATGCGTGTATTTAATTTACACGTGAAGACGAAAACTGATACAGCTATAGACATGATTTAGATGTGTGTCCAACATCTGAGCTTTCATACATAGCTTTTTGAAACATATATGTGGAATTTTAAATGGCCAATTTCCGATGTATTTACGTCATTGTATTAATTATTTTTTCCAATCACATTTCCTGACTTCCCCGAAAAATGAAATAGTTAATTCTCACTGTATTTTAATTAAATTTCAATCTGTGTTGCAAATAATACAAACTATAATAGAGCTCTTCATCTGTAAAGTTACATTAACTCTTTGGAACTAGATATCTATGGAAGTACGCTTTAAAATGAAATCAGATTTCATCGAACTAAACATGCATATTTTCTTTTACTTGAAACAACCATTTCGTAGTAAAGAAAGGAAGGTTATGCCTGCTACTGATTTTAGTTTTTTTTGTTACGTCCATTACGACAAGATTAATTCCGTTGTAAAATATTTTTACTTCATCTTTCAAGTCTGTCCATTCCTTAAGGGTATAATTTTTTTTTTCTTTCCAGAACCGTGTTGCCCTCGCCTGTTGTTGGCAGACGTATCACTGATTTGATATGAAATTTCTATTCCTCCTTGATTTAAGCACAGTACAGCAATACTTCAGTTTTAACACTTTCACATGAATGGCATCACTTCAGACGTTTCACGGTATCGATGTGAAATATTCAGTTCTTCTTGTCTCTGAGAACAAAACAGGAATATTTCAATTTCACACTTGTAAGATAATGACATCACTTCAGACGTTTCACGGTACCCTTGTAAAATTCCTATGTGTTCTTGATTCTGAGCAAGAAATAGCAGTACTTAAGTTTTAGACTTCTAAGCTAATGGCATCAATTCATTTTTTATCATTTCAGTTCAAGCTTCTCTCTATGTATCAGATGTTCTCAGGCATGTTGCTATGCACGGCTGAAAACGTAAGGTGGTTTGTGTTCATTTCACAACAAGAAAGTGGTCAAACCTTACTTACAATCAAACTTTCACGAATAGAATATGAAGACAACAGATTCAATATAATTTTGAAGATTCCTCGTTGAACTGCATTCAGAACGTTCGGTTGTTCGTAATAACTGCTGCATAATATGACATGTCTTGTGATAAAGACATGTCCCAATCATACACTATTTACCAACAAGTAATTGGACACCCCTGCAATCGACGATATCTGTGGTCCTGATACACCACACGGCCGCAGCCGTTAAATATCGTGTGGGAAGCAACAACGCAAACAGTCGCATGCAAGATGCCACGCAGTTCGGAGCTCTCTGATTTGGAGAAATGTGTAATCGTCGGGTATCACAGAAATGGCCTATCCATACGTGACATATCCAGCGAGTTGAAGTCCCCAAAATCGACAGTGGCTTACGTGATTGGCAAGTGGAAGATGAGAGGTGCCTGTCGGAATGTGTCCCGACCCGGCAGACCCACAAAACTGGGAGTTAGAGACCGACGGGTGCTAGCCAGAGAACTTCAGAAGAACCGCACCAAATCGATGTGCAGCACACGCGAGAAATTTCAACAGGCACCCGGGCGTGTTCTTTTGATGAATACCATCCGTAACGAAGCCCATCTGCCAGGATATCATCGACCTGCTGCCGCCTAAAAGCCTTTGATCACCAGGTCCAATAGCTCTGTTTGGCTAAAATGGTGCAAAAACGTTGACAGTGGACCGTTGCACAGTAGAAACAGGTTCTCTGGAGCGACGAATCAAGGATCACCCTCAACCGTTCGGATGGTAGGGTCTGGGTTTGGCGTCTGCCAGGAGAACGCCTCCTGCCGGAATGTATTGCGCCAACTGTGAAGTTCGCCGGCGGTGGAATCATGCTATGGGGGTGTTGCTCCTGGTATGGCACGGGACCCTTGGTCGCAATTCCTGGTAGACTCAACGCCAAGACCTACTGCACCATTTTGGATGACCATGCGCTTCCTACGTTGTGGCAGTTTTACAGGGTGGACCCATGTTACTTTCAGGATGACAATGCCACCTGTCATGTTGCGAGGTCCACCATGACTTGGTATGGTGACAATGGGGTTACTCGAATGGGCTGACCTGCGCAGAGTCCGTACCTTAACCCTATCGAGCACCTCTGGGACGAGTTGGACCGTCGATTTAAGGGGTGCCCCCACCGTCCGAAATCGGTGAAGAAACTGACCTGTCTTCTCCAAGCCGAGTGGAAGAAAATACCGCTAGCCCTCGTACAACGACTGGTTGAGAGTATGCTCCGGAGGGTCGCAGTTGTAATCGCCGCTCGTGGAGGCTCCATCAACTATTGAAGGTGAATAAACTTCGTTTTCCTTTGCTATCACAGGTGTGCGATTGCTTGTTGGTAGATAGCGTATAACACGTTTTATGGCCAAAAGGATCAGACGAATAGATTATTACAAAATAAAGGTAACTTTGTTGATTCATCATTCTTGAACGATTCGTTTTCATGGAATAACTCTTCAACATGAACAATCGGTAATTCACACTCACCGCTGTAAATGCTCCCGTGTGAAATTCAATCCGACATTACTATTGTTGGAAGAAATTTTAACTTGCTGTTCACCTGTGAATAGTTAACACTCCACATTTAGGATAACGGGCATAAAAGTTTACTGAGCATATTCAATCTGAATTACGTCCTGTGCGTAATTCAGATGTTTCTGTTTAGAATCATCACAGTGACTGCCAAAGATTTTATTCTTAATATATTTCCCAATGTTTTTAAATACATCAAGTTTGCTCATATTTATGAAAATTGACTTTCATTACAATAACAAATAAGTACCTGTACTCCTTTTTTTAAACAAACAGTTAAACATTATGATGAAACTTAAGAATGGGAAGTGTTGGCGAGTAATGGAGATTCACCCGTGAGTGGTGAATGGGTTCCAACTAAGTTTGCTCTCTTTTGGGAAACATGATTAATTTCACTGAGGACGCAAAGACGGAAGCCCTGGAACAAACATTTTACTCCGTGAATGTAGGGGGATAACCGAGAGTGGTAGAAATTGAATGATTTTTCGTGAATGATCCTTTTACGTGGAATATGAATAATATCTCAAATGTGAATCAATTATGTCGTCACTAGGTGTCACTAATGACCTTTTTCACTCATGAAATTGCTATATCAAAACTGTAGATTTTTTTACATACAAATATTTTCTTAATATGGAAATATTAAGTTGTTTTGTAAACCAGAATTCTGTGTTTAATGCCTTAAGCAATATCTACGAGCTTGTTAAACAATGCATCACAATCTTCAACAATTTGAATCAAAGTTTAATATGAAGAAAGTCTTTTTTTTTTATTTCTAAAACCTTTCAAATCTTCTGAAAACTCTTTTAAGCTCTTCAGGGGAAGCAAAGACTTTAGGAACTTCAGTAGCTCTTCTCACAGCGATAAGACATTTGTGTGAAAACAAGCTTTGCCCCCAGATCAAGAGTAACCAAAATGTCACCAAAGTTTTGTAGGAGAAAGCCAATGAGAAATTGGGTAAAGCTTGAGAGGCTGGATAAAAATAAGGTAAACCGAAAATCAGTTAAAGCTGATATTGTTAATTTTCAGTGGACTCGTGTTATAAATATATTTTCAAGGTCTGACTAATTATAATATTCTTCATTACTAATATTTTTCAAGGTTTAACTGATTTAGCATTAAAGTTTTCAAATAAATGTTCAAGGAAACGTTCTTTGTTTGGTGACCCCTACCCGCAAATTAATACATCACTTAATATTTTTCCGGATACATGTGCCTATTTATTTAGAAAAATTCTGGTGACGAAACGGATATTTCAAAGCTATATATTTATTTATAGAAAATCTTACGCCTAATTGTGCAGTGACTACTTTATTATTTGGAATGTAGCTGGTGAATATGTGAAAAATTCTGAGTGACTCGTCATAATGCTAAACATATTTTTGACGCATGGAACGATATTCACAGATATGTCATTTACGAAAGTATACCAAGCAAAACCTGTTTTTTCGTTTGCTACAACTAAAAACACATCGTGTAATGGGAAAGCAACAACTTCGAAATACAGTAGCTTAACTCAGAACGAAACTCAGAACGAACTCACTCGCAAAGAGCTTTTGGATTTAGGCAAAACGGATTTCTTTTATATAAAAAAAAGAGACAAAGCATAATCTATATACTCTCTCGCTTCTGCTACTGAAATGGTAATCAAAACATATAAAACTTACTGATGAAACATTTACGCGAACAGTCCCGGTATGTAGAATATCAGATTATCAGAATATGCGGTTTGTACGTTTGGCGGATTCACTCGCAAGTCGTGCAAGGTTGAGTTGAACTCTCCGTTTAAACCTTGAAACGGGACGAGAGGAAGAAACTGTTTATGCGCATGCGCAAAGCGGCGGAAACAAAGTGGTATCTGCCACCTTATTTTGGCAAACAGTTTCAGAAACAAAACAGCCGGAAGATCACCCACTATACGAAGCGACAAAATGCATTTAAAAAGGGCAAATATGTTATGAGCCACTTTGGAACAGAAATTGTGGAATACAAGTCATCAATACACAAAATGAAAACTTCTGAAATTATGGCGTTCTAACGTTCTAAAAGTATTCTCCTACGAAAATGATAATATTCAGTGGTTTTGAATCAACTGCATGTTCTCAATTTACAAACTTTGAAAATTTGAACATTTTCTTTCTAAATCACACTCTGAAAATTCAGTACCAACTGCTTAAGTGAATAAAACGAATTTACTTATTCTTTTTAGTGCTTTGATCAGTATTGTCCTTTTTTCTCTCGTTTAGAATCTCCATTACACCATAACTGGGAGCCAGAGAAGTCTCTTCAGATTTATGATACATTTACTCCTGCTGGGTTGTAAATAGACACCATGTATGTTAAATGAACAAATATTGCTGTGCTTTCAGTTCGACCTTTCTTATAATATATAAACGTTTTAAATCCATTTTTGTAGTATATTAAAGACGTCATACTATACAATCGTTTAAGTTTAGGAAGACATTTATTTCTTCAAATAGACACTAACTTGAGCAACAATTGTGCAGAAAGAAGAATAACACACGGGAAAATAATGAAGTTAACGTATTATTAGGATCGCATTCGCCAAATAAAGCTCGTTATTTTTAATATACATCTGAAAAAAAAACTGTTTGTTACCTACCTTCGCTGCCAACAAGAGTCATTTCAAATCCTTGTGTTTTAGCAGTGCACAAAAGCAATGCAATAATAAACCTGAAAAGAGCGACCATATTCAAAGTCGCTTGGCTGTACTTTTAAGGATTAGTATTCAACTGACTATGCAGACGACTGTTCACTTAAACCAATGAGCTGCTTCTACACTTTGCGAATGTTCAGCTTTACCACTTGCGCCTGTCTGGCTTTTTACTTCGCACTTACGCAAAGGCACTTGCAGACATGGACATACGTATAATCAGAATGTTCGACAGTTTTCCAAGAACGCGACTCCAATTCTTAGAAAAGAGTTTTCTAAATGTAGCTGCACAAGAAAAAAGCTCTAAACTGGAGATGGAATGAAGAAACGGGACTAAATGAAGGAGAGTTTTGTGTAATACAGTTCCGAAATTTTCCATTATATTTGTGTTGATACTTTCACATGAAATAAGAGCAACAGCAAGAACATCAGCAATAATAAAAGATGAAAGAAAGAAATATGGAAGTGCGTGAGTTTACAATGGCAAACTGTCTTCTGTTGTAAATAAAAGAATGTTTTGAAAGACAAAGAAAATAAAAAAAATGTGGTAGAACTTATTTTACATATCTCTGATTGTGAAAAGTCTTTACCAACAAAAATTATTTCTAACAAATGAGCGATTCTTTTAGCCCAGTTACACTAGCATCGCTCATCACCTATGTTTATAAGGTGGTAGCCATTGTTAGTTTGTCGGTTAAGGATTTGTGGTCTCATACTGTCATACTGTAGGTCATACTCTGATAAAACATTAATGTTGATCCCTCCTGCCTCTTTACCACCGCAAGATACAGCATAAATATGATGACACAGTTGTTCGCAAGTATATCTCATTCACGTAAAACAGATTAACATTAGAAACAACAATACCTTAAGTTGATGAGAATAAGAAATAGTTAAATCTCTCACGTTAGGATCAAAGCTTTATACGTTTATCATGACACAAGCTGCATGTGAAATTTTCAATTTCAAAACTAGTAAATTCTGGAAGAAGTTTACTAGTTAGGAAATCTAGGGGCTGTGCGAAATGCATTGTTTTTGCATAAAACACAGATCCATGTTATTGAAGTAGAACATTTAAAAAAATACTGCCATTATCTCTTGTCAACACACACTACAATATGTGTAAGTTCTGAATTTTGGCTAGTGTCAGGTTGAAAACTATGCAAATTAGCACTATAAGAAGCATCAGCATTGGAAATTTAAGATATACAATTCTATACAAATTTTGAAGATGACAATCCGTTTTTTGGTGTAAATATGACAAGGATGGTAAGTCAGATAATATCCGAAAACTTGAAAGTTTCAAATCCGCGTCTATCAGATAGCGCCCAGGCATGTTAACCACTATATCACCCAGAACAATCACGACGCAAGTTTCAGATTAATTTGAATATAACCATCACAGACTTCGCTAGTCGAAACAACAGACATTCATTTTTAGCGACTCTGGAGGTTTAGAATTATATCCCGTGATTGCTGGGAGGTGCAGATAAATTACGAATGGGATACAGGATTACACCTCTATCTGGGAGACGCGGATTCTATTCCCACTCAAGAACGACGACGTTTTCAAGTTTTCAGATATTATCTCACTTACCATCCTTGTCATATTTACCCCAGTAAACGGATTCACATCTTCTAAATTTGTATTGTACATGGGTGTAAGCAAGGATTTCATTCATGAACAATTCCATTTTGTTTATTTAAATTTTACTAGCTAAAATAACCCAAAATTCCTTTAACAGCTTAAAAACGTTGGAATAACGTGCAGAACCGCTGTTCGTCGATAAATGTATTAATATCCATTTAAACATGTGCTCTTCAGACACGATTTACTATTCGGTTCTAACCTAAAGTGTTCTCAGAATAATTATTGTTACTTAATTTTTCAAATAAAATATGGAAAATAGCTGAAAAATGTAAATATCCGAACGAATAATATCTATTTTGGCAGCAAATAATGCTAATAAGAACCCAGCGGAATTATATTTATAGGATTTAATCAGAGGTATATTTCCTTTTTTTCAATCCATTTTGTTACCTAAACTAGACAAGTTATAAAAAATTTATAGTGATTCTAAAAGTACCTACTTTTCATAGAAATGATGAAACCTAGTAACGCGCCTCCCAAATTCACGACCCCCACACACCGACACATTTGATGTAGCGTTTCAATTCATGTTTCCGTTTGTAATCTTTGTACAAGATTCGTTTGTATGGATCGATATAAAACCTAAGCAAATTGTCCTTTTGTACATCGGTTAAAAGTTTAATATCTGCCTTGTAAAGTGTCCAATTATCTTCTGTAATCAAAACGTTTCTGTATGAATTTCTGGAAAACAAATATTGTGATAACGATATAGAGTTTGGCATAATCATGCTCCACATTTCCTTCACATGATGCGATCCACAAGTTACATTTTAATGTTTATGGGGATCGTAATTTTGTTGAGACGTGAATATTTTTATTCAGAACGTTATTATGATAATAAAATATTTAATGAATAACAACTGTACACCAATTATACTCAAAATAGGATAACTATAACAACGATCAGAATTTCTGGGCGTAGAATAGAAATCAAAGTATCTAAGCTTTCGCACATCAACCATATGGCTTTTTCAAGGAATTTAGGAAGCAAACTTGATAATATAACCCTTCAACAATTTGAATGAGTTCACTTGACTAGACAAAAAATTATTAAATGCGAATGTGATTATTCATGCGCAAGAACGAGCAGTAATATTGGTTTGGCACGCTGTATCATGGGACAAAATGCAGCATTGTTTGACGAATTGGTTCCAAACACGCAGCAATGATAGCGTCTTCCTAGAACTGCTACGAGTTAGGAACCAAGCCTAGAAAATTTGAATTCTATGTTACGCCAAATAATTTGTATCATTAGTATTGTTATACGATTTTGAATAAAATATTTGTTGCGTTCACATTAAAGATATGATGATATAATTAGTGATTTTTTTTATTAGAGGTTTAACGACCATCTTGAGCAACTCAATGGACTATAAAGCAGTCTCCCGTCCTTAATTTAGGGTCACTGGTTTCAGGGAAGGGAGAGAGCCAAAACCGTAAGACAAACCCAACATCCATGCCTCACCGGGATTCGAACCCGGACCTATTTCGGACGAATGATAAGAGGCCATCTCTTAGTTTCAATGATCGTTTTTATTTACTTAAAAGAATTACAACAGAATATCCCCAACCTCACACGCAGTGTAAGAGAAGGGGAGAAATAAAACAAAATGTAGATATTTACAATGAAATGATAATTGTACAAATGAGCAATGACAGGCATTGCATTATTTGCTGTAAACAGTAGTAGCTCGGGGATAATTGTTCATTGAAGTCTTGGAACATCACTGGAGCGAAACAATTTACAGAAAAAAATTCCGTGCAGTTCTAGTGACATGGGAATCACTAGTGGCAGAGAGTCACTGTGAGGATGAAGAGAACTGTGTACAAAAGGTGACATCAGCAGGAAACAAACACAATCCGGTTCCAGGAAGAAACATGGTGAGGGAACAGTGAATATTGAAAGTTCCGACGTAGGTTTATTAAAACAGCAGATGAACAGTCTGGGCACCAGAAAACCGAAACCAGGGACGACACGGTGACCATGTTTTGAAGAAGGCAGGTAACCGTGCCGTGTCATTCACGAAGGAGTATTCCAGGGTGAGTCTGGCTTTAACCCTGTTGCGATAGTGTGCAACTAAAGAGGTAGAGAATGTGATAGGATCTGGATCTTGTAACTGTAGCAGGTGAGAGAAAATAATATATTTAGCTAGGATAAATAAATACGAACAAACTGGTAAAATAGAGGTGAAACTAGTAGAACTGTGGCCGAGGAAACGATAATCTTCTAGGGTGAGATCACTGGTACAAGAAGGATGTGCAAGTTGAAACATACTGTGAAATAGTGGGAGCAGTGTCGGACAGTAAACAAACACGTGTAAGACGTCCAACGACGTTACAAAAAGGACAAATATCTGATGATACTATATTTCTCCGGAACAAAGTCGAAGGGACAGGCAGTCGATTGTGCAAAAACTTCCAGTGCACATTAAGTTCTAAGGAAAGGGCCGGTGAATATTGGGCAGTAGACCGAGGTTAGTGCAAAAGAAGGAACAAAGGGAATAGGGCAAGGTACCACAGAAGAAGAACGGAGAAAACGGTACAGGGTGCTGGTGGAAAGACTGTGGAGAGGGAGGAGATCACCGGAAAAGGGAAGGAAGAACGGAAAAGGGAGAGAGGCAGAGGAAACGGAAAGGAGGCCAGAGGAATCGACTAGGGAAGGAAAAAGTGGTTGAAGAGCATGTTTAAGTTGGAGGAAGTTATCAGAGAGTTCGGGCGAGGGTGGGAGGGTGGGAAAAATGTTGGAAACGGGTTTCCATGAAAAATCGGGGAGGACCATTTGGGAAACGGAGACTACACCAGCGTTTAGCTATGCGGGGGAAAAGAAAAAGTTGGCAGTAGGGGGATGAAGGACGGAGGAGAAAAAAGAGGCTCGGAAAGAAAATCAAGGGTGGAAAATGGGGGATGACGAATGAGCGGTAAAGAATGAAGGAACTGAACAGCTTCATGGTAGACTAGTGGAAAACGGGGGGGGATGACAGTGTGAGTATCCATCTTGAGAAGAAGATGGACGGTGAGACGGGGATTAAGGGGGAAGTCAGAACATTAAGCCGAAGAATGGAAGCGGAAGAGTCTGGTTGAACTGTCAAACGGAGGAAATTGAAAATTCTTACAGCTTTATAATCTCTGGCATATTGAGGCCACCACAAGTTGAAGGTAGAGAGAATACTGAGAAAGATAACAAATGAGTAGATGACCAAACAATGCTGATCATTGCTGATGTTGTTGCAGTTTGAACGCAGGCTGGTGGCGGTTGTGCAATCCAGGAATGATAAACTAACGAAAGAATGTGGGTGCCAGCAAGCCGTGCACGACTGTGGTAGGTCAAACAGCACTTGAGCTTGGACCAGTAAGCAGCGGTGTGACGTAGTTTCCTGATGAGGGGTCTCCAGGTGGCAGCCGCTGCTGAGACCCGGCTGCCAATGTGCACCCCAAGTATTTTTTGACTGGTGGAAGTCCAATGAGCGCCCCACGGTGCATCGGGGCGATGTCTCCAGGAGCCACACCACAAGCCTGTACACTTTGAAAGGTTTAACGAAGCACCGGAAGCCGCAGCATACACTTGGTACCATGCAAGAACAATTGTAAATTGCCATTCGTCTTGGATGAGAACTGTGAGATCATCGGCGAAGGCAGTAAGAACGATAGAATGGTGCCTGGTGCTATGCTGAATGGTGGAGGGGGAGGTTGTAGAAAAGAAAGGATAGAGCAAAGAAAAGGCTCAAAGACTAGATAGAAAAGTTATCCGAAAAGAGGACATCCTTGGCGGATGCCCTTACGAAACGGAATGGGGGCTGTAAGTCCTGGTTCAGGGCAAGGAGGGCTGTGTTGAAGACAGATGGGAAACCGAAGGCAGAGAGCTAAGAGGCAAGCCACTGATGACTCACGTTATCAAAGGCCTGTCTCTGATCAAGATTGAGGAAGGCTAAAGGTTCGGAGGAAAGGTGGGCAAGGCAATATGAGTCACGGAGGAGATTAATATTAGTATGAATGCTTCGGCCAGGGATGGTGTACGTTTCGTCAGGATGTATGACGGTGGGAAGGACAGGGTTCAATCGAAGAGAGAGTATTTTAGTATAAATCTTGTAGTCAACATTAGGGATTGATATAGGACGCCAGTTATCCAACACCAGCAGACACCCCTTCTTTGGAAGAAGAATGATGTGAGCTAGAGTAAAAGCGGGGGAAGAACAGATAAAGAAAAAGCAGCTGTGAAGCAAGGCAATAGGAGAGGGTGTAGGAAAGAGGAAAACGTACAAAAGAAATTAACTGTCAACCCGTCAGGACCAGGTGACGATTGACAGTTAAGTAAGGCAAGTGACTGTACTTCTTCTGCTGGGTGATAGGCATAGAAAGAGATGTAACAAGATGCGATGGAATATGTGGTAAGGGACGAAGAATCGAATCAGCATGCGGATAACATGACTGGAACTGAGCAAAACGTGACTGGAAATATGTTCTAACACCGGAGCAAATTAGAGTGTGGTCATTAGTAAGAGTTCCATCGGGTAACTTCAGATTACGGAGGTGATGAGCAGAACGTTTGTGGAATTCCAGTTGTTGAACCTGTTCACATAGATAGTCATTTGGCTAGAGATAAAGGAGCTTGAGGCGGTGAAGAGCTTGTTGGGAGACAGGAAGTAGCAAGGCACGAAGTTCAGCTTGGTAATGAGAAAACAGCGGTGAATCAAAATCTAGGCTGGAAGAAATCATCGAGCTTGCAGCATCAATCTTCATAGAGGTGGAAGTACGTTTTTCGTGGGAATATTGTTTGGTATAAAGAAGAATTTGGGATTTGACATTTAACCAGTGTTGCAAGGGACAAAAAGCAAAAGGGAGCATATATAAGGCTTGTTGGAGCTGCGATTGGATGGAATTTACGTAGGTGGAATCAAGTAAAAGATCATCATCAACTGTCCAAGTTCGGTGGTATTGCCGAGGAGATGGACCGGTGTGAAGCACATTACGACACAGCTGTGGTCGGAAGAAACTGTACTGTTATCCAAACAAATAACGTAAATTTGAGCTCCAATGTTACTGAAATTCTGTTACAACGCAAATCCCCCAGAAATCTAATAGGATCCGTCATGCACCACTAATCACAAAGGAAGAGACACCTCCCAAAAGAGGTTAAAGGAAACAGGTTAGGGCCTAAAACCTCAATAAATAGAGCCGCGCTCCAATGGAAGAACATGGAAATATTGTGTCGTATATCTTTTATTTCATTTTATTCTAAGCTAATTTAGACCCTAATTTAGTAGCACGTGACTTACACTGCACTCAGCTCACAGCGCTAACGAAAACCATAAAGTTTTAAACAAAAAAGAAATTATACTTCACAATGAAACATCGGCGAATGACCATCATTACTACGGCACAAAAACCAAGTGATTGAATAGAAATTAACTTAACTTCAGAGCTTTAAATATATAATATCAATCTTTCAGAAGTATTACTGATCGCTGTAAGTGAAACTGGATTTTAGTTTGTTCACCCCTTACGATGACTTGAGTTCATTGTAGCAAATTAGAAAAACACATGCAGTCTTATATGTAAATTCAGTGTGAAGGCATTCCATGTTTAATGCAAATGTAGAAGGCTAATAATAGCGTAATGCTGTTCCTTGAATTCTGAGATTACTGTTCGCGGACGTTAACGCTTTACATGAGTTCCGTAGGAAAGTTGGCATACGTTCAAAATTTGCAACAATCGATATTTCCACGAAATATTCCTCTAAAGCGCCCGGGTAAAATTTATTCCCCATTAATTTGGGGAGGCACGTTTTTTACTAAGTGACGTTGGTTTCCGTGAAGGGGTGTAATAAAATTTAAATTTCGTATTTTTCGTTAAGTATCCATTCCACCTGTTACAACTATAATAGCTCATATACTAATTGTCCACGCTTTCCAGCTTATTTTGCATTTTTTTTACTTTACTTATACGACCAAGTGTTTCCCTCTGCTCTTTTCGGACGCTTTCCGTAAAACACCCTGTTTATATATTAAGAAAAGGTTTTTATCTAAGTACTAAGGAATTAACAATTCAATAATAACATAACGTTAAAACTGCATACTCTATTAAAGCATAGTCTTCTTAATTTTTGTACGTTCTCACTTTAAAATCGGTAAATTTGAAATATCTATGTTTTCTGTATACGGTAAAACATCAAAGAATTGTAGAGTTTTCAAAATAATTTAAAAACTTTCTGTACCTGATTAACGTTATATCTTATATACTACGAAGTTACATACACATTATTAAATAATTGTCTTCCGTGATATTTATCTTCAAATGTTGTTAAATAATTTCACTAAAAGTATTTGATGATTTATAGTTAAATATTAGGAAAAATTCTTATTTATATTATAATAAATTTGTATCTTTCTTCGCTTTTATGTTTGTTCCTGGTAAACCCTTTAAGTAAGCTCCTTGGATTTAAAGAAGAAAGAAGCTAACACATGCCGAAAATATGGAACGCAAAAGCTGTTACCTATTGTATATCACGAGGTTCTATGGCAAACTCTGAAATCAAAGAACTGTCAAGAAAGATTTTCGCAAAAAAGGTTTATTACACTCTTCAAAGATGCCTTATACCATGACAGCTCTATAAATAATGCTCACCGAGGAGAAAAAGCGAGGTGTTCTCGATGATAACCTAAAAATGTGAAGGTGTGGCCTGCAGTCTCAGGTCATGTACATTCACGGCTGTTGTTTCACATGAGATAAACATCATGGACATGAGTATAAAGCCAGAGATTTATCTGAGTTTGGGAAAAGTGAAAGTGTAAGCGAAAAAGTATTGGCTCTAACATTTTGGAAAGGCCAATACCTTTGCGTTGGTCTATGAGCTTGGCGTGCTTGAAATAATAAATGAAAAGAGCAAATTACCCAACCGCAAAATAATGTTTAATTATAGAAGTGAACAGACTAGTGCGTTGCCAGATACAAAGCAGTCGGTGAAGCACAGGTTCGTTCTTTACCGACCGATATAACATAGATCAACAAGGAGCAATATCCCACACGACTATGTGTCGCACACTGATACTGATACAATACTAATAAGAAATAACTACAAAGTCCGACTCTCTGCATGTCAACCTCTGCTAGCAGCATTCCACTCATACGAAATGCTCTTCTAGTGTAAATATCATTAGGATTGCACGAGGAAAGAACGGAAGCAGGTGAGGTGTCCAATGAATCACGATATGTATTCTAATTCCTAAATCAAGTCTCTATTCCAAACCAGTAGCACAAAGATACGGTTCCCTCGTGCACTACATTAACTCGCCGGACCAATCCGATGGTTGCATAATATGAGGAGTTTTTAACGGGAAAGAACTTCTGTACCTGTTTCATGTGGACTAAAGTTTAGAATCCTGATACTGCCGGAACTGATTACGGATCCATGTACAGCAAATATTACTGTACCTCAACAAATATTCGGATGAGTTCTTAAAGAAAAATTAATTTCCAGAGTATTGGTCCTCTTCGAAACTCAGCGCTGATATGAAGCATCTCAAAGGGTCCCAGAACTAGTAACTTAACAGGTTTACAACCATCTGGAAATATCTGGAATCGTACGGAACGTTTGACAGACCACTACGTTTAGACAGACCACTACGATCATACCACTGCACTGGCACCTAGTGGAAACCATACTCAATTGGATGCAGGCAGTTCTCCAGGTTAAAGGAGTACATAAGCAATTGATATCAAAAGGTAATCTGTAAAACACTAGAATTTCTATTCATGACTTACTCAGCAAAATCACTGCAGACTCAAACGAATTTGGTGTAGTTTAGAAATAAAAAGTGAAAATGAGACACAGAAATTTTGAACACTACTTACAGATTCAAAGGAGAAACATTGATTTTGGGATTTACATAATCGCTGAAGAATCGCTGATTCATGATACGAGACTATAAATTTGTTGTTTTATGCCACGACTCGAGGAATTATCACTTTGCTGCTCACAAAATTCCCGAGATATGAAAGACGTCAGTTTAAAACATCAACTTTACTGATGACGTTGTACACGGTGTCTATTATTCCCCCAAAAAAATGTCATTTACTGCCACGAAGTTGGCGTCAGATCCCAGTCTCAGTTTCTTGCCGTTAATACAAGAAATGTCTATTTTTAGACACATAAGTTCAGGTAAACGCATACCTTTAATAAAGGGAGAAAATTCTTGTGAACTATTTTTAGAGTTGTTTGACGTTCTGTGAAAACGTTAACCCTGCAAACCATAAGCCCGGAGGTTTTCGTCGTTTCTTGTTGGGCTCATTTTTTCTGGCAATCACTTCTCGAGGCAGCAACAGCTCAAATTATGTACTCGACTTCAAATCACAGATAACATTTGCATGCTACAACAGTTTTATCTGAAACGTACTAGCAGTTCTGAAGTTCTTACGTAATAGAAGTATTATATCTCATGTGCACTACAACTGTAATAAAAATAAAAAAATAAAAAAATAAACCTCCGAATAATTATTTTCTACGTGGGTTACTGTTATTGGAATAATTTCCTCCGCTAAAGAAAACCTGCTCCTTTCTTTAACATTCACCCTTGTACTGGCACCTGGGTTGGGGGAGCGAGAAATGATATTCGGTTCGGTGGAGCAGCGCTTGACGCAGTCGCTTCAACTTTTGTTGATATAGTCGTACTTGCAGGTGAGTTTTACGGTATTAAAACGCATTATAAAAATGATTTATTTCATCATTCTCTATCAGACTACATACTTGTAACACGTAAATCTCTATTTTTTCACGAATTTGTTTTAAAAAATCATTTAATTCTCTAAACTACACCTTTACCAAAAGATGAGCTTTAAGCAGTCGCACGTCACCAATTAGTTGCTACGGGTTCCAAGGAAAGAAGAGAGCAAGGTAAGAAAACAAACACAATGCGTCATACGTGTCTCGTATGCGATCGAAGTCAAGCCCAGTGGTGCGTACGGTCGGAACACGTTATTTAGACCACTTCCCGCCAGGAAGACTTTGACCACCTTCAAGAAGATGTACAATCCTTGACTTAGACTTACTCTCTCAGTTTTCTAATACTGCATCAAAGACTCTAGAAGGGTATTAAGTTAACAAGTTCTTCATTTTTACAGAAATTGATTTTTTGGGAGGAGTTCAATATTTTACAGCCTTTCATTGTCTACGTAAAATATCAATAACACAACATAAGTATGAAACATTCTTAAAGGGTATATCGTTCATCTCATAAAATTGAAAAAAAGACGCTTAATTCAGTATCATATTATTTTGAAGAGTTGTGAAGGGTATTATAGAGAACGTATTATTTTTCGTAAAGATAACGTTCGACCATGATGTATATTTGTCTTCAGGTAAAATCTGTTTCTAAAAACGAGAACCTACATAAACTGAAATAATGTAAACGATGTTTTTTATAACCAACAAGATCACGCCCGCACACTATGACCCATTTTCGTAACGGATTTTGTGAAAAAACCTATATACTCTTTGATAACGGGCGGACATTTAGAAATTCAATTCAACTAAAGTAACTGCTTTTCCTTTCATGTCAAAGTTCAGATTATTATAAATACTGTAATGCGGTAATAAGATTAATCGAAGTTGTTATAAAATTTGAGAACACGTTTTTTGTTAAGCAGAGTAAACGGCAAAGAAAAGAAGTCGAACAGCGAAAGGAAGACAGTGTCTTTAATTAGAATAACATTTACATTTTTGAGTATAAAACTAAAAACTGAGGTATATCGTCTACAACTTATCAATGACTAAGAATCACTGGTAAAGAAGATTTCACTTATCATTGGGTTTTTTAGGAATGCTTTTAGATTTCGACCCGCTAAGCACGAATCAAACACTAATTTTACCGTAGTTTCAAGATTTTAGGGAATATCGCCACGTGTTTGCTTTCTATAGTACTAGTTTTTTGTTAGAATGACGTTACTACGAAATCCGAGGGATTGCAGCACATGATGGATATCTAGATTAAAACAGCTGGCTATAACACTCTTTCGACATATTAGATTTCTTACTTATGTCATCGTGCCTTCTGATTTGTATCATCATCATCATCATCATCATCATTGTCAACCATTATCAATCCACTGCTGGACGAAGGTCTCCCCAAGTTTCCTCCACAACGGTCTGTCTTGTGCCAGTCTCCTCCATGTCACCCCTGCATACTTTCGAATTTCATCCACCCATTTCCCATGGGGTCTTCTTCTGGGTCTTTTCCTGTCCCTTGGAATCGAATAAATCGCAGTATATCTACGGTCCGTAATTGCAAATTGCGAGCAGATTCGTTCTGGTATGTATGTGGATATTACATTGGGCGAAAACAACTGAAACACACCATTGTGCCTGGAACAAAATTTGGTGAAGCATACAGAGCTTACATTGGAATGGCTGTCGGTGACCTTGAGAAGTCATCTGCTCCACACGTATCTTGTGGTAATTGCCTATCGACAATAGAACATTGGCTGCCTGGTAACAGAAAAAGAATGCCATTTGCCGTTCCCAAATTTGGAGGAAACCTAAAAACCACCACAGCGACTGTTACTTTTATATGATTGATCTAAAGAATTTCAAGAAGGGCAAGAACAGAAGTCAACTGAATTACCCAAACGTTCCGTTATCCATTCGCCGTCCCGCACAGCGAAGCTCCTCCTGTTCCCTCTCCTTCATTTGAAAAAAATGTTGGTGAAGAATCAAATGGTACAGGTAGTTCAGATGACTGTTTTTTTATGAAAGGGACAGAAAGGAATCCCATTCACTGAATAAGCAAGAGCTAGATGACCTCATTATAGATTTTCAATTACCAAAAAGCAATTCAATTCAACTCTTAGCTTTACGACTGAAGGAGTAGAACATTCTTTTTCCTTCCTGTAAAATATCCAAGCACAGAAACAGACACAAGCGGTTTACATGCTATTTTGCTTTGGAAAATGAATTGTGTTAATTTTTTGACAAAGTTGTTCTGTTTAATGCCATCGGCTTTCCGGAGGAACCAAAAGAATGGCGCTTTTTCATGGAAAGTTCTGAAGGTAGTCTGAAGGGTGCTCTTTTACACAACTGAAACATTACCCGTCGTTTCCAATTGAATATTCTGTCCACCTGAAGGGGAATTTCACAGGAGTGAAGCTGATGTTGGAAAAATTCCATTATGAAAGTCATTAGGGGCATATATGTGGGGATTTCAAAATGCTTGTATTTCTCTTAGGCTTACAAAGTGGGTACACGGAATATTCGTGCTTCCTCAGTTTCTGGGACAGCCAATCAGGCAGTAAACACTACGCGCAGACCGTGTGGCCTGAAAGAAGAGAGCCAATTCCAGGAACACATAATGTAATAAAAGAGGCTCTAGTAACTGCGGACAAGATCTTCCTGCCCAAACTACATGTTAAACTGGGATTGGTAAAACAACTTTTAAAATCATTGGATAGTGAGTCAGCTGGCATACTGTTTATAACACAAATGCTTCGTAATTTGTCACAAAAAATTAATTGTAATTGGCAACGTCACAGGACCACAGAATCCTGTGATGCTGTTTAATGATGAGCTGAAAAAAATGAGTGAGTTGGAAAGACATGCTTGGAAGACCTTTAAAAATTCTGGTGAAAGGATTTCTCGTTCACAATAGAAGTGAGGGATACGACAGAAAGGTGAAAATACTCATCGAACGGTATAGAGAATTGGGTTGTATAATGTCCTTTAAATTGCGCATGCTTCATTCACACCTGGATTTCTTCAGGCATAATCTGGGCGATATTAGAGAAGAGCAAGGTGAAGGCTTCCACAAACACATTCAACCCATTGAAAGTAGATATTTGGGACGATGGTACTGTGCAATGATGGGTGAATACATTTGGGGCTTAGTCCACAATGACAGGACGGACACTCACAAAAGACAAAGAAGCACGAACATTCACTTTTGAATGTGTGTACTTGTGAAGTTTACACTTATGTGTTTCTTTTTAAACAAGTACATTCACATTTGTTACGTTGCTGAATTGTATTTGTATGTTGCTATAGTGTAAGATTTTGCTCTGAAGTATTGTTCTGTCGATGTATTTCTATAGCTTGAAATTAATGCCAGAAAGTTGCTACCTTATTATCTTTCATTTTTACTGCGAAAAGTTAAGTAAAACTAAAATAACAATAATTTTAGAATACGTTTGTTATGTTTTACAGGTAAACTCTATTTACGGTTTGAATAAAACACAAATTACTTACATCGTCCGAACCGTTGACACTGCAGAAAAACCAATGCCATATTCTTTAATCAGTGGGCCCGAATTAACTAGGGTCGATAAAAAATCAACATAAGCAGACCGTTCATTAAAATTTGCTACTCAGTGCTAATCCGTGTTAATACAAATTGCATGCTATTAATAAATCTTGCTCCGCACAGTTTAATGTAAAATATTTACATATGTGGCAGCAGTATGATGCAAAAAAAAAAAAAAGAACTATTTTGGAGGATTTAAAAAGGTGAATCAAGTTCTCCTAGATGTGTTACTCTTTTGCAGTTCCCTGGATGTGTTACTCTTTTGCAGTTCCCTGGATGTGTTACTCTTTTGCTGTTCCCTGGATGTGTTACTCTTTTGCAGTTCCCTGGATGTGCTACTCATTTGCGTTTTAAAGAAAGAAACGGAGAATCATTTCAGCATATATTTCACATAAATGAATCTGCCTCTAGGAAAAACAACCTTTTTTATTTCAAATTTCAAATTTGAATATTTTGTTTGATTGCCATTCCATCGTCTTCAAAGTAAAAGTTTAAACCTTGTTATCTGTCTATCAGGAAAATGAATCTTATCACAGATAACAAAATACCAGGGTGTCCAAGCATCCATACAGTACTTACCATTACATATAAATATACTATCAGTTTATGTCATTCATAACACGGTATTTTTTTATATTTTTTATATATAATACACTCTTTACACTTTATATATACATATAAACACTATTTGCCAAAAAAAAAAAAAAAAAAGAAAAACAGAAACCGAAGCACACAGAAGGAATCATCCGATCAACATGAAAATTGGTGTGGGCAAAATACTTTTATAGAAAAGAAATTACTGCAATTCCAGAGCAGCTGGGTTATTTATTAGGTAAAACAGTTACACGAGAAAACAAGACATTACCTTTTACCACCACCTCTATCTGGACGCATGGACGCATATAGATCGTGGATACTGTCCTGAGGTACTGCAATATGCCACAAGGTGTCCAAACAGCAAGCTGGTTCCCAACATTTCTGGATGGGCGTAAGTGGCGTCCCATCATGTCCCAAACATGTTCGAAAGGTGAGAGGTCGGGATATCGGTGTTGGCCATGTAAGGCTGCCGGGTCTTCTCCAGATACGTATGCATTGGTCACCGGCGCCAAGGGCAAACGTTGTCTCATCGCTGAACACAACACTACGTCTCTGGACATTAACCCACGTTGATCGATCCCAACACCACTGCAACCAGTACAGAAGATGCTCGCTGCTCATTGGTAGACGGCGGAATAGCCTCGAATGTAGTTGCAGTGCCGCAAGTCCTCTGGTATTTGTCAACATGGCCATTTCCGTAACCGCATACGACGCAGCATGCCCACGGAAGTTTGAGAGAGACGTATTCGGTTTTGTTCGTGTTTCTCCCACAGTCACTCGTTTCTCTCCTTTTTCTGTCGGCCTCAACCATCCACTGCTTGCGTAACGTCGAGTTTTACCGAACTCGGCGCATTGGCGCTGATATCGTCCAAACTTCCGCTTCGCTCATATCCTAATGCCTGCCGATAAGGTGACCTAATAAACCGGCCTCTCTCAGCCCAATTTTACGTCCTCTCTCAAACTCTCTCAACTGCTCATATTGTGCTCGGATCCGACGTCAAGGTTTCTTCACTATTATTGGAGGTTAACACAACCGCTTTGTTCATTAATTTTGTTTTTTGAAAATTCAGTTTTATAACATTTTTTACTGTTGTCAGCAAGTTCCTGGACCGTTATCTGCAGCCCTGCAATTGCATTAATAGTTGCAGAAGTGACTATATTATTAGGAAAATGAAGGTAGGCTAAAAATTATTCAAGAATTGTTATTTCTTTATTTACCCTCTGGGCGTATGTAGGTAACATTTATTTCTAGCTTTTTCCCGTCAATTGAATGTTCATTTCTTGCAGAAGAATTAAGTGTATGTATCAGGTTTTCCTTATTATCTCTTCTTCTGATTGGCGTGAAACTGGAATTTCTTACAGAATTCGATACCCTGCGCTATGACCAAAATTCTTGTACATGTTGTGATTCCTAAGAGGATATTTTGCAGCCGATTGTGGGTGAGTAAGCAGCTCACTCAAATTCTGGACGTTTTGTCTATTGGGAAAATATGATTCTATATTTTTTACATTCAAGGTTTTGCTAACTACACTGCACATTTTAAGAAGTGGAAGTGTACATTTACCAGTTTGGACCTTAAACTGTTCCATTTCTATTTCAGTATTTTTATCAGAGATGAACTACCCTTTTCATAAAGAAAGGGTTTAACATGCGCTTTCATCAGCCATATAAATCCTACATTATTTGTTTCTGTCGCTCTTTTAAGCGTTGCTAGACGTAATTACCTTAGACGTAACATTTCAAATACATTTTTAATATTTCAATAATTATTATTAATGTTTTTAGCTGAAATACTGCAAATCATTTCAGTGTCTTTAACTAGGAACAATTGGAAATCCATTATAAAAATTATTTATACAACTAGGTAAAAACATGGGGGAATAAATCAAATTAGCGGTTAACTATTTTTCCATCTTATGACGACCTTCTGTTAGCTTCTCTTCTTATATTTCACAATAGACAGCTTTTCGCAAATATGTACTAAAATGTTTTTCTCACTAATATTTTTTTCTATAAAAAAGTAGTTTTGTTTCCCTCAGTTCTAATATGCCTGTAATTGTAGTCATCAACACAACACAATGAAGATCCGTCGGCTTTGGACACTACGAATATTTGAAATTACTGCTTAGCGCCAAACGCGGGGCAGAGCTTTTATTAAGCGGAAACTTCGAAATGGCTGCTACATTTTCTAGTTTTTCAACCTGTTTTAGTCGAATCCAAGATTTTCGAGATTACAATGAGGTCATATATATTGCAATGCAAATTGCTCAGAAGTATATTTGAAAAAGAAGATGCAGCTGCTTGCAAGAAATATAGGTTAACTCCAATTACGATCAAAGCTACACACAATAAATTATCAAGTGATATGCAAAATGTTCCACGAAATGAATAGTGTCAGTGCAAAAGGAAAATTTGGAATATGGCTTCAGATGGCGATGGTGTTTATTCCATTTTCTTAAAAGTACTATCATCCGATAATTACATTTGGGCAGCTTTCAATGAGATAGGGCGATACCAAGGAATTACTATTGTGCTCCAGGAGTTAACCTGCTAGGGAAGTTTTTCAATTCAATGCCCAATTGACTTGAACTGAAAACTGTCGTTTATACTTCCTCACCCATTTACGTGAGATAAAACAATAGTATTCTGTCTGATTTGGCACGAAATGATGAAAAGTACAGAATTCTAAGCGGTTCCATCTGCTAATTAAATCTTCCTTGGAAAAAAATATATTTTTATCATGTATCAGAAATTTTGGAACGTCTAATCCAGAGAAAAAAATCTGTTGGTTTGGAAAACACGTGTCTGATTATCAAATTGCCTATCCATGTGCTTTTACCACACACAGATGCAGTTACATTTCGCTGTCTTATTAGCAAAATATTATTTTGTCAGAAGCTCGTAGCCAATGGAGGACTGATGTTAGGCAAATTTTAAAGTACATTTAACGGAATGGCATCAGTTTTGATTGATAGTGAGACCGTAGCAGCACGATAAATTTAACAACAGAAATTGATATAGTTTCTTTTCTAAATAATACCTTCTATTGTACATTTCGAGAAATGTGTACAATAGCAAACAAAATTGGAGTAAGCCTTTATGAATGCAGATTACTATCCGCAAACACCGCTGTTACGTATGCGATTACGTTCATATAATCTAAAATGTCATCAACCTACTGTTTACATTGATGTTCTTGTTGTAGACAATAATATCATCATCACCGTCTAAAATTCAGATGCCCGTGCATCATGGTCAAAAATAGAAACAGTTAGGAATATATAATGTGAAATAAAGTGTTTCAGGAAAAATGCATGACTGAAATATATTTTAGGCGATGCTATTAAATGAAATTTTACAATCGAAATATACTTACTCGTACGTATGTTCAACAAAGCTATGAATAACATCTGTAAAACATTTTAGTTGCATCTCTCTATGAGAATTAAAAATAAATACTAAAAGAATCACAACTAAGTTCAAGTTCTGCTGTACCCACAACTGGTTTTTAACACGGACTATTATAAGCTAAATTGGAAATCACCTGAGCAAGTGTTTGTGTTTTTTTACACGATTTTGAGTGATTTTCTTTGTGTTTTTCACATCATGTTGAGTCAGTCATGGGACAACTTGCCGAGGCGGTTTCACAATATCCCCTGTCTGGAAATATAAGCGAAAAGTGTCAGAATATGGCTTCAGTTGCAGAAGACGGTTTGATATATTTGTCGCTGGTTGAATGTATACATAGCAAAAATAAAAGATCTCAAGAAATTTCAGTTATACTTGGTCTAATAAATTTTAACTACTTTATCTGCTATTTTAATTTATTTTTTGTTAACCACATTTAAAATATCTGGTGCTATCTTGTCCCGTAATTTGTTTTAAGTCGAAAATGCAAAAAGCTCCAACTAGGTGTTTAGGAAACAATGTGTTTCACGATATATTTTCTAGTGTTTTGTTCGATACCTGCACATATGTTTCAGACAAGGTGGGGTTTTAACATCGAATGATGGTCTCATATTCTTAATGAGAGGTTGTTCCTACCTCTGAATATGAGAAATATCTGCACTTCCGGATCTCTGTCTCTACAAACTGTGTTTGCGCTTGCAATTGTGTCTTCGTTAATTTTTTTCTTTGTGAGTATGATAAAATTTTATATTACAACCCGGCCCCTTGATTTGTTGATGTGACACAGGTAGCTGATAGGGTGGGACCAAAGTAATTTTCGACAAATCCGTGAATGCTTTGGTCTACGTAGACATCCTGGAAAATTAGGATTGGGGCTTTCCGGTAGGCTGGTGCATCTATTTGCAGGTCAACGTATTAGGCCATATTACGTGCGTTACTACAGTATGGTTTGAGGCATAGATCGCGTTTACGCCTGGACAGGCGAATTTCACTCATGGAAAACGAAAATTAATTTCCACAAAAAAAGTGAGACGTATTTTTACTGTCCCAAGGATTTTCCATCCTAATTTAAAAACTGACCTCTAATTTGTTTTTCCTTTTTTATTATTTTTGTCCATACTAATATTTTTTCCTTCAACCGTTCAATTCTCCCTGGTTTCTCACCCTCGCTTTGCCAGCTCGGTAAAGCTTCAAAACGGTTGTAGGGTGTGTACAAGCCCTAAAGAATTATAGAGGGGAGTTATAACTTTTTTATCGAGAGTTTCCAAGGTTGATGGACAGACTTGTTGAATAATTACAACACTATTATGGAAGAAAAATCTACTGATAGCACTCTGTTATATCCATTGAAAAAATAATGAGAATATGCCATGAATTTTAATTCTCAGTATATAGATAAATGACTGCTATTAGCAAATTAACAGAACTGAACTTAAAAAAGCAGACTGTATTTTTTATTACAAATAAGAGATATTGAGATCATTCTCGATTACAACCTGTAGGGACACTTAAATACATGTGTAAGAAGAATTGTACATACATATATCACAAAATTTTCATCTTAGACGCAGAAATAAGAATGCATGTTTTTAAAATTAGGAATTGTTCCTCTATTTTAAATTTTGCTATGCTTATTAAAACGTCCAAAGAACATATTTTTTCATTGTAATGCATATATTTCTGAAAGAAGGAAAAACATTCGGATTTTTATTATGGCTTGCGTTTTCAAACGAGCGTGGATGGTGCTGCTTCTAGAAATCACGAAATGTGTTATTAAAAAATCATGTGAGAAATATATTTACTTCTTCTACAAAAACTTACTGGAAACACTGGTTTGAGGACATTGCCTTAAAAAATTTAATCCCAGAGTCATTTCTGTGATGAAAATAGAAACGTAGGGCGCATAGAAGAAGAGCTCATTCAAAAAACAAATCTTAACTGTCTCCTGATTTCAGGACAAAATCAGGAAAAAAATCGGGAAACCGTTACTCAAGAAAAAAGATCATGTAAAGAATATTCAGAGAAAACCGGGGATCGGCAAAAGTCTCTGGACAGAGTGCAAAATGTTTTGCAAATAATGATTAATTATTTGTAGAGATGCACTTGCTCACCTACTAATATTAGTTTAATATATTTTGGACGTAACTTTATCATAGCAACTAGATTCCGACGTGAAGAAAAATCCTAGTAAATTTAAATGAACGAGAAAACAATTTCACAGATATGCTTTCGAAAATATGTCTGGAAATTGTTCACACGTTTTCAAATATTTCCGGTTCTTATTTAAAGAACAATAGTTCAAAATTCTATCACATACCATTTTTTCAGAAAATAAAAGTCTAATTCTGATTTATAATAAAAGTCTAATTCTCATTTGAGAAATCTACTATAAAGGATTCTGTTTGCAACAGAAAAAGGAGACAAAATGTTCTGTAAAGCTATATTAAAAGTTCGTAAGAGAGTATAAATTGAAACAAAATGATACATGCGGATATGCGATCAAAGAGTTTTTGTGTAGTTTTGTTTTTTAAAATGTGTATTTATTAAATGATCGAGAATGTAAGAAGAGAAACCTGACAAATTTCTCATGTCCCATAGATTCAATCAGAAAATTGTCATAACAATGAATATTTATCATTATTTCTATGAACGTTTCAGTAATCTTTATTTTGACAAATCCATTACATCACATTCCTATTTCTCAGTTTAAATACATGGTAGGGCGGGCTTTAATTTTAAAGCCGAAGGCACTAAACAATTTATATTTAATAAGTCTCTTGTGCTGAATATTATCTAAACTGAACAACAATATGACACAGGTTTTGCAGAATATAATTTTGTCTCTAATACATGAGCTCTGTTCCACATCTCAGAAAATTAGGGAAAATAAGAGCATGAAGTTATTTTATAAACATTTTCAACCCTCATGTGCAGATGAATAGTGCATGGAGCAAAAACGAAATAATTTGATGCCGTCCGGGGAAGAATGTTTTGCTTTTGTTAATTTTTTCGCTACAAAGTTTGTATCCAGCGGAAAAAACGTTTTTATGCTTGTTTTGTTTGCCTAATTTTTTCCCTTATATAAAAAATTTTAATTTTCCTGATCTCGAACTCAGCCATGATACACGAAATACAATGTATATCACAATACGATCTAACGGCGAAAGAAACTAACTGTTGGTGATGTTCAAGCCGGCGTTCAGAAAACTGCTCAGTCAGTTTCGGAGGGTTTACGTCATATTTCAGATACCAAGAACATCCGACGAGGATTACAATCATTCTCTTAACGGCAAGACATTTGTTTCCAACATAAATGAAATAGAAAGAAAGCTCAGATAAATATCCACCTAGAAAGTCAGGCGCCCTTCTTAAAGCATGCTCTACTGTTGGGAGGAAATTACCCTCCTTCCTCAAGAACTGTTTGATTTTCGCTCTAGATCAAAATGCTAGCTAATTTCTTAATTTTTAATATTTTTCTAAGAATTAAATACTGATTGCTAATAAAATCTTTTATGTGCAAAATTGATTCCTTATCCTGTTAAAGGTAAAAAAACCTTCCAGCTAATCACAATATTATACATACCGTCCAACATTGCTGTTATATGCAATTAAAAAAAATATATTTCCGGGCGACAGACTTATCGAAATGCAATCAAAATTTCATAGTACTAATATCGGGTTATCTAGTACATCCCTGAGGGAAAGTCCATTTGATTTGGATTTAGATAAAGATCAGTTGAGCAATGCGAAACAGAGATTAACAAATTTTTGTGATCGCAAAATAGAAATCCATGAAATGCGAAGGAATTCTGTAGGTAGGACACATAAAATGCTGCATTCATAGAGTTTACCTAATTAGCACGAGATATGAAATATCTAGTTGGTTGGTTGGTTGGTGGATTTTATTGGCGCAAGGGCCAGGTTTGGCCAAAGAGCGCCAGACAAAGAACTATCAGCCACAGATTTTTAAAAACGTGGAAAATGATTAAGAGCAGACAGGCTTGGTAAAAGTTGAAAAAGAGTATGATGAAAGCTGTGAAGACAAGGTAGTTAATTAGGTTTATATAAAAATTTATTAATTTACTATTAGAATTATATATATATATAATTATATATATATATATATATATATATATATATATTTTTAAACACAACTACACAAAGGATGAGTCACTCTCCTCCCCCCACACTCCTCTGCAATGCTGGCAGAGGGCGGGGACGAACTGTCACTCTCCTCCCCCATGTTCCTCTGCAATGTTGTTTGAGGCTGGGGACGAACTGTCACTCTCCTCCCCTATGTTCCTCTATAATGTTGGTTGAGGGTGGGGACCTCGCTGAGGCCGAGACAGTTGGATGGACACTGCACACCTTTGCGGATTGAGGGCCGGGTCTTCCGCACGTGCAGGCTTTCGGCTGGAAACTGGAAGAGACGGTCGGCTGCAAAAGAGAAGGCCCAGAATCAGGTAGTCGAAAAATCTCGAGCTCGGGGAAAAACACTTGTGTCGCTTGGTCAGCTGTAGATCGCTTGGCAAGGGCGGCGAGAGCTACAGGGCGCGGCACAAAGGGCTGCACGGGTTGTGGCAGAGACTGAACTACTGCGGCAAAAGTGCGTTGTCGGTTAGTGGGTATACCCAACTTGGCCTTGGCAGCAGGGTACGAGAGGCCTTCCAGGGTCTTGAGGCGCTGGATCGCCATCTCGTCCTTCCATTTCATACAGTTGCGGGAGTAAGCTGCATGGGCCTCACCGCAGTTAACACAGCAGGCCGCAGAAGTGCAACCATCCCCGTCATGTTCACTGGAGCCACAATTTGCGCAACGAGCGGAACTCTTACAGAAACGTTGGGAATGCCCGTACCTCTGGCACCTGAAACAGCGCAGAGGACTGGGAATGTACGGGCGAACTCCACAGACCAAGTAGCCAGCCTTGATTTCGGTCGGAACTTTCGGGGAGTTAAAAGTCAAGATTACATTTTTAGACTTAATCAAGGAACCATCGCGCCGGAACATCATACGACGAGCAGCAACAACACCTTGATCTGCAAGTTCAGTCACCAATTCGTCTTCACTGCATGGCAAGAGATCAAACTCTGAAATAACACCCCGAGAGGTGTTAAGAAACGGGTGAGGTGTCACTTTTACAGGAATGCCTTGAAGACTAGTGAGGTGCAGAAAAGTGTTACTCTGAGAAACACTGCAAGTTTGTACAAGCAGGTCCCCAGAGCGAAGCTTCCTCACAGACTTCAAGGGGCCAACTGCAGCGTCCAAAGCTTTAGAAATGAAGAATGGAGATCTGGTGGACAGTCTCTCATTCGGATCGATGGATTCTACAACTAAGTGTGTAGCATGCGTATTCACAACAATCGAGGGAGACGACGCTTCGGAGCGACTGGTACAGCTGCCGAAGAAGAGGTTCCACATTCTTGGTCCAGATCATGGTCTAAAGATCGTTTAAGGGTAAGAGACTTGGTAGGTTGAGAAGACGAAGGAGAGTCGTTGTCAACGATCATTTGCTCAGGTGGCTTGAATTTGGAGCGTTTGTTTTTGGGTTTACCCATGGAAAAAATCAGAAGGATTCGTCTGCAGACTACTCCACCCACCACCGAGCCCTACAAGGGAGAACTGGAGGTCTGCAAGCCAAGAAAATGACGCTGGACATAGTTCTGGAGCTTATACGTTGCAGATATAGTCCGTTGGCTGTGATCACACGCACTCGGCGGACACTTCGGCCTCCGGGTACCGTCATGCCAACGCCTTTGGCATCATCCCACAGCCCCCGGGCTCACCCTGCCGTGCTATACGACAAAAAAGCCGCTAAAGCCCTGCACACAACTTGGTACAAGACTTCTGACTAGAGGTGGGTTAGTCTCTAGCCTCCCGTTTACAGCGAAGCCGGGGTCGAAGAGGAGTGTTGGCACACAGGAGGCACTTATCCGGTCTCCTGCGACCTCAGCCGCCAGACATCCCATTTCCGCCTCACGGGTTCCCGCACGAGGCAAACATGCAGGTAGGTCTAGCACCCAAACCAGTTAAAAGGAGAAAAAAAATCCAAAGAAGACAAATCCTGGAAGGGAACCTAAACGGAATCTCAGCAACCTACGAACTGAGCGGTTAATATAAAACAGTTAGTGGTGGAGGGTAACAAAACCACAAGACCGGGGTGTTAGTACATAACGTGGTAGCGATTAGTTAAAGTATACAACACGGGCAACTAGCCAGTGGAGAAAATAAATAAAAACGAAAAAGCGAGACACAAGACCAGCTCGGGATCGTGGGGCCGCGACTCCCCAACAGCTGGATGAACAGCCGTCCCTGCAAACACCAACAGCACCAAAATAAGAAAAAACAAGCTGTGGCATGACATCAGATGTTGACCAGTCACAAGGTCAGCTCGGGCCGTGGGGGCGCCGCTCCCCAAATAACTGGAAAACCAGTTATCCCCGTGCGGGGATGAAATATCTAAAGAACATTCAGGCTGATGTAGGCGTTTCGCACTTGCTCAGATTTTACAAATCATTAATGATTATCCAAGAAAATTGTTCTCCAATAAATCGGAAGGTTGAGTAGCTTTTCAAATAAATCATAACATTTGGACTACCTGGCGATTGTTCTAGGGAATCTCAGGTACAACAACATAAACAAAAGGATGAACATAATATTTAATTAAAAATTAACGCATTTATTTCAATTGCTATCATGAGAAAAAATATATTTTATTTCTCCGAATTTTTGTTGGAACCCCATAACATGTCATCCTGACAAGAAAATGTGAGATGTTTTGCTTAGAAACAAGTGATAATTACACATATGGTGATTTCTGTCCTGCGTGAAGAACAATGTGCTTCATCAAACTCACTTTTCCTTCCTTTATATTATGATTTTCTCAAGAATTTATTTAACTAATAGCCATCTGTATCATACACTCTGTGAACAAAAGTGATTGCACACTGTAACTAAATAGATAAACAGTATTGCACTTACATCAATAGCGGGAAGGGCCACCATTTGCAGAGATTGCAGTAGCTAATCGTCCAGGTGAATTCCCCACATGCCCATGGAGTATAGAGAGGGCGATATTCCTCCACTCCGCCTTCAGTACACCCACCAACACTATCAGTGACGAAGGTCGTGTTGGTCTAGACCTCACCTGCCGTTTGAGTTCATCCCATAGGTATTAAACAGAATTGAGGTCTGATCTCTGATCAGGCCACTCCATCTCTGAAACCTGATTTTCCTCATAGCACTACATTGTAGCCCTGGAAACATGACAAGACGTATTGTCGTCTTGGGAGAAACAATCATCGTGTCTGTAGAGCTGCCACAACTTTTTTTTTGGTTGGAGGTTTAACGACCACCGTGAGTAACCCAATGGGCTATAAGCATTCGCCCGTCCCTAATTTAGGGTCACTGGTTCCAGGGAAGGGAGAGAGCCAGTGCCGTAAGACAAACACGACATCCATGCCTCACCGGGATTCGAACCCGGACCCCGTTCGAACAAATGATCAGAGGCCATCTCTTAGACTACTGCGCCACGCGGGCGGCGCCCCAACTTTGGGAGCATTCACTTATCCAGTATATATCTACAAACAACAGAATTCATGTTGCCGGTAATAAGAACCAGTGTATGAACATCGTACCAGCTGAGACAGACTCACACCATAACTTCACTAGCTCGGTTTTAAGCGTTGGACATTCGTCATTGGTGGATTTGTGCGCTTCATGTTCGCGGATTTCAACGTGTCAAGGCACATTACGAAACTGAAACCTGCTTTAATATCCATATTGATTTCGGAAAAGCGAAACGCACAAAAATTACAGTACCCAAAATAAATAAGACCCAATTCGGGTTTTACTACGCGTGAACTTCTGAAAGCAATTTAAAATATCTACCTGCAACATTTTTTCTAAAGAAAATGTAAGACATTCTTTATCTAGTTTTCCGCCTTGCTCAAAGAAATTACTTTAAACGAAATGTTTTCATATATTGTTCTTTTAGAATTACACCAAACGTTTTTGTACGCATGGAGTTACATAGCATTTTTAGTTTGAGAAAAACACTAGATAACACATTATACACTTCAGTCATATCCGACACTGCTGCTACTGACAAGATTGAAAAGTGCTGCTAGAGGTAAAGCTTTGAGTAAGGATTTAGAGAACAGGCTAAAAGTATCTGCAGTGAAAAATTCGTTTGTCATTTTCAATGCTGCAAAGAAATGAGAAGCCTAGAATTGAGCGCAAATGCAAACACTCTAACTTCAAATAAAATGTCACCCAAGATAAAGAAAATTATTCAAAACCTAATGGAGTAGTGTATTCGGTTTTCCTCATGAGTCCCAAACCTCGCTTGCAAGAATTAGTAGAAGGTGAGATTCCGATGAAACGCACTTACTAGAATATTACTTTGTATATTTTCAAAATAATAACTTTGTAACAAAGAAGGACAATGCTATATTTTTGAGAGACCCAAATTTTAACACTCTTTCCGGCGAAAGTTCCATTTGTTTCTTCACTGTCATAACATTAAGGAAGTGCGTAAAAAATGTAGTGTGAGTGTGTGTACTTCTCAGAATTGAGTGTAAGTAGGCGGTGCCACATGCACATGCGGCTTCACTGTATGCTCTGTCCGGAAACTGAGCTAAGATTGCGCGTCCCCAGAAGTTCCCTCAAGGAATGTCTGAAGTAGAACCTGCGATATCGAAGCGAACAATTTACGGGAGAGTCCAAGAGAGGGGTCTTTATGAAACAAGGCAAAAATTCTGAAATACGGCCGCAGCATGATACAAAACTGTCCGTCTAAATTGGGCCCTAGAAAATCATCCTTGGACTCCTGAACATTGGGATTAGGTTCCTTTCAGTGACCTGTTGCCTTTTAGCCTACACACGGATTCTCGATGGGTTTATGTTTGCAGATTTGGGAAGCCGAAGTCTTTCCTCCAACAGTAGAGAAATTGATCATTACGACGGTGAAGGACTTCTGGTTTGGATTGTCATCATTAAGGGTTAGACGGACATCGCGGTTCGTCTTTTCAGAGGACACACTGACGGCTGAAAGTCACAGGGATGTCATCCTAAAGTTCTATGTACCAGTTTTCAGAACTATGGTCTCCTAGTTCATTTTTATGAATGATGACGATCATCCCCATAGGACTCAGGTAGTCAGAACTACATGGAGGATAAGGATCTTTCTAGTATAGAATGAGCCGTGAAATCTCTGGAACTGAGCCCAGTAAAGCATATCTGGAATACTTTAAAAAAAGCGACATCTACCGGGAAGCCGCACCGCCGGACACTCTCGTGATTATGGCACTCCGTCCTAGAGAAATGGCGTTTATTACCCCAAATTTTGCATTCCCAACCTTGTAAACAGCATGAGAGGTCGTCGTGTGATCTGTATCATTGTTCGGGTAATCATTTCCCCTATTATCCCTTTGAAATCTACGCCATTTGCTGCAACACTCTTGGACAACCATGCAGTCATGCACATGTTTCCTTCCCATGTGGTGATGGCATTGCATTCATGTTGTGTATTGCTGCATTATCGATATAAGTAAGTCCGTATCACGTGCCATTAAACTCTGATGAGCGAATTTCGCAATATTCAAGATTTTGTATTTATCGCCTTAACTTTGGACAGGAGTGAAGATAAATAAAAGTAATGTGTGTGTCAAATGGCCTTCACGAATAATATCGAACTTAATTATTTTGTCTTTTACAATAAATATACATGGTCGAGTCAGATTATTGTGACCACCAGCCAATATCCACAGTAACCGCCGTGTGCAGCGCGGACAGCAGCTAGACGGGCCGGTAGGTACTCAGTAAGGTTCTGTAAGGTGTCCTGTTGTATGTGGAGCCGGCGGACTGCAGTGCATCTGGCAGCTGCTGGAGGGTGCGTGGTAGAGGATCTGTAGAGCGAACCACACTATCGTGATGGTTCAAAAGGTGCTAAATTGGGTTTAAATCTGTGGAATTAGGGGGCCAAGAAAGTATTTCAAAATCTTCATCGTTCTCTTCCAAACATTCTTGGACATTTCTAGCTGTGTGACATGTCGCATAATCATGCTGGAAGATCCCATCCACCCCAGTGAAGACAATCAGCATGTACGGGTGTACGTCGCCTGCAAGGATGGATTCATAGCGAATTCGGTACATAGTGCCTCCCACATGTATGAATGAACCCAGTGAATGCCACCAAAACATTATCCAGACCATAACGCAGCCCCACCAGCATGTGCTTTTCCTGGAATGGGTGAAGAGTGTTTGCACTCCGGTGTTTCTTACCTTATTCGCCAACGTCCATCAGTCCGATGAAGCAGAACACGTGACTCATTGAAAGAGGCAATACTTTGAAAATCCGATGAGATTCAATTCCGATAGTGACGTACAAAAGTAAGCCTATTTTGTCGTTGCACCTACGTTTGCATAGGTGCAGTGACAACCGTCTTCATCGAAACCCCGTATAGATAGATTGATAGATACTGGCCAAAATATTTCGAAACTCTATTACGAGAATGTCACTCACGGTGTATTGCGATGCATGCAAATTCCGAAATCATGTGGTCTGATTTGCTGTAGTCCTGCTTTTCTTAAAGTGCTTAAAAGGATTTTGGTTGTGGTACCTCATGAAAGCAATGGAGAAACAATGGCTCACACTAAATATCAAAAAGATGTAATCGTACGCGCAGGAAATGCGGGATCCACAATAGCCGAAGCCAAAAGTGAGTGTGTGTGACAAAGTAACACAAATCCACAATTTAAAAAATGTATACATGAATACATATGGTAGTTTTTCTTACATCTTTTTAAAATTTGTGTAGAAAGTTTTGTTTTGTAATGAGATGTTCATGCATAAATAAAAACGTGTATTTAATACTTTTCGTGTCGTACTGCTTTCAAATAGCTGAGTTTATTAAGCTTGGCTCTAATTTAACCAAATTTGATAAAGGGTCTCTTGCATTGCATCTCTTGTAAATCGATGCTCCTAAGTAGTAGTTTTCTGGCATGGACAACTCGGCTCAGGAAATACGTCGAAAATTAGCTGATGAATTTTTGAATTGGAATTGACCAAAATAGTTTTGTTCTTTTGAACTTGAACCTTGCTTTCATGTAAAATCCAGAAGACATCTTCAGAAATATAATAGGACTATGTCTCGTCGGGTTAGAACTGTTTTAGCTGCACGTGAAACAACAACATCGTATTTGAGAGTTGTTCTTTATGTTTGAATCTGTGGTGTATTTCTTCTCCCGTACATGGATAAAGATTTATGATGACTATGAGGTAAATCAAAAATTGCTTCGAGTATATCATATTCCTGTAAAATTTTATGTTTCATAAACTATTTATGTATATTTTCAGTTGTACGGAACTTCGTTTTTATAGTTCATGGAGCTGTGGAATCCCCTAACGTAAATCTGCAGATGTGAGTTTCGCACCCGTTCCAGGGCGAGGTGACATTTAAATTTCCTGAAGTATAGCTGAATAGGAAGTAATAAAACGTTCTGCATCTAAATCACAACAATAATACGTATAACTAAATTATGTTCTTAGAGGAATATGGGAGGTAACGTGGAGAATTTCGCTATATCCGCTTTTGCACACATGACCACGAGGAATATTTTAATTCTGTGCGTTGCAAGTTAAGACAATCACGGTGTATATATGATATAGCCAGTCGACTATGGGACCTTTTCTTGGGTATGACCACTATAATGTTGTATATAATTTTAAGACTGGTACCTTACCTACTATTTACCTACCTGCGAATCATTAGCACTTGACCTCTTTTTCATCTGTGCAGAAACGTTGAAATCTATGCGTTAAACTATCACAATCCAAAGATTTTCGAAGCTATATGAAAATATATCTGAAAAGTTCCTTCGGATTCGACAATTTTGCCGAAATACTTGCGATCCCAAAATACTCTTCGTTTCGTAAGTAACGCATGTTCCCGTTACATATTTTTGTGCATATATTCATTGATGTTAGATAAGTAATAAAATGTATGCCTACAACCTATGTTGCAAGCGTTGTTTTTTTTTACTTTCAAATCTTTTGATATTTTCTTCGAAATATTTTAGAGACGTAATCGGGAATTTGCTTTAATTTTATGTAAATAGTTTTACGTAAAATCAAAGTAAATTCATCATTAAGTCTCTTTTGTTGACAGATAGTTTGTCGCTCAAGTGTGTTCTGTCTGTTCAAAAATTATTGAAAACACGCAAAAGGATTACAGGTTTAATCTCTTCTTTGGGATTATTTACATTTCTTTCAAAATCTTTCTACCACATGGTTTTTGAATATAAAAAAAATCGTTTCTGGATAAAAATCCTTAGAACATCTAAAACATTAGATCATTGCAATAAAAAGGAAAAAAGTATATTTTTGTCTCATCATTTTATTAAAAAAAGATGTATAAGTATTGCCCTTCGCCAGAATCCAAATTAAATTGAACTTTCTGAAAAAAAATAGCGCTTTAACAGTTGTACTTCTACTATCCCTAATGCAAAATTACTTAAGCTGAAAACAGTAATTTTTAGACGTGGTATCTTTGCGCGGCTTCATGCACGGCATTCTGAGGGACGAAATGTTTTGCAGACGTAATCAGGAACTTACTTTGTTTCTATGTAAATATTTTTATATGAAATCATAGCAAATACCTGATTACGTCTGTTTTGTTCACAGCTAGTTCGTCGCGCAAAAAAATATTGAAAACATGCAAATTGGTTACAGGTTTAATCTCTACTTTGGATAAAGTTTCAGATTAAGGCCCTTCAGCAGATGATATACATTTTTTTTCAAACACATTCTACGAAATAGTTTTTGAATAGACAAAAAATCGTCTCTGGATAAAAATACTTAGAATATCTAAAACGTTGGATCATTGTAATGAAACGGAAAAAAAGGTATATTTTTGTCTCATCAGTTTATAAAAAATCACACGATATATATGTATGGTATCCCAATTAAATTGCACTTTCTGAAAAAATTTTTTACCGCATTACCACTTTGTACTTCTACTATCCCTAGTGCAAGATTACTCAAGCTGAAAGCAGTGTTGTCTCATTTTTTTGAGGTCGTATCATTGCACGGCTTCCAGCACGGCTTTTTGAGGCAATAATGTTTTCAACATTACAAAGATTTTTCACAAAACGGTTACCTAGTGGACCTTGGTTTAGTGTCGATGATTATACAAAATATTTTCTGGTATACAAACCCTTCAGCGACCTTGATATAAAAACTGAAGATTTACCAGAACTGCTTCAGAAGCACTTATATAATTTTGAGTCGAATTTGGAGCACCTCGAGAAGATTAGTTGACTTTAGTTCGCGTTAAATGGCAGAGAGGTGAAGCATTTCTTTCGCCGTGGGATATTTTTATGTCATGGTGTGGGATTAAAGCAACAGTATTTCTATATTCTTTTATTCTCACCGAAAGTTTAACAAGCGCCGTGAGCAAAACAATATTCTATAAACAGTCGCCCGGGCTAAATGTGGGCCACTGGTTCCAGGGAAGGGACGGAGCTGGTGCCGTAAAACAAACACAATGTTAATACCTCACCGGCTTTCGAACCAGGACCCATTTAGTACGAAAGGCCAGAAGCCAGCGTGTAGATAAAAGGACCACTGGTGAGGCCATTTCTGTACTTCCTAAGTAACTATTTTTGAATTAACTGACATCGTGGTATGAAATGTCGGCCGCCCCCGTGGAGCAGTGGTCTGAGTGATGGATTCTGATCATTCGTCCAAGAACTGTTCGGGTTCTAATCCCGGTGAGGCATGCATGTTGTGTTAGTCTTACGGCACTGGGTCTCTCCCTTTACTGGAAACAGTGGCCCTAAATTAGGAATGGAAGATTGCTTATAGCCCACTGAGTTGCTCACGATGGTCGTTAAACCTCCAATCAAAGAAGAAAAAGATATCTCATCACGGTGTTTAACATTTTCTGGCAGAGCATGCAAAATAATGCAGATACAGGACCAAATTTCAAAGATTTCCAACGATGCAAGGTTTCGCTAGAATATTACAGTGAACAAATATTTTTTAGTTGTACAGAAATATATATTTCAATTAACTTATTTCTGTTAGAGATGATTTCATAAGATCGAACCATAGACACATAACTGCCCAATTTTCTTCAACACTTAAGAACGGATCTTTACTATTTTAAAATTTTGAAATATCCTGAACTTTCAAAATCCAAAAACTTGGAATAATACCTTGTTGTTAAAGTTCTACGGCATTTTATTTCTAAAAAGAGTATATTTTCTGCAGTACTGTAGACCAACAACACTAACATTCGAACTCAAAACTAATTATTTCCAACATCGTTATTAACACCTAAAAGAGATACTGGGTGGCCCAAAATTCCATTTTTTTTTCAATATTTTATACAAAAATGAACGCTTGTGTGTATGGCTGTGTTGTCTGCACGACAAGTACCAGCTAGTTAAAGTTTTGGTTGGTATCACTAACATATTTAGTTTAAAGGTTCGACGACGTGAAGCACTTCTAACTCGTAAACTATACTACTGGCGGAAAGTGAAAAAAGAACACCAAGAAGGAGACGTTTGATACCAACGAAATTTATACAGCATAATAACAGAATACAGAGGATAACGTAATCAAAACATTATGGTAAAATACAGCTGTATTTGCTGGTAAACTGAAAAATAACATTTCTATGTAACATGGCTAGTACGAGGTTCAACCGCCATGAACTGCGTCACACTGTGCAATTCTGGCATGGAGTCTGTCGTACAGATGTTGGATGTAAGTTTGGGGTATTGCGTTCCAAGCATCCTCAACCTGGACGCGTTAATCGGGGATGGTCGTGGCTAGCCGTGGAGTCCGGATGAGTCGTTGTCCCATAAAATCCCACACGTGCTCAATGGGGGACAAATCCGGTGAACGTGCAGGCCATGCAAGTTGCCTCACACCCTGAAGTGCATGTTGCGTTGCACGTGCCGTGTGTGGTCGTGCGTTATCTTGCTGGAAAACACCACGATGGACCGACCTTACAAATGGCACAACAACGGGCTGAATGATGTTGTTAATGTTGGAGGTGTTGTTTAACGTACCCGGTGCAAACATTAGTTGTGTATGGGAGTGATAGCTGATCGCTCCCCACACCAGGAGACCAGGTGTTGGCCCGGTGTGTCGCTGGCAAATGCAAGAAATGTGGAGACTCTCCCCTGTGCGTCTGTGAACACGCATACGTCCAGCGGAGGCTCCCAAGCAGAATCTGCTTTCATCGCTGAACACGACAGATCGCCATTGCGTTCTCCAGTGCAGACGTTGGTGACAATAATGCAGCCGTTCCTGACGTTGGTATGGAATCAGAGGTACACATGCCAGAGGCACACGTGCACGTAGTTCTGCATCTAGTAGACGGTTGCGGATTTTTCGCACAGTCACCTCAGGTGCAACTGCAGCTCGGATTTGCGTTGCAGTGGACGTTCTGCTTGACAACGCCGCTCTTCTTATGTGTCGATATTTCCGCTCATCAGTCCGTCTGTGACTCCCGGTTCCACGTCTTCTCGTGTGGGAATGTTCTTCGGACCGTCTACGCCACCATCGTACCACCACCGATACTTCCCGTCCAATTCGCTCAGCAATACGACGATACGATCACCCGGCCTCGTGGAGTTCGACTAGACGACCTCGCTCAAGGTCTGATAACTGCTGAAATCGTTTTCGTCTTTCATGTCCAGCCATTGCAGGTTCTTCAGGGTTTTTGCACGTGTCCGTACGCCGACGACTGATTATATTCACTTCGCCGTACTGCTTAAATACCACCGACGATAATTGCATATTATGCCGTGCTATGGCGTAAGCGCTCACCGGTTGGTCCCGAAATTAACATCACACCTACGTAAACTCGACCCCATTAACATATGTAAATTTCATGATCGTCCGCCAATTCCTTCTTGGTGTTATTTTTCCTCTTTCCGACAGTGTATAAAAAATTAGTGCTCTCTGACTGAAAAACGAATGGTTTGGTTTGGATTCTTTGTCAAGCAGATATTCCTGGAAAGGTGCTGCAAATGGAAATATGAGCTTAGGTCTCCTCGCGGCATTTTTTGTGTTAAGATATTTTTTAAAGTATATCGGATATATTTCGAACTGGAAACTCTCTCCGAAGAAAAAAATGTCCACAACTGAATCTTAGGAACAGAGAAATCAACGAAAATATGATGTACCTTTAAAGCAGAAGGTATTCTCGAAAGGTTTTACGAGGTGAATTGGATTGGTCCACAAAGTTATGTTTTCAATCCAGTTTTCATAATTTCATATTTTGATGGAAATACAACAATCAGAAAAACAAATAAATACTTACGCCACCTGATGGTCAAATTGTTCTGTACAAAAAGTTAGAAATTGGAAATTGAGTGTAGAATATCTGCTAACCGGAATTGCGTTCGATAGAGAAATAATTTTTCAAATATGACTTTTACAAACAGAGTATTAGTTATATCGCAATTTACCTATACGTCCCGTAGAGGAATCCTGTTCATTACTTAAAACGCACAATGTACCAAAAATGGTGCTCTATAAAGAACAATGGCATTGAATCAAAGCAAGAATTCTTGCTGGGATATTCAGAAGGAAATATATGTTAATAATGTATTTTGATTTCGATAGCATGAGTTCTTACTCAAGTGAGTAAGTTATGCATTGATACAAAACTGAATGAATGCAAAGATCACCATTCCTATATTTCAGGCTTTCCATTTGAAAAATAATTTTTTCAAATCGGTCGGGCAGTTGCTAAGATATGGCGTCTATAGCTGGTCGGATTGACAGAGAAAGGGATACTATGAGAACAACTTATTTTTTCAAAAACGTACTAACTGAAAACACAGGATCAAGATGTTTGCTACCTAATATAATTTAGAAAGATGCAGATAAAACAGAAATTCCTGTAGAGTAAATTAATGTATGTATATCTCATGCAAAATCAGTGTCATTCCAAAATTCACTATCATTTCAATATAGCATTTTATAATTAAATAGGAACAAATCTCCTTTCCCGAACATGCTAAAATAAAATAAAAAAACAAAATGAACTATATATGAGCTAAAATTAAATATAAATAAATGTTCACGTAATATACTGAAAATAATTTTGTAAAATATTAGCAAAGATACATAATTGCAAATCGAATGTAACACATAATTTACATACGTTTTCACATCTTTTTCTCTCTGAATAGTACACACAGCGAACCTTCGTAAGCCGCAGGAAGAGAATTGAATTGGAACAATTTAATATCTCATTCTGATGCATATATCATTTTTTTATTGAAATTTTGTTTTAAATATAGGTGTATTTTTATTACAATAAAATCAGATCACTTTTTTAAATGTGCATTTTGCCTAACATAGCACGGAAATTTTAAAATTTTGATGGAATTCTTTTTAACAGATGCATTGTCTGTTTTATTTTTTTCTGGAATTTTTGGAACTTATAATGCTGGACAAAATTTCAAGAGCGAAATGAAGATATATAAAGAAGACGTCACCATTTTTACTAAACCCAGCAGCATATTTCTCAATATCAACTGCAATATAACATTATAAATTGCAGAAATCTTGTCTAAAGTCAATGGTGCTTCTACCACAATAAATTTCTGACATATATATCGGTACATTTACAAACAGAATTTACGAATACGTTGTAAAAGGAAGCAATACGTGAAAACATCTAGTGAGTATACAAGCAACAAACATCATTGTTCTTCGTTCAGCTGAAAAACTAAAAAGTTTGAACTGCCTGATGGAGCTGCCTTAGTGGAGAGATTTCGAGACATAATGTTGTAAATAAGACGATACTGAGAAATTGCGTGTCGATGTAGAGTGAATGGTTCAAAGAAGCCAAGCATTCTCATGATAATCGCTTAGGCCCTAATCATGACGAGGAGTTTGAATTACTTTTGTCCCGGACAAAGTTCAAAGGATGTTGCCCGGTGTCAAGAGCGAAAAGCGCCTCTCCAAGCGCAGACACTGCTAACACACGTACCGTTTAAGAAGAGTACGGGTGGTACTTTTACGTGCAACTGTTAAACGCGGATTAGTGCTAAAACGGATTTTAAAAAAAGATGAAATGGTTGTTCCTTTTTTCCAATCGGATTCTTTTCTGGTTTCAGGGCACAAAGCAAACTCCCTTATTTTCGTTTTAGCAATATATAATTATACGTATATTGAATTAAGGGCCAGACATAACCAGAGCGTTTTTATGCAAATTTAAGTAGCTGCATGTAAACGATGGCCCGTGTGAAAATAAAGAAAGGGTTAAGTTAGCACCCCATTCTAATCAGTGTTAAAGAGTATGGTTCTTGTTCCTCAGTTCAGAAATACAGACGACTTAAGCGAGTTTGAGAAATGCCAAATTGCAATAGTCAGACAAGCCAGTCAGAGCATTTCCGAGACGGCTATGATTGTTGAGTAACTCACGGCCATCCGTGGTTAGTACCTTGAAACAATTCGAGGGGAAACCGAGAAACCCCGTTAAAGTATCAGCGGTTATTTCTCATCATTGTTAGAATTGAGCATTGGATATCCCGTATGGTACGTGCCGACATATGGAATACAATGTGACAAACGGCCGGTAATTCCTATGCTGCTGACGAGAAGAATGCGTCGCAACATGTAGTACAACTAACTCTTCTGAAAATGTGGCTGCCTAACAACAGGTCACTCCGAATTCCGATTCATCGTAGGAAGTGCCTACAAATGTATATATCGTCTGCAGTGCCTACAATGGGCATGCGATCATCAAATTGCAACTTTTATAATTTGAAAAACTTGTGAGGTCTGATAAACCTGGTTTCTTGTTGCATAACATGCACGTCCGTTGTAAGCGTGCGTGTAGTACCGGGATAATTGTTTTATTCGTATGCATAGTGAGACGATAACAAGCACGTGGTAGAAGTGTAATACTTTGGGATATATTAATTTGGAAAGCTCTGTGTCCAGTCATTCATGTGCAGGAAAATACGGCATCTACCTGCTATAAAAACATCATTGCAGAACACGTACAACAGTAGTATATGTCCCATACTATGGGGCACATCATATACTACAAAAAACCTTCAAAACCATAAATTTTCATACTTTTATTATTCGATTTTTGTGAACATTTGACGACGTTTTCAATCATTTTTATGTCAAAAATTATCATGTTTTAATCGATTTTGATCATAAAACAGTTAAAAGCATCAAATTTTTAAAAAACGAAATTTTATCCCTGTTTTTCATGAAAACAGAGCATCATAAAAACACAGATTTTAAGTCATTTTGATGATATTTGACGGCTTTTTTGAACAATTGCAATCATTTTGAACTTTGAATAGCTTTGATTTTAAAAGAGCTAAAATGAAAGTTTTAATATTGAAAATCAATTGAAAAGTTGTAAAACAAACTATTTTTAATTAGTACTTTGCAAAGTCCTTTTATGTTGTTTAAAAAATGCATTAAAAAAAGGGGCACCCAAAATGGATACCTCTTATAGGAAGATAAAAATTGTTGAAGATTAAAAAATTTTAAATTTTAATTTCTTCTAAAACACAATCATAATATTTATCATCAATTTTGCCTTTAAAGTTAAAAACATAATTACCTTTATTGAGTTTTTTAATTGCTTTATCTGACAGTTTCCATAACATTTTTAAGGAAACAATATTTTTCTTCATTATCAACTTCTAATTTTGCAATTGCTGTATCTCCAAATTTTGTTTGGATTTTTTTCAGTGATATGAGTTTACATTTTCCTGTATTAAAATCCTTTATTTTGAAAGTTTCAGGATATGACCTGATGTTGTTGAATTCATCCATTTATTAGGAAACATTTTTATAAATATTTTTGAAATATATTTGTCACAAATGTAATTTCTTTTGTAATCTCATCAAATATTTCTAATCCTTTATTTTTAACCTCTTCATTTGTTCTTATTTTCAAAATTACTTTATGCATCTATTTAAGATAGTTAGCAATCAATTTAATAAGATCAGGATATTCATTATTATAATCTTTACTCACATATATTAAATCTTCACATAAATGAGATAAACATCTTATATTATCACTATATTTGATTCCTTTACGATCAGTATAGAGAGCTCTCATATCTCCTAATAAATTCATTTATATGGTTTCATTTTTTAAAATACAATTCTTGTAAAACATACATCTGTACATAGAGCATCCAGTACCTAAAATGTTTGCATATTTAGTTAATTCAAGATCTACAGAGGGAATTTCTAACTCATCAAATATTTCTTTTTCCATTATTCTTCCTTTATATGCAAACTTACCACCATAATATTCGTACAAGATTTTTTATATATTTTTTAATCTCATCAGTACTTTTCCAAAGATATTTTCGGTCTGGAAATCTTTTAAATTTTAATCCATGAATATCTCTTGTATATTTATATATTATTCTTCGCTCTCTATCATTTAATATATACTGAGGTTCAAATACTTGAATTGTTTCCCCTATAGGTTGATGTAAATGACACCAACTTATCTCTCTGATTATATTTTTATTAGGAAGAATATATCCTTGAAAATTGAAAATCAGTGTAATGTCTTCCATTTATATAAAATAATTTTTATAAATGAATTTAAAAGATATAAGATTTAATATCCAAAAGGCACAGTATTATAATCATCTAAAGTTCTTCTTTTATCAAATCCAAACATGTATCTTTTATTTGTTTTATTAACCATAATATTTCTATCTTTTTGGATTTGAAATTCATTACTTTCCACATTTAAATACTCTGTTTCTCCTGTAATTATTTTCAATCTCTCATTGAAATTTAAAACAGTTTCACTCTCATAACTCATTTTAAATCCTTTAACTTTTCCTTTTACAGTTCCATCATTTAATATATATCCATAATCTTTAGAGGCTCTAGATATGCATGATTTCATATATTTATCATCTCCTAATTCATCAGTCCATTCACCCAACATACATCCTGTTTTTATTTTACTTGTACCATCTTATATACAATACAATCGGTATGATAATATATCACTTTATCTCCTAATTTATCAAGCATGTTATATAATCTTATTCTTGCAGAACTAGTTGTAAATGCTGCAATGTAAATGTTCGTATTAAAATTATTTTCGGCATATTGGTCTTTCTCTTTATAAGTCATTTCTACACAATCATCATTCATGAATATCATGCTTAACTCCTTAATGTTATCATTCAATATAATTCTATAAAGATCTTTTAATTCCATTACATATTCAGTTTGTTTCATATTTTTTTGTTGTCCAAACTTACTCCATAAAGAGTTTAAACATATTTTAGCTATAAATCTCAATCCAGGATTCTTTTTTATTTCATCTAAATTTATATCTAATTTTTTTTACTAATTTCTTATATTCATTAATATATTTTTTATATTCTTCTTTAGTTTTAAAATCTTTAGGCTCTTTCAATTTATCATCTGTTTGTAGTTTTATTTTTAAGAATAATTTAACGTAATCTCTAAATAGTTTATCTGTTTTATTTTCAAAATTCCATACTTCATATATATTTAAAATTTTATAACCTTTTTTAAGTGCTAATCTCATTTCATCAGTAGTCCAAGTACCAATAAAACATCTTTCAGTATGAGTACATTCTTTATTTCTGACTTCATAACAGTCTTTACATCTTTTCTTTTCTACAATTTGATTCGATTTAAAATGATTACATTTTATAGTTTGAGAACATGATTTACATAGAGTGAATATTAAATTTTCGCCTTTATATGGTAATACAGGATGATATAATTTTCTAGGTAATAAAACTTTACATTTTATTAATCCAAACCATTTCTTATTATATTTCTTAGGATTAAATATTTTTGTAGGGTGACCAATTGGATAATTATCAAAATAATTAACAGCTGGATATAATGAACATACATCTACATATCTACCTTTTTCATTTCCTTTGAATTCATATTTTAATTTTGTTGGTTCACATCTACCACCATAAAAAGCATCTCTAGTATTTAAAGAATCTACAAAATCTATATTCCATTCAGTTTTCATATATTTGTTGAATTCCTTATTATTATCAAAATCACATTCCCATATTTCAATTAATTCATATCCATTATCTTTTATCTTTTTATTTTTTATTTTTGTTCGTTTATATAAATCTTTCATACATATTTGATTTTGAATATTTGTAGTTGATTTTCCATAACATTTAGGACATCCATGCCAATGACATCCTTGAAAATGATATACAGTATTTTCATAAAATCCATCAACTAAATAATATTTTTTACCTAATTTTAATTTATTTTCTCCACCATTTAAAGCATGTTGTATATTAATATTATGTTTTTGAGATAAATAATCCAACCAAGCAACAGATTTTTTACTATATTTATCTTTATGAATTATCATCATCAATAGCAATCGTATTTTCTGTTAGGAATTTATCTCTGTAAATAGATCAAATGATTCTTGTTTTACAGTATTATACCATTTATCAAACATTTCTCTCTGTTTTAATGTCATACTATCATAACCATAGTAATATTTTTTAGGATACAGACCTACATAATTTTGATTATTTGATATATTGAATAAATGAGGAAAATATCCTTTTGCTAATTCTTCTAATCCAAATAATTTAGGAAAGTCTCTTAATGGAACTAATGTAAAATTAATAGAATCAATAAATATCATATTTAAACAAGGAATTTGCATATAATTAAGTTTATTTCCATTATATATAGTGAATACTTCAATTTTTTTTAAAACAATACTTAGCTAAGAATTGAAAATCAAATCCATTTCCATAATGTGCTAATACTGTATAGCCGTAATGTTTTTTATCAAAACACCATTCACAATATGCATCTTCATTTTTAAATATATTTTCATCCAAATTAAAACCATGATTTATAACTAGATTTACTTCATGAATTCCTGTTTCTTGTTTCGTTTCAACATCAAAAAAAATATTTTTCATTATATTCATATTTACATTTTTCACATAATGTATCTTTAAATGAAATATTTTTAACACAGCCTTTTTTATACATTTACCTGCTTTTGCATCTTTACATTTCATAAAACATTTATGATCATTTAGAACCCATTGCCAACAGTTTTACATCATTTTTCACCACATCTATCTTTTTTTTATTTCCTCTCATATTGATTAATAATTCGTTTAAATTTTAAACATTTCCATAAACTATTACAAACACTTATGCTTTTCTTATCTTTTCATTTCATGGCATATAAAACACTCTGTACCTTTAAATAACCTGTTATATTTTTTACAAAATATTTCATCACTATTACAATATTTGCTATTTGTTCTAAAACATCTATCATATTTAAGAGGACATTTATGTTTATCTTTTTTGTCATAACTTATTTGACAGTAATCACAATAATTTCTTTTACCTAAAAACCCTTTAATAGAAGAAATAACATCAAAATAATTTCTATTTTTCAATATATAGATACATGTAGGTTTATAAGTACCACTATATATTCTTTTGTTAAAATTCTCTCTACAAAATATATTAATTTGAATTTCTAAAATTTCTTCAAATATTTTAACATGATCTATATTACATATTTCTAAAAGAATATTACATAATTAATGCAATTTTATAGCTAATGTTTTTTGTAAAACTCTACCTTTTTTAATGTATGTTATATCATTCTTTGATGTTTTTCATGATTTAATTTATTACATAACACCTCAGGATTTTGAATTGCTAAGGCTGTTACAATTGATCTAGCTAAAAAAATATTATCATTATTTTTTATTTGGTATATATTTCTTTTATTTACAATATCATCTTCTTTAACTATTATTAAATGTTTTCCTCGTTCAGGTAATTCAACCACACTAAAATCAAATACACAGTCTGTAATATCTAATTCTTTATATTCTATTTCATCAGATAAATTACATATATAATATTCATAAGCATCATTTGTTGACATCATTTTATCGTGAAATGGTTTATTGAGATTTGGACTGTATACTATTGTATCTACTTTTCCTTGAATTTTACCTATAGCTTTTCTAAATATATTTTGTAAAATATCAAAATATTGTTTAGGTTTAATATTTACACCAGCTACTCTATAATTCTTTCTATGTACCATATATTTTTTAATATATTTTCCTTTTGTTTCAATAATTTCATAGGCAGGTTTAAATAAGTTTTCAAGATATACAGCTGTTTTAATTTTCTTTTTTTTTTCTTGGTTTGTTTGGTATCTTTGAATTTCAAATTAAAAGAATCAAATATTTTTTTAATTTTATTTCTTCTCTCTGGATGATTAATAAACATTTTTCTCTTTCTATCTAAATAATTTGATACATCTAATCCAAAAATATCTACTATAACAGACTTATAATCACCTGTCTTTCTAATATATTTTATCAACGATTTAATTAAATCATCTTTTTCTACATTTCGTTTTTTGATATTTAATCTTTTCAAAGCATTTATAAGTTTCTGCACACTAATTGCATTCAGAAAAAAAGGCTTGAGCACTTCAAAGACTTTTCCATTTATAAGGGAAAAAATTGTAACTATTTATAGGCAGGTATTTTTAAACAGATTTTCAGAAGACTTTTATGTAAAGAACTTCTTAAATGTCTTTGATAATGAGCATAAGTATATTCTTTTCCACAATCACAAATTAGCTTTCTATATAGAGTATAAGTTTGACAATATTTGCAAATATGTTGACGATCAACTCTACCATAACGACGAAAAATATAAAATTCATCAACAGGTTTTGTTTGGATACAACTTGTGCATGTTTTGTTCTCCATTTATTAGGAAACAAATTCATAAATACTTTTCTGAAAAGCTTGCTGCTGTAAAGTAATCTCAGATCTTTTCATTATTTGTATTTATATTAATTTTAATATCATTTGATATATTATAATTGTCACAATTTTTTTTAATAAAGTATCCATATTTTAAATTTTCTCATATTTTTCTCATTCCTTACTTGCTTCTATAGGTGTCATTTTAATGGATCTATGATAAGAATTATAATTCTTAATTAATTTATCTAGTACATTTATCCACTTTCTAGTATCATTTGCTGTGAAATACTTCCACATTTTAGTCTTTAAAGTTCTATTGAATTTTTCAATAACAGCACATTTCATCTCAATATTTTCAGTTGTAAACCAGTGAATATTTTCATCCTTGAATAACTTTTGAGTTTGTTTATTTATAAACTCTGTACCCTTATCCGTTTGAAGTTTTTCTGGTTTTCTTTCTTTAAATATTTTTTTAAAATGCTCTAGTTACCTCTTCACCTGTTTTTCTTTTAATCGGAATTGTCCAAGCATATTTACTGAATATATCAATCACAGATAAAATATAATTTGTGTCATTATTAAAGGATTTAAATTCTTGCATATCTATAAGGTCAGCTTGAAATTGGTCATTGCATGAGAAACATAAATTCTTCTTTTAAATCTATGAATAAGTGGTTTATGTTTGGTATATATACATCTTGTTGATATAAAAACTGTTCTATAACTTTCCTTGGTAATTTAGTTTTTCTTTGTAGGTCATTAATACCACAATAACCAGTTTCTGGTGTATAATAAATATTTTTAAGGTCTTTTACGACGTCTTTAAAAAAACCTCTCTTTTTAGATCCACAGACTGAACATATTCTTTTTGCCATGGGTCTTCCATTTTTAGCTACTGTTTCTTGAATGGCTTTAGTTTCAGTTTTCTGTTTGCACTTTAAGCAATACATATTTATATATGATGGAATTCCTAAACCAAATGTTTTCTTTGCTTTTATAATTGGTTTTATAACATCTCTAGCTTGTTTCTCTCCTAATGGATAGAATCCACTTGTAGTATTTTCAATTGAATCTAAATCGTTTAAGATTTCTTGATCAGCAATATGTCTCTGTTTAGTATCTTTAGTTTTACTATAAGCTACATCATGTTTTTTACAAGCTTTATCAACTCTGTTAATTCCTGGATCACCTCTTTTTAATCTCATTTCTAATTTTATAAATGGACCACAATACTGGTACCCAGGTATATGCATTTCAGGTGGATTTAATTTATCTTGTAACCATCCTACTATATCACCTTCTGTTATTATATAACCAGTACCAGTAATTTCTTTGAATATATGAATAATCAGTTTGTGCACCATTTATTTATCTGTAAATCTATTTTTTAACTACATATCTATAACCATTTAGCTGTGTTTGCTTTACATATTTATATTTTTTATCTATAACCATTTAGATGTGTTTGCTTTACATATAATATTTGCTTTACATATTATATATTTTTTATCTATAACCATTTAGCTGTGTTTGCTTTACATATAATATTTTTTTAAAAATTTTCTTCTCTAATGTAAGCATCCTGTTCTGAAATTGAATGATCGTATATTAAATTTAATATCTGTTTATAAAATTTGTAAGCTTGTTTATATTCTTTTTTTCTTTCTGAAATATTTAGAGTTTTATCAACAACTTCAATGACTCCTGCTTCTAAAGAAAGTGCTGCTAAAGGAATAAATGCAAAATCTGATAAACCTGAAGCACTAAATATAAATTTGTCTACTGATAGTGATATACAAATTTTATTAAAGTAATTAAAACTTTATGTGTATACATACATTTTCTTTTCTAAAAATTCTTCCACTTATATAGCATCAAAGTTACGTCTGTATCTCATACGAGGATTTTTCAAATCTAACATGAAGAAATCATAAGTTTTTTTATTAATTTTTTGATAAGGATCTATATTAAAATCACCATCAATTTCTCTAATAATTTGTTTAATTTCTCTGTGCTGAAGTTTAAAAAGTATAAAGTAAACACAGTTTCTTCGTACATCAATAGGTGTTGAAAAATAGGTCTGTGATAAATAAATAATGGATGCATTTTTCTTCCTACCTCTTATGAAAAATTTTTCAATTTCGTTTTGATCTTTTTCTTTTAAACAGTCATCAAAAATAACTAGATTTTTTAATGAAGGATCTAAGTCATCTACAGTAATACATTCATTTATGTCTAAACTAAATAATGTTTCTTTCTTAAACTTTTTAAATAATTTTAATAACTTATTTTTTTCTTTCCTTTATTTTTAGAAGATATTCCTCTTCTGTATCATCAAACATTGAGTAATTTTCTTGTAATTTAGAATATTTAGGTTCGTTAATATTTTTTGCACATATGAATAGTGCATTAAAGTTTAAATGATCATATATCAAATTTAATAGTAAATTTGTTTTTCCACATCCTGAAGATCCTGTTATTAAAAGTTTAAAAGGATGAATAGGTAATATTGGATTTTGATTTGGATCTATAAATTCTTCTGGTTCTGAATAATCTTTTAGTTTAATGCTGCAAGCTTTCTGCTTAATCATATTTATTTAATAGAAATTCAGCATCTTCAATAAACATTTCAGCTTCAAATAATAAGTCTTCAGCTGGTATGCCTTGAGATAAATAATACTGAGCTGGATCTAATGCCATTTCATCAAATGATAAATTTTCTTCAAGTTTTTCAAAATCTTCTATTTACATAAGTAAAATAATTTGCTTGGTAGTAAAGAAATTTTTTTGGAAGTTAAATAATTTGCTTGGAAGCAATTTTTCAGTTAAATAAATGAATAAAATGATGCAAGATTTATTAAAATTAGCAAAAGTAAATGCTGAACTAAGAAAACGAAATAAGGAAAAGCAATTAGTAGATTTAGGATATGAAGAGGCAATCAAAAAATTTCATAAACCTATATTTGAGAAATTAGAACATCAAGACGTATCTAGAAAAGAAAATTAAAAAGCTATTCAAGATGCAATTGAAGAACTTTCATTTCAACCAATTGGAGAATCTTCAAGAATTCCTGCCTCAGAAGAACCAGATACTGAAGAACCTATTTCAGGCGCTAAAGAAATATGTGAGAGAGAAGCAGGAATTCATAAAATAAACGTAAACAAAAACTTGAATATATCACTTATTGAAAAAAAGTTTGGATTTGATTTACCGTCAGAATTAGTTAATAAATCTGATGAAGAGATTGATGAAATAATAAATCAAGCAAATGAAAGAAACAGCAAAATCGGAAGTCTAAAAAGTTCCCAAGTAAAAGCACTTAATAATGCTAAAGATGAAGAAAAAAATACAGAAAAAAATTGATCGTTTCGATTATAAAATGGCTGAGGTGCAAAAATATATTAGAGCATTAGAAGCTTTCAAAATGGGGAATTACTATATTGGTGAGGGTCTTAATATTTTAGATAAATTAACAGATAAGATATGTAAGGGAACTAAAAATAAGAAAGTATATAACCAAGTAGTTCAAACACTAGATATAATATTGAAAGGGGGTTAAATGACTAATGAGCAAGTAAAACAATATTATTCAAAGTTTCTGTCTTAATAAATGAGTATTTATATTGTATCAAGAATTTGTTTGAGTGAAGGTCAGAAAAATAAATTAAAATCAGCAGTTAAGGAAGTAGAAGAAATTACATTGCAAATTGATGAAACTAAAAGTGCTAATCATGATATGAATTTAACAAAAACTCAAATTAATCAAATTAAAAATAGTAAACGAATACTATAAGTAAGACACAATTAAAGAAAAACGGAGGTATTTTACCCTTTTTGATCCCTATCTTAGCAGCTCTTGGTACTGGTGCTCTATCTGGTGCTGCTAGTTTTGGTGTGAATAAAGCTTTAAGTAAAGTAACTGAATCAGGTTGTAACCTTAAAAAACATTCTATAAAGGGAGTTCTTTAGAATTGCGATGAATATCCAATAAAACGATAGAACAAAATATAAAAGATGTAAAAGGATTCAGAGGTGTATTTACATCAGATTTATTACCTAAAAAGATTAAAAAATTTGAATGTGGAATTATTAATTTAAATATATCTACAGGACATGGGACTCATTAGGTCTGTTATTATAATGATCCTAAATATAATTTTGGGGAATATTTTGATCCATTTGGAGAATATAAATATAAAAACATTAAATTAAATAACATTTTCATACCTAAAAATATTGTAAAATATCTTGAAACATCTAATAAAGGAATTAGATATAATTCGAGTTTTTACAAGACCCAACACCTGTTAAATGTGGTTTTTATTGTATATAATGAAGTTTTATATTCATTTAGGCAAGAACCGAGTGGTTATAATGAAGATTTCGGGCTTAATAAATGTTAATTTTAGATTGAAAACATTTTGAGAAATCAGAAGATTTTAAAATTGAATATGTCCCACTTATTCCTGTTAATAAAAATTCAAAAATATCTTTAAAATCTATGTCTATGTAAGTTTCATAGAACAATATTGATGACGAATATGAAAATAATACATTTAAGTATTTTGTTGGTAGGTTATGGCATGAAATAACTTTAGATAATGGAAATTACACATTAAGGGAATTAAATAAATTTTTAATAAAACGATTTGGAGATGAACCACCAATTAAATTTAAAGCTAATTTCGCTACACAGTGCTTTATAACTGAATTCAAAGTGAATATAAAATTGATTTTAGAGAGGGTAAATTCCATGAAATTTTTGGATTTAAATCAGAAATATATGAAGATAACAACAAGAAGGAAAATATATGACAAACATTTCTAGAGGATTTGATGACATACACATTCATTGTGATGTAATTACAGGAGCTCTATATAAAAATATTAATTCAGATATTTTATATTCTTCTACGCCATCTAATCCACCAGGTGGTTTAATAAAAATTGATGAAATAAATCCTTTATTTTTACCTGTTAATAGACGAAAATATATTTATAGAATTCGAATTTATATCACGAATAAAGATAATGAACTGATGGACTTGAATAATCTGAGAGTTTTATATAGATTAATATTAGCTTAAGCTTTTCAGCTTAATAAATGAATTATAACAAACGTAGATTATATGCAAAACGATATGGTGGTAATATCTTCACGGAAGGAACAAAAACTTTTGGGCAAAAAATGTTAAAAATTTTAGGTAAATCAGCAAAAACAGCAATTGAAGATAAAGCTAAAAAAGTTATTCAAAATAAACTTGAAAATATATTATCTAAACCCCATGTAACTGTTAATGATATATTAGCTTAAAAGAAAATTCAGGATCGATATGGATCTGGTTTGAAATGGTATAAATGAGTTTTTTATCCAAATAAATGGAAAAACTTTGGGACTTAAATTCTATTTCAGATTATTATAGTAATAAAATTGCTAAGTATGAATACATAAAACACAAAGAAAATAGTACTAATGTAAAATAATCTGTTCAATATAAGTTTACTGTTAAAGATACAATGTCATTGAATGTGCTTCATTAATTCATTAAATTAACGGACTTAAAAATTTCACAAAAGATTATTCCACTTCAGGGGCTACAATATGATGTATTATGTTGATACATCAGAATCAGCTGATAGAGATAAAATAGTAATAGATGATCCTAATAAAGATGTAAAGAAAGGATCAGATATCAAATTAAAAGAAAATGTTTCTTATAATAAAGGATTTAGACAGAGATGGCTTTTAACAAAAAAAAACAATATAATAAAAGTTTGGATTCCTTTAAGACAATTGTTTGGGTTTCTCAACGATTTTTGAAGAATAATTTCTGATATAAAAGTTACATTTGTATTTCAAAGAAATAGTCATAATGACATGTTATACACAGATGTTACAAAACCTATTTATAAAGTTATTATATCAGATTTTCAATTATGGTTACCTTATGTAGAGTTGTACCCATCCATTGAGGCTGAATTTAAAATTATAGCTTTGAATTCTACACCTATTGAAATTACTTGGTGTTCTGCTTCAATTGAGAAAAGTATTCAGCAAACAACATCAAGTGGTGCATGCCATATAAGAACTACATCTGATGACGTATTAAGTGTTCTTGTCATTCCACAGTATGTGAAAAAGAAAACAATCAAAATCAGAATAATATGATTTTTGATAATTTAGATCTCATTGAATGTTGGATATTATGTAATAATAAAAAAGTTCCAGAAGAAATTTGTGAAACGAATTTTAAAGATGGGCAGTTAGATTATAATAGATGTTATTCTGAATTATTAGCAGCTGGATTAAATACTCATAATACTGAAAGTGAATGTCTTATAAGTTATGTAAATTATGCGAGATTGCATCCAATCTTTTATTTTAATTTATGTAATCATCCAGAGTATACTAATATTTCGAATTTAAGACTAGAATTTAACTGGAGATTAGGATCAAATACAGGTAAGCCATAGAGATTTTATTTCATTGTGAATGAAATAAAAAGAGGATCACTTAATATGGCTCATAAGGAATTTAAAACTTAAAAATCTTTAGATTAAATAAATAAATCGGTACCCTTTTGGTTCATCTTATAAAGAATTTGGAATTGGACCACCTGGACCTCCTGGAAATCGATTTAAATTAACAGATGACGGTAATTATGATATGGAAGAAAAAAATTTAAAAAATTGTAAAGAACCTATAGCTGAACATGATGTTACTACAAGAGAATATGTTTTAAAACAAATAAGAGAGAATAATCTGGAAGTTAAAAGTGAAATAGAAAAAAATGTTAATGGTAGTTTTTCAGATTTTGTTCAAGAAACTGCTGTAAGAATAAGAGATTTAGATGCTGTACTTAAAGGTGAATTAAGTAATTTGGATCAAAAATATTTTCATATTCAAGATGGGAATGTAGTTAATGCAAAAGGTAAAAGAATAGGAAATGTTGCTGATCCTACAGCAGATAAGAATGCAGTGAATAAGAGGTATTTAGAAAATGATGTTTTAATTTTTAAAAGATGAAAAGTTTGATGTTCAAAATAAAAGACTAGTGAATATTCCATCTCCTTAGGATACGTATGACGCAGTTAATAAAAATTATGTGGATAATCAAAAATTGTATGCAACAATTCAAGAAGATAAAAAAGCACATAATAGTCTTGGTGCTATGCGTTACTGGGAAGCAGTCGTTTTTATGAAATTTAGTAGCAATCTCCTTGACAGTAATATGAAACTGAGTGAAAATATGAACATGAAAATTACATTTTATTTATGTCTTAATTATACTAATGGGAAATCAGAAGTTTTAATTACACTTAGGGAGAATATATTATTTAATGGTGACGCATACACAGATAAACCTTTAATACTCTTTGCATCAGGAAAAAAGAATGATGAATTAAGTATACAAATCATGTCTTATTTAGAATTAAACATTTTTAAACCTTACTTAAAAATTGAAAAAAATAACATATTTATAAAAATACATTCTATATAAACAGATAGGCTAATTAAGAGCAGTATTATTTGGGATTCATTTTCTAAAGATAATGAACTTTCAGAAGATATAATTAGAAGTGTAAAAGATGCTGTAAATTGGGATTTAATATAAGAATTTAAAAAATTATCTGAAGATTTAATTTCAGAATTTCATGATAAAGTGAACTGGGATAAAATTTCTCATTATCAGATTCTTTCTGAATATTTTATGAATAACAATAAATTAAACTGGTCTTTGATTTCTCAATATCAAACTCTTTCTGAGAGTTTTGTATTATTGAATATTGATAAATTAGATAAGAGAAGAATTTCTATGAATCAAAAATTAAGTAATGATTTTATAAAAGGGAACTTTCGACTCTTAGACATGTCAATAATTCCAATAAAACAAAAATTAAGTGAAGAAACTATAGATTTTCTTAGTGATTTTATTGATCGGAAAGAAGTTACAAGAAACCAAGAATTAACAGAAGATTTCATTATGAAATATAAAGATAAAATTAACTGGTGTGATATTGTTATCAACAGAAAATTCTCTGATGATTTTATAAATGAAAACTGTAAAAAACTTGTGTATTTACTTGCAAAGATATGTTATAAAATTTAAATATCTTTTAATCTTCAACAATTTTTATCTTCCTATATGGGGTATCCATTTTGGGTACCCCTTTTTTTAATGCATTTTTTAACCAACCTAAAAGGACTTTGCAAAGTACTTATTTAAAATAGTTTGTTTTACAACTTTTCAATTGATTTTCAATATTAAAACTTTCATTTTAGCTCTTTTAAAATCAAAGCTATTCAAAGTTCAAAATGATTGCGATTGTTCAAAAAAGTCGTGAAATATCATCAAAATGACTCAAAATGTGTGTTTTTATGATGCTCTGTTTTTATGAAAAACAGGATTTTTTTTTTTTTTAATTTGGTGCTTTTAACTGTTTTATGATCAAAATCGATTAAAACATGGTAATTTTTGACATAAAAATGCTTAAAAACGTCGTCAAATGTTCACAAAAATCGAATGATAAAAGTCTGAAAATTGATGGTTTTGAAGGTTTTTTGTAGTTTATGATGTGTCCCATAGTATGGGACATATAGTACTTACAACGTTTCATGTCAACTATATTCATGTGTCGTAGTACATCAGTTCAGCAATATAATACGTAATTCCACACTACCGTATTGTTTTTGAGTAGTTCGCGAAACATGAAAAAGACCTCCAAGTATTGCCCTTCCCCTTGAAATTCCCCAAACGGCTTACCCACGTAAGTTACAACAGTTAAAGTATCTGATGTCAAACAGTTGTTATCAGATACTGCAAGACACCTTTAGAAATATTGTAGCGACCACACGTACATCGGGAAATAGCCATTTTGCCGGCACGAAGTTATAATGTTTTGGTTTTTTTGTGAATAAAATGATATCACACATAAATTAACTCTGCCCTTAAATTCAAAAACTTAACCAAACTATGCGTCGGTTATATTTGGTGCTTTAAGTGCTTGGTTGGAATGCAGTTGTCACTGCAAACATACTCCTGGAACATTTTGCTTAATTTAACAAACATAACGTGACAGAAACGGATTCTGAATGGGATTACTATGTCGAAATATTTCGGTTTAAGCAAGCGTTTCGGTCAGATTCAAATACGTATTTTCAGTTTCTACAAGATCATCAAATATTTGTTATTTGTTCCATGACGTTCTCACAAGAAAATGATCACACACTTGGTTTCGGAGTGCAATGTGCACGCTACATAAGCACGTTAACTGCCCGAATGTATAAGAATCAGAAATCGTAAGATTCTCAAGAATTAATACAAAAGAAAATTGAAAAATCGTGTTGAAAATCTCATGGCATGTAACAATATTAAAAATACTTTGAAATCTGCCGGATATTGTAAGTTAACGAAAATTAAAATATGGCAAAATTGGTTTTCACATAAGATATGAATACCAACTTTTCAAGGAGATAATGCGATAGCTCCATTTTATCACTGTAAGACCTCTGAATTACTTTAAACTTTGGCAGTCCAACAATTTTCAATGACATTGTCTCCGGCCTTGACTCGTGCAATGATAAATTCTTCAATAAAACAGAAAGAAAATTTGAGTAATATATATTTTTTTACCTATGACGTACTGAGAGGTTTTAGAATTACAGCTGACTGTTAGGAAATACTGTATGTCGTCTCTGATCTATCCTGTTTCATAACGTGATTTTACTCCTCCGGTATAAATAAATACATAACTTGACTAAAATTATATTTAGTCGTACGGAATCGTAGGTGGAAGTAATTTAAGTGGTTTATGATTTAATTTAAATTCGAAATAATAAAGGAACTTCTTCTGCAATTCAATTGGCGAAAGAGAGAATTAGAAAGCAAGACATCTGCTGACAAGTATCAAATAAAAAAAAATCCCAGTGATTTTTAAAGAAGTTTCATACATTTTATACAGTTCTTTTCAATAACTGAGAAAGAATAAACGAATTATTAACAAAATTAAGTGATCGATCCTGAAATTTTATTTAATGTTATAATTCGTAATCTCTGCCAAACCTACCTAAAATGTACACTGTGTTATAAGAAACATTATTTTCGCCTTTTGATCAAGAATAATGTGTGAAATTCTAATGGTAAAGAATAGTAAAAGAACATTTGAGGAAATAATTCAATTGAGGAAATACAGTTAATGCTTTTGTTGTTCGGCAGGAAATTAATGGAAAACACACCATTGTGTATTGATCCATGTTAATATATTAATTTCACTTGTTTAGCATATTTCAACAAATTAATATATTTTCAGCATTAGCTTTATTCACTCTGAGCAGCACCATTTGGGAAAAATGATTACGTAATTAATAATTCATTAAAAATGACATTCTTTCTATTGAGGAAGTTCAATTAATTAGGATTATAAATCATCCAAAAAAACCTCATGCGTCATACCTTCAGACTCGAAATACACAACGGAATTCAAAAATTTTATAAATTGCATTATCATTAGATCCGTTGAAATGTTTGTTTTCGCTATTCAAAACAAAACATTTGTAAACACGGGATACTATCGGTAATAGCCTTAAATGGATATGAATGATATTTGAAGCATTTTTGAACTGCCCTCATGGATAATGACATTTTGGACCAAAAAGGAAGCATTGGATTGGAGAAATTTTATGGACGAAATGATACAAATAAATAATACACATGATGGCAAAAACAGAGCTGGAGGACAATTACAGAGGGATATGTAGCAAGCAGTCCGGTTATCTTCAATAGTTTGTCACACAACTTGGTGCGGCAATACATGCTGTAATACTGTTCGGAACGGAGGCGAACTGACATCTGATGTCCTCCTGGGGCGGACTAGCCCACACGTGTTAGACGGTATACTCCAAATCCCGGATAGTGTGGCACGGCAGCAGCTGGCGTTTCAACTGGTCCGACAAATGCTCGATAGGCGACAAGTCCGGTGAGCGGGAAGGCCATGGAAGTGTCTGGACATGACGTTGTCAGTACTGGGCAATCCGAGAGGTGTGCGGGCGGGCATTATCCTGCTGGTATAGCGCACCTAGAATCCCGGCCAGTAACGGGAGAATATGGGGCAGTAGGATCTCATCCAGATACCGACAGCCCGTCAATGAGTCACGTGCTACTACACTATCTGCCAACAAGTAATTGGACACCCCTGCAATCGACGATAAATACGGTCCTAATACACGTCACGGCCGCCGCCGTTAAATATTGTGTGGGAAACAACAACGCAACCAGTCGCATTCAAGATGCCACGAAGTTCGGAGATCTCTGATTTCGAGAAAGGTGTAATCGTCCGGCATCACAGAAATGACCGATCCATACGTGACATATCCAGCAAGTTGAAGTACCCAAAACCGACAGTAGCCTACGTGATTGGCAAGTGGAAGATGAGAGGTGACTGTCGGAATGTACCCCGAACCTGCAGACCTACAAAACTAGGAGTTAGAGACCGACGGGTGCTGGCCAGAGAAATTCGGATGAACCGCACCAAATCGATGGGCCACATACATCCCCGAGGTGCTTCAACAGGCATCCGGGAGTGTTCTTTCGATGAATGCCATCCGTAAGGAAGCCCATTTGCTTAGTTATCATGGACTTGCTGCCGCCCGCAAGCCTTTGATCACCAAGTCCAATAGCGCTGCTCGGCTAACGTGGTGCAAAGAACGTCGACAGTGGACCGCTGAACAGTGGAAACAGGTTCTCTGGTGCGACGAATCAAGGATCACCCTCTACCTTTCGGATGACAGAGTCTGGGTTTGGCGTCTGCCTGGAGAACGCCTCCTGCCGGACTGTATTGTACCAACTGTGAAGTAGGCGGCAGTGTAATTATGCTATGGGATTGTTTCTCTTGGTGGGGCACGGGACCCTTTGTTGCAATTCCTGGTAGACTCAACGCCGAGACCTACTGCACCATTTTGGATGACCATGCGCTTCCTACGTTGTGGCAGTTTTACGGGGTGGACCCATGTTACTTTCAGGATGACCATGCCACCTGTCATGTTGCGAGGTCCACCATTGCTTGGTATGGGGACAATGGGGTTAACCGAATGGACTGGCCTGCGCAGATCCCGGACCTTAACCTTATCGAGCACCTCTGGGACGAGTTGGAGCGTCGACTTATAGGGTGCCCACACCGTCCGAAATCGGTGAAGGAACTAACCTGTTTTCTCCAAGCCGAGTGGAAGAAAATACCGCTAGCCGTCGTACAACGCCTGGTTGAGGGTATGCCCCGGAGGGTCGCAGCTGTAATCGCCGCTCGTGGAGGCTTCACCAACTACTGAAAGTAAATAAACTTCGTTTTCCTTTGCTATCACAGGTGTCCAATTACTTGTTGGTAGATAGTGTACTAGAGCTGATCGGCTATGGTATGCAATATCTCCACAGACCATGATGCTTGCAGTATGGGAGGTGTGGCACTCGATAGAGAGATTGGGATTCTGCCGTTGACCCGGGTACCTACACAACCGGACACGATTATCATTTGTCCCGAAAACAAAGCGGCACTCATCGCTAAACACCACAATTCGCCAGTCTGTGGTGTTTTACGTCACTCTGGCCTTTTAAATACACTTAAAAGCAAATTTCATTGCTTTTAAGTGTATTTAAAAAAACGGTTAAAATTTCCATGCAACATAAAAGACAAAAAAATTCAATATCTCAGTAACTCAAAATGCGTTGTTTGCTGATTTATTCACGTTATTTCTTTAGTAATATGTTTCTCGTGTATTCCTCAAAAAAAAATAGTGTTTTTTACCTGCGACGTGATTAACTACGAGAGTATGAGGAAATAATTAAAGCTTTTAGGATTTTTCTGGACTAGGATTTCAATTCATGTTTCTAAAACAAGAGAAAACATCTACGCATTTTGTTTTCTGATATTAGGATGTGTGTTTTCGGAGAAAATGGCATGGTTATACTGAAAACGTTTACCCTTGGAATACTCCATATAAGGAGAAGTACATACAAAACTTCCAAAGACGTCTGAGAAACGTAGAGACATTTTAGGAAATTATTAGTTTTTAAATAAATATCGAAAGAAGTTGTAGAACATATAGATGACGGAAAACCTCAAAATAACTCTATTCAGACTTACACGCACATTGGTACCAGATAGCAAAGCCTTGTAATTTAACGTAGGCAAAAAACTGACCCACCGTCTTTTAGGAGTAGAAGACAATGGCTCAGTGCTGGACCTATGTTAAATTGAAAAACTGTGCTACCTGGACTGGCTCCTAAGGCGATGGAGCAACCATTTTTGAATTGTTTTGATAGCAAAGTGCTGATCAGAACTTCAGTTTGAAATGCTTGGATACTTCATAACTTTATATCAATCGAAATATATTTTAGGTTATATAATATTCAAAATCTCAAGGTGAAAAATGTTGAAAGTGATTAATTAATTCAAATACGTATTTCAAAATATGCGTTTTGTGCATATTCCCAAAAACCCCGCACGGGGATAACTGGTTTTCCAGTTATTTGGGGAGCGGCGCCCCCACGGCCCGAGCTGACCTTGTGACTGGTCAACATCTGATGTCATGCCACCGCTTGTTTTTTATTTTGGTGCTGATGGTGTATGCAGGGACGGCTGTTCATCCAGCTGTTGGGGAGTCGCGGCCCCACGATCCCGAGCTGGTCTTGTGTCTCGCTTTTTTGTTTTTGTTTATTTTCTCCACTGGCTAGTTGCCCGTGTTGTATCCTCTACCTAATCGCTACCACGTTATGTACTAACACCCCGGTCTTGTGGTTTTGTTACCCTCCACCACTAACTGTTTTATATTAACCGCTCAGTTCGTAGGTTGCTGAGATTCCGTTTAGGTTCCCTTCCAGGATTTGTCTTCTTTAGATTTCTTTTTTTTTCCTTTTAGCTGGTTTGGGTGCTAGACCTACCTGCATGTTTGCCTCGTGCGGAGACCCGTGAGGCGGAAATGGGATGTCTGGCGGCTGAGGTCGCAGGAGACCGGATAAGTGCCTCCTGTGTACCAACACTCCTCTTCGACCCCGGCTTCGCTGTAAACGGGAGGCTAGAGACTAACCCACCTCTAGTCAGAAGTCTTGTACCAAGTTGTGTGCAGGGCTTCAGCGGCTTTGTCGTATAGCACGGCAGGGTGAGCCCGGGGGCTGTGGGATCATGCCAAAGGCGTTGGCATGACGGTACCCGGAGGCCGAAGTGTCCGCCGAGTGCGTGTGATCACAGCCAACGGACTATATCTGCGACGTATAAGCTCCAGAACTGTGTCCAGCGTCATTTTCTTGGCTTGCAGACCTCCAGTTCTCCCTTGTAGGGCTCGGTGGTGGGTGGAGTAGTCTGCAGACGAATCTTCCTCCTTTTTTCCATGGGTAAACACAAAAAACAAAACTCCAAATTTAAGTCACCTGAGAAAATGATAGTTGACAACGACTCTCCTTCGTCTTCTCAACCTACCAAGTCTCATACCCTTAAACGGTCTTTAGACCTTGACCTGGACCAAGAATGTGGAACCTCTTCTTCGGCGGCTGTACCAGTCGCTCCGAAGCGTCGTCTCCCCTCGATTGCTGTGACTACGCATGCTACTCACTTAGTTGTAGAATCCATCGATCCGCATGAGAGACTGTCCACCAGATCTCCCTCTTTCATTTCTAAAGCTTTGGACGCTGCGGTTGGCCCCTTGAAGTCTGTGAGGAAGCTTCGCTCTGGGGACCTGCTTGTCCAAACTTGCAGTGTTTCTCAGAGTAACACTTTTCTGCACCTCACTAGTCTTCAAAGCATTCCTGTAAAAGTGACACCTCACTCCGTTTCTTAACACCTCTCGGGGTGTTATTTCGGAGTTTGATCTCTTGCCATGCAGTGAGGACGAATTGGTGACTGAACTTGCAGATCAAGGTGTTATTGCTGCACGTCGTATGATGTTCCGGCGCGATGGTTCTTTGATTAAGTCAAAAAATGTCATCTTGACTTTTAACTCCCCGAAAGTTCCGACCAAAATCAAGGCTGGCTACTTGGTCTGTGGAGTTCGCCCGTACATTCCCAGTCCTCTGCGCTGCTTCAGGTGCCAGAGGTACGGGCATTCACAACGATTCTGTAAGAGTTCCGCTCGTTGTGCAAATTGTGGCTCCAGTGAACATGACGGGGATGGTTGCACTTCTGCAGCCTGCTGTGTTAACTGTGGTGAGGCCCATGCAGCTTACTCCCGCAACTGTATGAAATGGAAGGACGAGATGGCGATCCAGCGCCTCAAGACCCTGGAAGGCCTCTCGTACCCTGCTGCCAAGGCCAAGTTGGGTATACCCACCACCCGACAGCGTACTTTTGCCGCAGTAGTTCAGTCTCTGCCTCAACCCGTGCAGCCCTTTGTTCCGCGCCCTGTAGCTCTCGCCACCCTTGCCAAGCGATCTACAGCTGACCAAGCGACACAGGTGTTTTTCCCCGAGCTCGAGATTTTTCGAATACCTGATTCTGGGCCTTCTCTTTTGCAGCCGACCATCTCTTCCAGTTTCCAGCCGAAAGCCTGCACGTGCGGAAGACCCGGCCCTCAATCCGCAAAGGTGTGCAGTGTCCATCCAACTGTCTCGGCCTCAGCGAGGTCCCCACCCTCAACCAACATTATAGAGGAACATAGGGGGAGGAGAGTGACAGTTCGTCCCCAGCCTCAAACAACATTGCAGAGGAACATGGGGGGAGGAGAGTGACAGTTCGTCCCCGCCCTCTGCCAGCATTGCAGAGGAGTGTGGGGGAGGAGAGTGACTCATCCTTTGTGTAGTTGTGTTTAAAAAAAAAAAAAAATTATAATTATAATAGTAAATTAATAAATTTTTATATAAACCTAATTAACTACCTTGTCTTCACAGCTTTCATCATACTCTTTTTCAACTTTTACCAAGCCTGTCTGCTCTTAATCATTTTCCACGCTTTAAAAAATCTGTGGCTGATAGTTCTTTGTCTGGCGCTCTTTGGCCAAACCTGGCCCTTGCGCCACTAAAATCCACTAACCAACCAACCAACCTATTCCCAAAAAACGAAAATTATTTGTTATGCTCAAATCAATTTTTCGCTGGAATATCTTTAATTCTGGCCAGCTTAGGATAAATATATTTTGTTCTGCTTTTGAAGTGTTTCATTTCAGATAACATACATTGTATGCGTGCATAGGCCAAAAGACTGAATTCGGAAACCTATACAATGCACAAGTGTATGTTGTCCTTAATTACAGGAACAGCGAAAGCTTTTCTCTTCATCTCTGAATTTATTCATGGTATAGAAAGTTTATAAGAATTGGTGGATGAAAAAAATTATGTTTCCGTTTGAGGGAAATACTGTTTTATAAAGAATAAATATCACATCTGTGATACTGACAGTTCTAAGAGAATTTGGGTTTTACTGTTCTCTTATTCATTTCGTGAATGACTTGTTAATGTTGTGCATACAAGTGCACACCTTTTGGAATTCCATTTTCTCCCTGAGACCCGATCTCACTGTTCTATATGCTGTTATCCTGTGTTAGCCATTTTTCAGCTATAATTTATTCTCACGTCATAAAAGTTTTATTATATCACCACTTTAGTAAAACTCGCTGTATCATTCTTAAGCAGAATAATTCAGGAAACGGATAATGTTTCTTATACTTGAGCAGCATCTTTTACTATTTAAACTAAAAATTACCTAAATAAATAAATCAATATAAGGGTTTTTGCAATGGGTTTTTAACAGCGACAGTTGCCAGTGAATGCCCGGTTGCTTAAGATAAGGCAACAGCAAAATTATCAAACGTAATATGTCCAAGTAGGCATTATCAGTTAGCCATAGAATATTTCCATACTTGTGAGTAAAATACGTTAAAATTCAACGCGTAAAAGTTGTTATTCGCTTGAAATCTGTTGATGGCTTTGGGGACTGAAGTTCCCAAATAACTTTATATCAACTGAAAATAATATTTTTTAATGGTAGTGCAATAATTTTTTTGCACAATAATATTTTTTTGCGAATGGCAGTGATTGGATATTGCGCGCTACAATAGCGATTATATTGTGTTATGCAAATTTTGCAGTAGCGTGATGTACAGTACTTTCACAAATACAAAAATGTGGCTTAATTAAGATTACACCACAGTAAAAAAGAGCTTACAGCGAAATTTTTAATTACTAGTAGTTCAATTAATCTTCCAATTACCTAACGTTTCCACATTTTCCGAAGCGTTGTTGGCAAGAACAGTAAGGACGACCAATTCCCAGACCTAAACCACATACCTGGTTTGCTTTCCATTGTGGAAACCAGCCAGCCTGTTGACACGAAGTTTTCTCGGTGAGTCTTTGTAAGGTCGTATACAACGACAGCGTTTGTGGTCTTCTTGGGCACCCATATTCTGTTATTTTACTCAAAGAAAATGAATAAAGAGAAATTGCTTGCTACGGCTTTCGTTTGAATTCCTGGGCTCGTCAAGCTAGCAAAGAACGTACCTCACTGGTGTACGGTGGAATCCGCTTATAACAAGCTCGAATTTTGCGAGATCCCGCATTTAAGGAGAAAAGCAGAAACTTTTGTTTGGTATAATATTATTTCAAAGTTAATTTGATAATTCTTAGCTAATGAAATTTATTGAAGACTCGGATTTAAGGAGGAAGGGAAACACCCAAATGATCACTTGAACAAAGTAACAATTCCATATGTAAAGAGGGAGAAAAATCTGCTCTTTCGTTTACCGGAATGATGGAATAAAAATGGAGCATGCAGGGCGATATTGCAACAGCGGTATAGAAAATCTTTGTGCTCTAGTGGAAGGACGTTGATAGAAAAGCAATGGTAAAGGAAAACATCAAATGCTAAACAAGCGAGCTGTTCAAGAGAGTCCCCTACCACGCGAATGCCTTGGTTGGGTCGCGTCAGCAGAATTCAAAATAAGCCACCTATTCTTAGTCAGAAAGAGCATGAGCTATGTTTACACACATGAAACTGGGAGCTAACTGTAGTGATTTATAAGTGTTTAAGGAATGGAGATAGTGGTGGGGAAACAGAAGAGGACAACTCCACTGTCCCTTTCACCACCCAAGTGAGCATTGCGTTGAGAGGATTTGCTTTTGCTTAATCTGTGGTGTGTAGTTTAAAGGTGGTAAGACACGGGTGTCCGTGAAGTTGAATATTCTAAAAAGATTCAATTAATTAACTATAAAACTAATGTTGTTAAATACATCTTTCAAGTACATCCAATTGTTATAGACATATCCCCAATATTGTCGTAGTATCTGAAGCACGTTTCGGAGATATTGATTGGCTGATATTTTAGTTCCCTAAATTAGATATTTTTAAACCTAAGAGGTGAGGGCGCTAAAAAGCGATGCTACACACTCCGCAGCAAATTTTCAACAACTAATGCCGTATTTACAAAAATAATTTTTAGTAAAACAATGTAAAAATGTATATTGAAAGTTTTGGAATTATTTAATGAAATTATATGAACGGTTATTTTTGTAAGGATAAAATATTTGCTGGATGGTGGGTAGCCGTGCCATCTGGTCGTTGTTTGGTGTGTTGAGAATTTCAAAACTTCGGGAACTGTGAGCTCATGAAACACATTAGTAAGTAAAAGCTGCAGAGGGGAAGCATTGCAAAATGAACAATTTCAAGATTGCTGGTGACAATTTGATAGTGAGACTTTCGACAGCAAACAAAATCCCATTGAACTCGCATGAAGATTTTGAATAATGAATATAAGCACAGACAAAGTACCCTAAATGTTGTGCAGTTCAATAAGCACTGCATTATGTCTAGTTTTAAAGCAATCCAAGCTGTATTGCTGTTGAGCACACATTGTAACGGCTTATTTAGCGGTAATTCTGTAATAGCTGCAGTTTATGTTAAAATCAGAGGATTTCACTCCTTGAATTAATTTTTTCCAAAAGTGCTGGATCTTCAATTTCCTTTATAAACAATTACTAACGTATATTATTTTCAGAATTAATTACCGAAATGTATTTCTTAAAAAATAAAAATCTTCTAAGAGAGTTACTCTTGCAGGAAATTGGTTTCATATCTTAAATAAATTTAAACTATATAAAAACAATTTGGTAATTCAAATTAGTGTCTTTTTATTTGAATGATTTGTGACATTTAAGAATCGCAAAACCAGTTGTGCATTCTAAAGAATTAGTCTTTTTAATAATCACAACCTAGTTAAAGTAACTGAATGCACAAAACACATGGCAAAACTGATCTCACACTTGCTAATCACAATCCAGGAATACATAGAAAGCACAATGATTAATTGATAATGAGATCTACTCAGTTGTCTTCGACTGAGTATTCATCCACTGGAGAGCCTAAAATTTGTAGTTTCGCGGAAATGTCCTGAATGTTTGTCATATTCCTTATAGACACACGATTCTTGAAGACAGTCCAGATTTATACCATAATGAAAATACCTGCATTATATTGCGCTGTGCAGAATCCCGGAATTTTTTTCTTCAAGTAATGAATAATAAGCACTGCTCTCTTTATTTACCGCTTTGACAAAACTTTTCCTCAAGTCCAATTTCATGAGGGTAGCAATAATGTTCTGTCGGAATCAGTGCGCGGATGATATTCCTCGTGTTAGTACCAGGGCATCGAATTTTCTATCAGACGCCAATCTTTGTATCATAAGGATGTTTCCAGTCTCGACTAGCACACTAACGCAAAGAGGAACAAAATTATGTTTGTCATCGTTGAATTCCTGAGGAAGATCAACTACTTTGAGGTGTCGTTTTATTTGCCATACTTGTTCGGAGCAATTTACAGTTTTTAGGAGAAGATCCATATTCTTGTGTGCTTTCCTGAAGAACATGCTATCCTTGTATCCGGGAGCCTGATGGTTCCACTTGTTTTTTTATGAGGTTCAGATCAGTCACGTGGTCGAGCTGAACGGACTACAAATTTAACGTCCTTTGTCCGATTTAGAATAGTAGGCCGGATGCGTACAATAGGATGATTCACCTTCCGAGGAAAATATTAATGTTTCTTCATCCAAGGTCAATTTTTTCATTTGCTTCCGAATTAGTAGGAAACCATTGTTATTAACACGTGCTAAGGTTATGCCGAATTTATGGAAAACGAGGTGTGCTCATTGTTGACGAAAACCCAGAAGCATTAGTTCAACAGAAGTAGGAGACTGTAACGTGGCAGTTTTCTTCATCTTCCTATCATTCGAATGGCAAAGGTAATACATTGAAGGATGTGAGATATTTTACCAACTCTTAAGTATCGCTCAAATGTGCTACAACACACGAGGTTCCCAGTTCTTATCTTGATCACCAGTTTGCATATCACTTAACACACACATGTCTGATTAATCACTGTAGAACATATGTTCACTTGACATTTCGAATTTAACTTACCTCCCACTTAGCAGCAGATTCTGGTAAAATTAACCAACTGCCGCAGTTTAGTCTTCAATATCAGGATCACCGAGTATCGCTCGGTTAAAGGGGGGATGAGGGCACAAAAAACTTTATATTTTGATATGTTATTTCCAAGTATTGTAATGCTAAGTCTAAACGATCAAGATTAATAATGATAGACAAATTAGAGACAAATTAATTTACAATAAACATCAAAACAAAGATGAATGATAATTTTTATTTCTGTTAGAGTAAGAATTTTTTTAAATTGTTTTTATTATTTCCGAACATGAAACACCAAACAATAAATGTTAACATGGAGTTCTTCATGGAATTAAATTTTGTACATATTTGGCTGAGGTGTTCAAGTCCTCCATGTTATCGGGTTATCTCCACAGATTTCTTCATAGTCAAGTTCCATGGGGGTTACATTCGGATGTACGTCCACGGTGTGAAACACTTCTTTCCATACAACTTTACGGGTGTGACATGGATTCTCTGGTGGTAACAGCGCTTTCAAACTGTTTTTCCTTTTGACTATGAAAAAGGCAACGTACAGCATTCCATGCATGAACAGGGATATCCGGGTATCGACGCCAACGAACTCGAAGTTTTGGCCACGGGCTTTGTACACGGTCATAGCGAACGCTGGTTTAACCGGAAACTGATGTCGTTGCATTGTACATCCAAGTTGACCTTTGTTTGACTCAAGCGTAGTTCGCAGAATGTGTACTTCTGGCCAGATGTTCTCCAGTGACGATCTTTGCCTTGACGATGTTGTTGCATAGCTCGGTTATGATCATCCTACTTCCATTGCAGAGTCATTCTGAAACATCCAAGTTCCGCAGCAGCATGATGATTGTTTTTTCTTGTTTCAGCTTCAGCTCATGCTGTGGCTAATCGGCAATGTCGATGGAGTTGAGGAATTCCGGCGTGAATTGTAGCTCTCCTTGTGGATGGTCTTTGACAGAATCATAGCTATGATATACTTTGTACTCTCCAGGCAGCTGTTCAATGATCTTGACGTTGATGTTCCTCACGTTTTTGTTCAATTGCGCGAGAATAGCTTTATCCTGCATTCCTTCATAGCTTTCATTTGCGAGTCAATTTCCGAAAACCTCATCCATGAGATTGCCATTATAAAGGATGACTTCCGGCATTTGAATTTCACCCATGGTATTCATTGGCAGTTGTCCATTACCAAGCTTCAAAAGATAATTTGATAATTCTTTTTCTTGTGTGTCGACCCTCATATTCTTCTTCAGCGAAAGAAATTGAATTGTTGCCAGTGGTTACTTCTTTTGATCTATAATTCTAGTAATTCAGTTCTGTTGGCTCAGGGCTGCAAGGGATGACACTGACGGAAATCTGTTCCCAGGACCACAATCTTTCCTCCAAAGGGCAATTTCGGATTTGCTATGGCACGCAACAGCTGATCCATATTATGTATTCCGTATTTTGGCAGTATAAGCGCTTCATCCATAAGGGAAACTTTAACTTGGGCGAGTTTTGCGGTTTTGGTTGATCTTGGGTTTAAGCTTGAAATTGATTCTGGCGTCACTGGCACCTTGAGACCAAAGGTCGTGTGTGAAGTTCGTCCACCTGAGGGAAATACTGAAGCAATACCGGTGAAAGCCATGCAATTGACGTTGTAATTTAAGATACGAAGGATGTGACACAGGATCTTGTAGACGAAGGTCTTGCAGGTGCCACTAGGTCCATCAATGAGGGTTCGTGTCATCAAGTGCACGTACTATGGTGTCAACAATTTCGATTTGCCTTTCTTTAAGAAGCCCGTACATGTGTTCGCCAAGAGCAGCTGACTCATCGGTGTTTAGAATGTCTCGGTTGAGCTCATTCTCGTAGTTGTCAATGTTGTCCATGGCAAATCGCTGCACACAATAGCTGAAATTTCTGCCTTCTGTTAATTCAGTGTTCAGCTTGTAGGGGATGATCCGATAAGGGCGTTTAATCGCTTCTTCGACTGAGCCGCCAGTTCGTCCTGCTTCTTGGATAAAGTGATTAGCCAAGTATTCTTTAAGTATTTCCCATAGGCACTTCGGGTTTTCTGGTGATCCAAGAATTAGAATCTGTGTGAACAGTGCGGCAGATTCTCCTCGGCCTTCCATCCATTGTTGATCGTTGTAGGCAAGTCCTCAACACAGGCAAGCTTACTTGTATGTCGCATATCGGAGGCCGGCAACCATTAGGGGATCTTCGAAGTTTGCTGCATTCTTCACATGGTACAGCAGTAGCCGCAAGTGGTATAGTTCTGGCTGGGCAACCAAATTGACGTTATAGATTCGGCCACTCACACGTAGAAGGCGTGTTCTCTGCACCCATGCACTTGATTTTCCGACCCATTTGAAGTGTTCGGGCATCTGCCAATAGTAGTGGTAAATAACCTCTTGTGGATTTGCACTGAAGTGACAGTTTTCTTGTTTTGGAGATCGGTTGTGCCGGAAGTAGCTTTCTAACGTTGAGCCTTTTTATCCAATGTCTGCCAAATCTTCTTGGGCATGGTCGATCTTCACGATTCGTTATTGGCCAGGTAGGTGCGTGTCCAAACGTTGAATGACGTAGCTGTTCTTCTGGATCTCGCTAGAGAATAATCTCCAGCATGCTTCCGGTTGAGTGATGTACCGGCCTTCAACGTAGGTGTCCGCTTCATTATAAATTAGTCTTCATTGTTTTCCTACAATCTTGATGGATGCGCAATCATGGCCCTCATAGATGTACTTGTAGATGTATTTTACGGCATGAATGCTTCCAACGTTCTCGACGTTGATATAACACTTGTACCTCTTCAGCAGATAAGCGCTGTAATGAACCACGCGACTTTTATCTCTTGTTACTCGTTGACCATTTATACCCTTGCAGTAAATAGCATGTTCATGTGAAAATTCGGTATTGAGCTGGTCCAACTGGGAGTCCTAGCGAAGTCGGTACTTCGGTTTCTCATCATCCGCTAGAGATGTAAATTCTTGGAAAGGTTCCGGGAAGTCAAAGCGGCATTAGCGCGTATGTTCTTGTTGCCCATTAAGCTCACATTTGGATTCAGCTCTCCACGCAGATTATGAATCATCTACTTCACCTTCCCGTTCTCGCAACTCTGGATAATTGTTGTCGATAATTTCAGATGATACTAGGTCGTCGAGTTCTTCTGGGCTGTGGAACTTGTCTTCTGAGCTCTTGATCAGAAACAGGTGCATATGTGGAATGCCACGCTTCTGGAATTCGATTGTGTAGACGTATGCGGCGATGCTTCCGAAGATATGATTCTAGTCCAATTCTTTGATGATTGCATCTAATTTAAACTTGACAACTCTAGAGACGAGTTCAGGCCGGTCTGGAGTCAGCTATTGTAAGGTAGTTCCATCTTCGAAGGCAGTACGTAGGCGTGACGCTTCTTTAATCTCTGGCAAATCGGGAATGCATGTCATGGTGATGAAGAAATCTGGCGATCCAAGGCACCGAACAATAGCCATCGCGTCTTCAAATTGTTCGGCATAGTGTCGCGTTGAGCCATGAAACTATGAAGATAATATTATCTTCTCAGCAACAACAGCATCCTTCTTTTCTGCGAGCTCGTTGAAAAAGCAACAAACAGGTAACTCCGGTGTATTGATCAGCGATAATCTTCCTTTGGTTACCCTTGATCCATTGGATGCGGTCGCGTTTCACTCGAATGTAATTATCGACGAGATACTGCTGGAAAACTCGACCACCAACATGCAAGGCGTTGACGTTGGTTTGACGGAAATCGGGATCCATTATAGCTGTTTCTGGAGAAATGTGCTTTGCGAGTCCATGTCGAAAAGCTATTTGGTATTGCGCCAATTCAAGTCTCGTGAGATGCTGACGGCTCGCATAAGGTGTTCGTAGTTTCAGATCCACGGAGTAGCCGAAAGTTTCTTTTGGATAGAACAGCTGGTAGGTGAAGGGCTCAACGTGTTTATCTATATTTCTCAAAGTGACGATCATTTTGCCTCGTTGATGCACCACAATTTCATTATCCGGAAAGCTTTGATCCGCATTAAGCGTTAGAACGACACATTCATTGGAAAAAGGAAAGTTGAATCTTCTGTAATCTGCAACATCTAGCATTGTAAGAGCCATTCCTTCTGCAGCTGCACGGTTGGTTCACTTCTTCTTCCACTTCTTGCACCATCATGAAGGATTGCGCGAAATCATTCGGTTATCGAATTATTTTCTCCAGCAATTTCATTAGAGCTCGGCTGATTCCATGGTTGAGATGATGTTCGAATCGTTCGGCAACACTATCATCGGAGTCCAAGAAATACATTTGGCCGTATTGAGATCGTTCGAATTCACCTTTGGTGTTCTCCGTCGGATGAGCTGCCATATTTATTTTGTGGTAAATTTGTCCGCCAGTGATGAAGCTATAGCTACCATGGTTGTCGATGGTTCGATCGTCATCCACGTTGAATGAAGCTAGAGCGAAGCATGCGGTCAAACTTCGGATCATTTTATGAAATTCTTCGGCGAACGGATGACGTCGTAAAAAGAGGCGCACCAATTAATTCGGTAATTGCGGTGGTTCCAGCTGAATTCGGCCTAGCAATTATCAGTCTCCAAAGGAGTCGTGGTTAATTTGTTTGGATACACGTTCTTCGGGGAAATGAACAGTTCCGCAGTGAATGCACGCGACGTTGAATGGTCCCAAGCTTTGATAGCTCAAAATCGGCGTTAACAGCGCACTTGTAAGTCGCAATCGTAACTGTTTCAAGGCTCTTTGCCGTCTAGCATCACGATGGCATTGTTTTTCCAAGCGCTGTTCACGTCGTTCTTTGGTTTCCTTGGCTAGTCGTTCAGTTGCACGCCCTCGCATGTCTTTCAGGCTTTTACACGTTCATCCGCGGTTTCGCCTGCGATACGCTGTGATGTACGACGTTGTTGTTCTTCCAACCGCTGGTTACGTCGTTCAGGGGTTTGTTGGCTAGTCGTTCAGTTGCACGTGGTCGCAAGTGTCCCAATCGCTGAACACGTTCATCCGCGGTTTCGGTTGTGATTCGTTGTGATGAACTACTTCGTAGTTCTTCAAAGCGCTGGTTACGCTGATTGGATGATCCAGTTGCGATTCGCTGTCTATTTATAAGCCGCATTTAATCGACGTTTTCTTCCGACATACATTCATTGATTGTTATAATAACGTCCGACATTACTTCCATGCTCCTTGCCTTAGCTGCTCGGAATAGTGTTTTTGTAAACTGATTTTCTTCTAATGGAAGGAAGTTAATATGTTTCGAGACTGGAAATGATCGGAAACCATCCGCTCTTGAATGTCCAAGCTGTTCAAAATTTACTTCTTCCACTTGTTCTTGTTCCAACAGTGCCGCATTCTTCTTCCTATTATTATTAAGATTGAAACGGCCACGTTTCGTAGGGGGTCGACCAGCGATATTTTTTTATATTGTTCATTGAATGTTTAAAAGGTTATAGATGTCGTAATATTCTTTGCAAGGGAATGGAAACGTTTCTAAACTCTTTATGACATAATTTTCTCCTTGCAAGTGAGGGACTTACAAAATGAATTTGTAGATAGTAAAGCACTACCTTTCACCAAAGTTTGAAAACCACATCATACAACAACAAAAAATTAAGTAATTTTATATGAATTTTTTAGAAATAAATGCTGATATTTTCTTCATCATAAGTATAAATACAGTTAATAATCAAAAGCAGCATGTAAGGATAATGACCCCGACGCAATAAAGGACATGATATCACACAATGTTATGCAAAAGTAATTTCTCTAGTAGGTCATTGCATTTGTATATCAATATTTTGTATTTGCCAAAATAGTTTCAAACCACAATACATTATTTTATCGTTTCCCGTATTTTTCTCACTCAAGCAACCAATTTTAATTCATCTCAATTGAACAGGAAAATTAGCGTGCTCTTTCTTTCTTTCTTTTTCCATGCTAATATTAAGAAATTCTGTACATGACTATTTAGACGATCCTGCAAAACATACATTGCGGAAACATCTGCAAAGAGTCTCAGTTAGTGAATATCCATAAAGTGAACAACATATTAGGTTTGTTCATAAATTCACACAAGAGCAATGCGAACATGGCCATTACTTTCAGGTCATTTGCAAACTATAAATTCAAACAAATGAAATCGAAAGCGTGTTTTATAACACTACTGTATGTCATATACCCAAAAAACCTGGAAAGTACGATATGTATTTTTATAGAAATTTGCCATATCGCACTTTTTCTGTTTTACGCCTGGCATGTATAGCAATAGTTTCTTATTGCTATCTATGCATTCTGGATTCGTCCAAGGCTATTTATGTTTAGACATATATCGAAATATTTTTGTGAGGTTAGAATATAAGCGACTTACAGTGGAAAAGGTATTGTGGTGGACCCAAACATCACGCACACGAATATAATTTATGTGTCATATTTTTAAAAATTAAATTCCGTAATATTATACTATGACTCGAAATCACCACTTTTTAAAGTAACGACTTTAAAAAGTGGTGATTACGAGTCTACATGTCTCTTAATCAGATCGGATAGCCCTTTCAAGATTGAGGGGGAACAAGAGCTTCGACTAGCACAGCCGTAGGCAATCTCAGTCAAATTAATATACTAAATAAGAGCACTGCAGCTGTGAAATGTAAGACAAAAAAATAAATTTACAAAACAGAATGTAAGTTTCTTTTTTACCGCAACTCACATAAAGCCGAAGCTCTTAATGAACATACCAATGAGTAAAAATTGGGGAACTAAAACGAAGCGGTTCCTTGAAATAGGAGCAAATCCGTCATCTGCGAAAACTTTGGACGGATCATCTAGAAAGGAGGGAATTCTGGTCACATGACCAAAACCTGAATCAGTCTAAGTTCTTTAGGTGAAGGCAGAGTTGATCACATTGGAGAACATGGCCTACAGATAGTGATACACTAGTATTGATAATATCCGACGCTGTTTGGTGCAGGCAGTAGTAGCTCTCTCTGTGATGACCCTGCGTAAAACTATTGATGAGTGGCCGCACTGAATTACTGTGTGAAGGCAAAATGATGCCATTTGAAAAATGATTAGAGCCATATTATATTAACAAGTATACTACTTACGTAATATCACAAGTGAATTTAAATATCTTTAAATTTCTTTTGCTATTTATTTGAATATATTGTAACAGTAATTACGGTGAGGCTAGGAAGTAGTGTAGTTATACTATCTAATATGTAATTGGTGTAAAATTTCTTGTGTTATTGTTTAATGACCGTAATTTTTAAAGCATTGAATAATAGATATCGAGAACAGTGATTTGACTTTTTTAATATTGTAAACCGGATGATTATTTCCAATGCTTCACTTATTTCAGCTTTACCGTAAATAAAATTCGTATTATTTTATTGATGTTATAGTTTTCATTCCTAGAAAAAGTTTTATCATGTGTCAACGAGTACGTCCGATTTGTGCACAATCGCAATTTCAAAAAGGTAATTTCGTATACAAAAGAAGAATTCGAGGTAATATTTCTCTACATGGTTAGATTAACGAAGATGAAAAATGTAGAGTTCGAATTATAGAGCTCTTCCATTGAAAACATTACTTTTGAATTAGGCGCACATGAAACTTCCATTTCAAAACCTGATTTGTGATTATGGTATTTGAAAGCAGCATCATTAATTGAATATCGCCGGCAATAATTTTAACTTAACGACTTTTGAGACCATGGATCAACAAGGATGTTCATTTAAAACTGTAAATTTTTGCATTTATAATATTGTGACAACCCCCTTCCCTCGCATAATTAATTGGCAAGAGGCTTGGCTAATTAACGGTAATTGAAATTTGATTGGGGTTTTTAATTAACAGAGAGTTAATTTAAACACTTGCGAGGGGCGGTATATAAAGAAAAAGCTTCTAGTACTTTGAACTCAAGTGGCGAGTTGCAGGTGTTTGCCACGAAAACAAAGAGCCCATAAACGGAAATGGGACGTGCCAGAGCTTAAAAGCTATTTCCCATAGATCAAAAGTTGTTTAAACGGCAAGCGTTTTTGAAGCTTTTGTCTGTACCGCGAGTGAAACAATCGGAAAACTCTTGGACTTGAAGAGCGTTAACTAATAAATATGTCGCGATTTCATGTGGTAAAATTTACCGCCTACCACTTTTTGGGAGACGGGAGATTGTTGTTGAGTCGCAGAATCCGTTTGATAGCCGAGAGACCTAGGAAGGGGATTTCCTAGCGCTTGAAATTGTTGTCGTCTGCTGCCGATCTTGCAATTCTGAGCATAAGAAGGGAAGCCAGCTAAAAACATAGGCTGATGAATAACCAGCACAAACTTTGCCTGGAAACTTTCATTCATACCAGCTGGACTACCGAAACCTGCCGGAAAATGAGTCATTATAGGTAAAGAGAGAAAAATAATCACGACGTCGCCTCGCTCACCCAGAGAGAGAGAGAGAGAACATCTGAAGTAACCGCTAGCCTCTTCGTGTTCAAGTAGGGTAGAAAACTTTTGTGTGTGTGTCTGAGTGCGCACACCTGGTTCCAGGAACGAAGCAGCCCCCTGACAGAGAGAGGGTGAAGCAAAATCGCCACCTTTTCTTGTTCCACGGTGGAAAGAAGTTTGTGCGTTTGAATGCGTTCGTAGATCCGTAAGAAACGCCGCCTCCTCCACGAGAAAAACGAGAAAGCTACCAATAGTGCCAACATATTAGTAAATGTGAGTGAGTGTTTTTGTTTGTCCGTGTCAACAGAACTTGGGATACTAGGAACAACGTAAGTACTTTTTATCAGTATTTTCTTTGCGGCCCATTGTGAACGAACAGACTTTTCGTTAGGACATCTTTTCTGAAACACCGAAGAGGGCCAAAGCTGGCCAGAAATTATAGCTTTTGCTAATACATGAAGAATCCGGTGTAAATTATGCCTGTATCTATTAAATCCCTGTTTTAATTGTTATACTGTTCATCTACTGGTTTATTAGTGTACTGTGTAGGCTAATTGGCTAACGGGGTAGCAGATCGAGCGATCGAATCACAGTCCGGAAATAATTTGGCATCGTGATATCTGAAGACCAAAGGTCGTAACAAAAGTGGTGATCAGCAGTGGGATCGGTATTGTATACCTCAGAAGCACAGTACAACCGGAGCACAGTATTTATGCCAACTTTTGCAACTTGCAAAATAAGTTGAGCTCAAGGTTTGAAAAAATGGAAGTGATTAAAAAAATTATTAACTGAAAAATGAACTCAGAAATGGACTGAAAACTACCAAAGAAAATTTGAGCAGCAGCTCAAACAACAACAAGAAACTTTTGAGTAAAGCTTACAACATCAAAAAGAAAGTTTTGAGCAGCAGACGAGCAGCATAAATCAGCGGATAGCTAGAATGGGGGGTATGAGGAAACATGTGATAAAAAAAATAGAAGATACCAACTTGCGTATCGATCAGTTGGTAATTGGGCAGGCAAAATGCGTAGACCAAATAGAACAATGTACCAAAAATTTAGAGAGCGTTTGTAACTTGTGCGAGACTCAATGTAGAAATGTAAAGGACAAACTTTCTGGAGAATGTAATGTTACTAAGTTAGAAAAACTAAATTTTATAGGGATATTGAGAAAAAGGGTACAACATTGTGAGGCAAACATAAGTTCGTCGGAATTTAAGTCACCGGGGGGATTAGCGAAGCTTTCACTAAGCCGACCCAAATTAAACCAGGCGCGTTTAACGGAAAGACTAGCTGGGGTGTATACAAGACCCAGTTCGAAATGGTTTCAAGTGTGAATGGCTGGAGCGAAAAGGGAGAAAGCATGCGCGCTTGCGGCATCATGGAGGGATGCAGCTGCTGATATCCTACAAACTTTGGCCGAAGAGAGCCGTTTAAAATATTCCTGTCTCGTCGCTGCCCTGGAACTCAGATTTGGGGAGGAACATTTAAAGCAACTCCGTGTTCTTCAGTTGAAAAATAGCAGGCAGGAGGTCAACGAGTCACTTCAAGAGCCCGCGTCCGACATCGATCAGATGACAAGGCTTGAGTATGGGCAATGTGCGTCGGATATACAGGACAGGATGGCGCAGCAACATTTTGTCAAAGCGATTGCTGATCCAGACATTCAGCATTCAGTGCGCATGGCGGATTGTGACACACTTAAGTCAGCCGTCTTACATGCAATGAAATTTGACTCATCGCGCCATTCTAGGTGTTCTAGAAAAACAGTTCGTATGGCGACTGTGTCAGAAAGTCCGATCAATGCATCAGTCGAAAGTAAATTCGAAGAGCTTTTGGATCTACTTCGCAGAGATGTTAAACATCGTTCTGTTTTGTCTCCTGGCCGGGGAAGAAGTGATACGCCGTCTAGAAAAATGGAGTGCTGGTATTGTGGATTAATAGGGCATAGCATTTTCGAATGTAGAAGACGGTTGTGAGAGAAAAAAAGGTCTAAGGAACAGGCTTCGGGAAACCCTCAGAAATCAGTTTCGGGGAGCGAGAACTGACGCGGCAAGAGCAGCCACGCACGGTGAAACCGCACGTCACAGGTCTTCTTAGTGAGAACGGATATGTTTCGGACCTTAAGAATGGAACCCTGAAGATGGAACATGAGGAAATGGTTCTCATGAGGAGTCAACATGGGCACCTGAGGTCGCAAAGGGTAACAGTTCTCGCAAAAGAAAAGTGTGTTTTACCAGCAAAAAGTGAAACAATTCTGGCAGGTAGTTTGCCTGAGCTTTCACTAGAATTTCCGATGGCAGTATGCGAAATGACCGAAATTTGCCCGTTACCGAGGAATGTACTTGTAGCGAGAGCGCTGGTAAAAACGACACAATGTATCCCCGTAAGTATTGCTAACCTAAGTGACGTCGATGTGAAGATAAGAGAAGGGTTAGCGCTTTGCTTCTTGAATCCTGTAATTTCGTCGCGTAGCTGCAGAGTAAGGGATCCCACGCGCGACAAAGTACCGGAGAATCTGCGTGACCTTGCAGCGGAGGCCACTGCAGGCCTGAGTACGTGTCAGCGAGGAGAGTGCGCCGAGTTGATATGCGAATTCGCCGATGTTTGTTCCGCAGGTGAGGATGATTATGGACGAACTAATGTCGTTTTCCATAGAATAGATACGGAAAATAGTGCTCCAATTAAGCAACTGCCAAGACGTTTACCTTCAGCTAAACGAGCCGAAGTGGAAGAAATGTTAAGAAATATGGAGAAGCAAGGAGATATAGAACCTTCTTTTAGCCCGTGGGCATCACCTGTTGTTTTAGTCTCTAAGCCTGACGGTACGACTAAATTTTGTTTAGACTACAGGAAACTCAATGAAGTAACTCGTAACGATTCCTATCCACTACCTAGGGTAGATGACACTCTGGATTATTTGGATCTGAGTGGTTCTCAACGCTCGATCTAAAAAGTGGCTATTGGCAGGTGGCAGCGTATCCAGATGATAAAGAGAAAACTGCCTTCACGACAGGTAATGGTTTGTGGCAATTTCGGGTAATGCCCTTTGGATTGTGTAATGCGCCCGCCACATTTGAACGTTTAACGGAAACTGTTCTTCGAGGTTTACCGTTTGACATCTGCATGGTTTATCTAGATGGCATAATTGTGTGTGGTACTATTTTTGCGAAGCATTTGAATAATTTGAGAGTCGTTTTCACTAGGCTCCGTGAAGCTGGGTTAAAATTAAATCCGAAAAAGTGCAGATTTTTGCAAAAGGAAGTGAAATACCTAGGACATGTAATTTCTGCAGATGACATAGGGACAGACCCTGAAAAGACTGTAGCAGTCAAAGAATGGCCACTGCCGACGAATGTTTGGGAGGTGAGAAGTTTCCTTGGGTTATGTTCCTGTTACCGGAAATTTATCAGAGGTTTTTCGTAGATAGCCGGACCATTGCATCGGTTAACTGAGGAGAAAGTTCATTTTGAGTGTAATGAAGTGTCAACGAGCCTTCGCGACAGTAAAGGAAGCTCTGATATCAGCGCCGGTATCGGCTTATCCCAAAGCGGAATTATCATTCAACCTTGATATTGAGGCTAGTGAAACTGGAGTGGGTGGAGTTTTATCTCAGGTTCAGAAATGAACAGGAAAAATCCATACCATACTTTAGTAAATCTCTTTCTAAGCCGGAACAGAACTACTGTGTAACTAGAAAATAGTTATTGGCTATCGCTAACCGATCATGGCGCTTTGCGTAGGTTGTTTAATTTTAGAAATCCGCAGAGACAGGTAGCCAAGTGGATGTAACGTTTACAAACTTATGATTTCCAGGTACAACATCGGAAGGTAAATGCACATAAGAATGCGGATGCTTTGTCGAGACGACCCTGTCCACCTCAATGCAAATCCTGCCTACGCGCAGAGAGCAATGATCTGCAGCCGGGGACCCAAGCGGTGCGCCAGGCGATAATTTCCCCGACCCCGACTGTACGAGATCCGCTGAGTCCGGATGAGATGCAAAAAGCCCAGGAAGCGGACGAAGATGTTGGACGTTTGGTCCCATGGAAGCAAGAGTCTTCCGACCGTCATCCGTGGGCGAATGTTGCAGCGTACGGACAGATCTTGAAAAGTTATTGGTCGCAATGGGATTCTCTTGTGGTTAGAGATGGAATTTTGTACAGAGAATTGGAAAATTCTAGGAACGGTTAGCGACAAATTCAATTGGTGGTTCCAAGATCTCTGGTGAAAGATATGTTGAAACAAATGCATGATAGCCCAACTGGTGGACATTTTGGTGTGAGAAAAACTCTCACAAAAGTCCGGGAACGATTTTACTGGGTAAATGGTAGGACGGATGCAGAGGATTGGTGCAGACAGTGTTACTTATGCGCGTCCATGAAGCGCCCAAAGACACGATGCCGTGGTCGAATGCAAGTGTATAATGTGGCAGCCCCGTTTGAAAGGGTAGCCATTGATGTAATGGGTCCGTTTCCTAAGTCGAAGGATGGCAACAGATATTTGTTGGTGGTTATGGATTATTTCACCAAATGGCCCGAGGTATTTCCTATGAAAAATCAGGAAGCAGTTGCTGTTGCCGAAGTTTTTGTCAGTAGATTGGTGAGCTCTCATGGGATTGCTCTTGAATTGCATTCCGACCAGGGGCGGAACTTTGAGTCTAAAGTGTTCCAAGGAATGTGTAATTTACTCGGTATTAAAAAGACTCGAACTACTCCACTTCATCCTCAGAGTGACGGAATGAGAAAAAGGTTCATACGCACCTTGGGGCAGCAGCTTTCATTATGTGTTAGTGATAACCAGAAAGATTGGGACAGTCTTGTTCCGCTATTTTTGTTAGCGTACTAGCTGCGGTGCATGAAACCACAGGGAATACCCCAAGTATGATGTTGTATGGGCGTGAATTATGTCTTCCTTGTGATTTCGTGTTTGGACGGCCGGAACCAATTGCCAAGGTTTCTAGCACGTATGTCACAGAGCTTACCAGGAGATTAGAGAAGGTACATAGTTTTGCTAGGATGAATATTCGAACAGCTACTGAAAGAATGAAGACCAGATATGACGTGCTGGCTGCGGAGAAAATGTTTAAGGAGGAAGAATTAGTCTGGCTCTATAACCCACGAAGGCGAAAGGGAAAGTCACCCAAATTGCAGCGCCCATGGGAAGGTCCTTATACAGTAAAGAAAATAATCAACGATGTTCTTTACAAAGTTCAGTACAGTAATAGACCAGTTAGAGTCATACACTACGATAGGCTTAGACCGTATAGGGCATAAAATACCGTATCATAAACGTTTGAAGAATGAGTGTCTCAGGTGATTGGTTACTTTCCCGTTGGGTGACTTGGTAATGTGAAAGGGTGAGAAGCGGAGAGCCTGAGAACTTGGAATGAGCTTGTTGGTTGTAATTATTTTGTATAGTGTGCTCGGTGTGGTGTTCTATTGGTAGAAATATTTTAATATTGCAGTATGTCGTGTACCGTGGTAGTGGAACTGTGTAATGTAGATTAATTATGTAGTGTCGTATTTGAGTACTGCCCTGGGGCGTGGCAGTGTAAATAATTATGCAGGTATGCATCGAATGTGGGCGGTCTCTGAGATTCGTTGGATAGGGATGGGCTCGGGGAATGCCAAAGACCAATTCAAGACGATTGTTTTGAGTAAGGACGGAGACGACGAAAGGCACAAAGAAAGAGGGGTACTGATGAGTTCTTATCTAGGGTAGGCAGCTCCGGGTGGTGGAATCGCTGCGAATCACAGGTAGCTTATTGGCACTCGGGACGAGTTGCATTTTAACAAGGGGGCGATGTGACGACCACCACCCTCGCATAATTAATTGGCGAGAGGCGTGTCTAATTAACGATAATTGAAACTTGATTGGGGATTTTAATTAACAGGGAGTTATGATTTAAACACTTGCGAGGGACGGTATATTAAGATCAGATCTGCTGGCACTTGGAATTCAAGTGGCGAGTTACAGGTGTTTTCCACGAGAACAAAGAGCCCATAAACGGAAATGGGACGGGTCAGAGTTTATTTCCCATTATTCAAAAGTTCCCTATTTCCCATGACTCAAATGTGTTTAGGTGGCCAAAACCTTTTGAATCTGTTACCTATGCCGCGCGCAAAACAATGGGAAAGCTCTTGCACTTGAAGAGCGGTTTATTAATAAATATGTCGCGGTTTCAAGTGGTAGAATTCACTGCTTACCAGCTTTTAGAGACTGGAGATTGTTGCTGAGAGGGAGAAGAATCCGTGTGATAGCCGAGAGAACTAGGAAGATAGTTTCTCGCACTAGAACAAGTGTTGCCGTCTGCTGCTCTTGCAAGTCTGAGCATAAGAAGTGAAGCCAGCTAAATCCATAAGCTGAGGAATAACAAGCACCAGATTTGCCTGGGAACTTACTTCACCTCGCGAAACCATCGATACCTGGCGTAAAGAGCCATTTCAGGTGAAATGCAGAGAGAGACAAAATAATTACGGAATCTCCTCGCTCATCCAGAGAGAGAGACAGAGAGAGAGAGCTAGAGCGTCTGAAGTAACCGCTAGCCTCTTCGTGTTCAAAGAGGTAAAAACACTTTTGTGTGCGTGTCTGAGTGCGTGCGTTCAGCGACTAGGGACGACGTCGTTTTGGCCACAGCAAAGAAAGAGTAGTAATGGAAGTTAAGAACAAACTACCCGTGCGAGTGTGTGTGTTTGTTGGTGTTATCAATACTTTCGATACTCGAGGACATATGTAAGTACTTTTTATCAGTATTTTCTTTGCGGCCCATTGTGTACGAACAGACTTTTCGTTTGGACATATTTTCTGAAACACCGAAGAGGTCCAAAGTTGGCCAGAAATTATAGCTTTTATTATTAAATGAAGAATCCGGTGTAATGTATACATATATCAATTAAATCCATGTTTAAATTCTTATACTGTGCCTCCATTGGTTTATTGGTGTACTGTGTCGGCTAATCGTCTAACGAGGCATATTTGCGGATCCAGCGATCGAATCGCATTCCGGGATGAATTGGGCATCTTGACATCTAAGGCCCAAAGGTCTTAACAATATCTTTAAATAATGTCATTGCTCGGATCGTTAAGTAATGACCGTTGATCATAAGGTAGGTCTAATTTAATAGTGGACACAGATTTTGTTTATGTAAGATAAGAATGGGTATGTGAAATTTATGACACAGGAAACAATTGAAATGCCTTTCCATAATGCCGAGTAAAACCGATTTGAAGTACTGGAGATATTCGATTAAAAATTACTCTAACACGTACACATCATAATGTAGCTAGTTAACTGACGTGTGATATAAAGTCATACATAGCCTTTCTTTAGGCCGTCTGCCGCTTTTTCTGGTATCAGTTCGAGCATATTAAGTTTTTTCGTGGGAAAGCCCGAAAAATCTACCGTTTCTTCACAGTTAAGAACGAACGCCCCTATAAACATTCTAAAGAGCTGTGTTTCTTCCAGTGGTGCTTACGCAATATTTCAAGTATAACGCATACATATCGTACTTCAATTACGAAAGAAATTATGGGGTTTTTCTGCGATTGCTGAGAAGTTACACATGTGGTTGCAGGTATGTTTCTTAGCTTTATGCGTTTGAATTAAGCATGCAGATAAATGGTAACAAAAAAGTACCAAGCCCACAGGACAAAATAGGTTTTTGTTTACACCAAGCAATTTCTTTGGAAGAAATCCGTCGAAATGAGCAGATTCTTGAAGATGATGCAGAAGTGGAGGCAGATCTGGTCAGCCCTCGTTTGTTAATGATGAGATTAAAGTGAAGCCTGTAAAAATGTTAGTTTTCGTATAAATGAACTTAGTTCCAAATCGAAAGTTCCGAGATTTAGAATAGTAAATACAAGTACTATTCTAAACCTCGGAATTTTAAAACATTAATAGCAATTAATGCAAATAGTAACAATTAACGGTATTTTAGACAGTAATACCGTTAAAAAGGTTTCTTAGCAATTTCTTTATCATTGGGTGCTTATAGTGTAATTGTTTTCGGAAATAATACGGATTTCTAATAATCTTAGATTTTTATTTATACTAAAGTCTATATATTGGAATAATAGTTATTTAATTTTAACAGCCTAAATTTATTGATTTGCACAACTGTTACATGTTTTAATGCGCAGTGACCGATTTTTCATTTTGGTTTCAATTACGGCCTTTCACAGACTTACTTTTCTAGCATTTCGTGAAACTGATGCCAATTAAGTAACTTCAATGATTCATTTAAATTTTGTTTTACAAATATTAAACTGAAAGAATTAGGCTGTTCAAGATTGGAATTTTTACAAGAATAGAATTGGTTTTTTCTGTATAGTTTTTTTGGCGCTGAACACGAAAAAAACAGTAAAAATCATATTTTAGCTACGGTTCCGGATTAATCTGACCATTTATATTTTGTATTTATTACATATATTTCAATGGGATGTACAAATACTAGGAAACAAAAATTAACAAATTCACCCACTTTATAGGCATTGTTGTTTTGCCTGCCGCTTGATGGGAACACAAGCTGCATCTTTCTGAGGCATCCAGCGAAAATCTGCTAACATTGCAGCATTCCACTTTCTTTGTATCGTTGTTCCATTGCACGAATGTGCTGGTAGCATCGCTCCCCATGTTCATCACGGAAAGCATCACAGTTCGTAGGGAAGCTTTCGATATGTGAATGAAGGAAGTGCATCTTAAGTGCCATGTTACAGCCAAGATTTTCATAAGCATGTGATAGTTCTTCCACAAAATCGATGGAATTGTCAGCCCTCTTGTTTCCCAAGAACAGTGTTGCAACATTCCGAAAACATTGCCAAGCATGTTGCTCATTTGGACTAAGAATACACTCAAACTTTTGGTCTCACAAGAGCTGGCGTATTTGTTGTCCAATGAATTTTCCCTGTTTGACCTTCTAGTACTTAGTCGTATGAACATTTGGCACAAGTATTAAAATGCAGATTCATTTTTGTTCACAGCCTTTACGAATGTCTTTATGAGCTACAGTTTTCTGTGAAATGGTGGCAGAACAATTTTGCTGGAATTTACCAGAGGTTCGTATGCAACATTTTTTTGTGTCAGGCAACATACACTACTGGCCACCGAAAATGCAACACCAAGAAGGACACGGGATAGCTAAGCCAGACTTACCGGACACATAACAACTGATACAAAGATGAAACGATTGAGCTTACAGGCACGTGCGACTTGCGGAACATGTAGACATCAATAGTTCGTGTGGCCCCCATGGCTGACAATAACGGCCGCTACACGCCGCAGCATCGAACGGAAGAGGCTCTGGATTTGGGCGTGGGGTATGTCGGTCCAGGCTGCTTCCACACGTTGCCGCATTTTAACAGGCGTAGCCGCGAATGGGGCTTGCCGGGAAACTCGGTTGCCGATCAGCGACAAGATGTGTTCGATGGGCTACATATCGGGAGAGCAGGCAGGACACGGTAGCAGTGACACCTGGTGGGCCGTGAAGAATTGTTAAACGATGCGTGCCACGTGCGGGCGCGCATTGTCCTGTTGAAACGTGGCCGCCGACAGGTCCTGCAGGTAAGGGGAGGACTACAGGCTGCAAAACGTCGGATATGCAGCTGTGGCTGTTGAGTGTACCGGCGATGCGTACCAGAGGGGTGCGGGTGTCATATCCATGTCTTCTTCGACGGAGCAGTATGGCGAGCATAATGCAAGCTTCATACAGGCTCTCGCCGCGGTGTCGCCACACGCGGATCCGAACATCGTGGTGTTGCAAGCAGAAGCGGGATTCGCCGGAGAAGACAATATCGTGCCATTCCGTAGTCCAGGTGCGGCGTTCAACAGCCCACTGCCGCCGCACTCGCCGGTGGTGTAACGTCAATGGTAATCGGAGCAATGAGCGCCGTGCAACAAGTCCCCGCTCCTTCAGACGACGTCGAATGGTACGTGCTGACACAGATTGTTGCGCAACACACCCTAATTCCTGCCCTAACGTTCGTGATGTGGCGGTGCGAGCCGTCCACGCCCTCTGCACAACATGCCGGTCCTCTTGTTTGGTGGTGCGCCGCGGCTGTGGCAAACGCTCACGTCGGTCCGTCCATCCCTCCTTTACCCACCGAATTCATACTCGCCATACTGTGGCTGGATGTCGTTCCACACGGGCGCCGATGTCTCGGTACGATAAACCGCTGTTGCTATAAGCCACTATTCTTTCTCTGTCGAACTCCGAAACGTGCTGGAATGACTGCCGTATTCTGCAACGAGGCAATGTATTTACGATCAATTCACAATTCTTCCTGCACATATAATTTTATATTGCAAAAGGTTGTAGTTGAGAATGATCTCAGTATTTAATATTTTTAATAAAAAATACAATCTGCATTGTCAAGTTCTGTTCATTTGCTATAAGTCACTTATCAGTACACTGACTATTAAAATCCATGGCATATTTATATTGTTTCTTTAATCGATATAATAGAGTCAGTAATAGATTTTACTTTGATTTAGTGCGGCAGTTATTCGACAACGCTGTCCACAAACATTCAAAATTCTCGAAAAATGTTGCCTTCTCCACCATTTTGTTTGTGATGGCATACACACCCATCCTGCAGCCCTTCTTCTCGCTCTTTTCGTTTGCCGGACTCGCAGAGCGTTGTCGGGAACGAAAGAGGAATAATGTAATGGATGGCGTAAATGCTAGGTTGAATAGTCGAAGGAAAAAATAGTAGTAATGATAATAATTTGTAAAAAACCTAGAGGTGGGTTTTAAAATCAAGATGGATAATTATTGTAGCAGTAAAAATACGTCCTGATTTTTTTAGGAAGTAATTTTCGTTTTTTATGCCTGAAATAAGCCTGCCCAGGAGTTAACGCGATCTCTGATCGCAGATATAATATTATTATTAAACATCCCATGTTCTCGCCTATTAAATAATATGGTGGGAACAACATACGTTCCTTTCTGGAAATAACTAGAAACTTTACGAAAAGGACACTACACGTAGCAGCACTGAAATGTGGCCCTCCAGGTCTGACGAAAATGTTGCTACCACATTCAAGCAGGTGGAATGGCAACTGCAGAAAACAACACAACAGTTCTGTAGAAATGGGATATTTCAGTGCCATGAAAAATTAGATTTTTCTGTTTCGGAGTCCTTCCATTTCTAGGAAACAATGTGCAGATTAACTTTGGCCTTCGATCCTCAATTTCAATAACCGATTCCAAGAAAACGAAAATGATCCCATCTTTTTAACTTGTATTCGTAGTTCAGTTTTAATGCCACCGGGTTTCACGAGCTAAGTTCTTAAATCAGCAGCTAAGGGAACTGTTTTCAAACTCATGGGATTCCTTTCCAGGTACTTACAAGGATGCCGTTGGTTCACATTCTGAGGAGTCTACATTTTCGTGTGGTGCGGATAATACGCTATTTTGCAGATTGAAACAATACTTAGATCTCTGCGAAAACAAACGGTTTGCTTTCGCAGCCGATGATCGAAGTTGGGAATGTGCGAATCATGTTGAAAAGGAATTGAATACTTCATATTTGCGAAATGTAAAAGAAAATGACGAATATTACTCCTACGCACAATTTAGAGAAGGAAAAAAATTCAGCCATGAATTAAAAGTCTTATAAAGGATATTATTCAATCAAACCGTATCAATCTAATTGTTCTAACGCCGTCAGAAGCATTGCTTCCACGAATTATCTTAGCGCAGATCATGATCCCCTTGCGATTTGTCAAATTAGATGAAACGTCAAATAGCTTATTTATGTAACCGTTCTAATTCTTAAGAATATATTGAAATAATTTGATTGCACATAAATAACTACCTGCTTAAAATGGAGAATCTGCCACGTATAAATATCATTGAAGCTCACATTTTTCCCCTCTTTTTTCGCCCGATACTTATTGCTAACTGTTACTGAACTAATATTATGTACGTAAGTTTGGTATTTAACTGATATTTAACTGATGCGATTCGTTTACTAAGAAGATACGCTGGGATGGGTTTCCTACAAATCTGTTTCAGAATATGCATATCTCAAAGGTGGTTCACTGAATACTTTTTAAATGTTCAATTTCACTGCCTATGTACTACCACTAATTTACAGTAGTTTTCAGTATAAAACTGTGAAACTGAAGAATATGAATAAATAGGAAACATTAAATTTGTATAGTCTACAATTCCTGCTTGTTCCAGGAGTAATCCTCTAAATATTATGAAATTGGAACGGTGAACCTGGCTTCTCACTATCCTTTCGAGATGTGTTCAAATTTCGGAAGTTGCTTTTTTCTTACGGCATTGTCTCTCTTCCGTCTCTGGAAGCAGTGGCTTTAAAATTAGCGCAGTCACCTGCTTATATAGTCCATTGAGTTCAAAAAATAAACTTCTCAACTGAAACCATATTTCGATAAGAAATCAATCGATAAACCATGCCCATATACCTATACGCAACGTGTTGCCTGGTTAGTTAAATTGTTTGATGTTGAACGTGTTGTCTGGTTAGTTAAATTGTTTATATGTTGAACGTCTTGTCTGGTTAGTTAAATTTTTGTGTTGATGTTTAAAAATCACTGTGAGAAATTCGATGGGCAATATAAGAAGTTTCCTTTTTTAAAGTATGGCAACCGTTACCACAGATGAGAGGAAAGCAACGTAGAAAGACCAACGCTACATCCATGGAACACCTGAAGTCGGATACGGACCCACCTCACACGAATTGTCAGACCCCAGCACTTACACCACTGCGATGACGTATTCGTGTAAGCGAAAACAATTTAGTTCACCAAATTAAAGTGCGGAAGATATTCACAGATATAAAGAAGAATTTATGAAATAGCAAATAGAGACAGTTGCCATGTAAGGGGACAATATAATAAACATTTTGTAACAATAGAAGAGTACGTACATAATTGGCGCTTACAATGTCGAAATGTAAGATTATCATCTAAAATTGCTTAATGAGGAATATGATCACTTCGTACGGAAAAGCAACACTTAAAATGACACTGACTACTGATCACCAGGTTGTTGATAAAATCTGGAGGAAAAGAACTCAATTCTTGGATTATGGTGATTCGAAAAACGCAAATGGTAATGCGATGGAGTTTATGAGCTCTTACGTATCGTGCCAGGGCACTTCGAGCATCCTGTATAAGGTCAAGTTTTAAAAACTTGGATGGCCAGTCCATACGCCAAATATCCTTGCACCGCAGCACGGCATCAACAAGCGTAGCCCTGTGCGAGAAAGCGTTACCATCGATTAAATCCATACTCAGCGCCAACAGCTCTCCTGAACTAACATAGGGGCCTAGGATATCCTCCCTATTGGGGTTGGCATTCATATGACCTTTTGAAAACAGGTAGAGTGGTGTGCTGTCGTAGGACATGATGACACCTCACACAAGCTGGCCACCGTCTGCGAAACAATCTCGTTCGGGGTCATTTAGGGGATGACTTCTTGTTCAATGATTTCTCCAGATGAAATGCAGACGGGAATCCATCAGAAGACCGAATCTCAAATTGCAAGTAAAAACAACAGGGATCTACACGTAAGTTCTCTCGGGACGATGTTACTTAAATCTTTTAACATAAGCTGTCCTGTGAGAGGAGCGTAGCGGGACACATACCGGGAGTCTCCTAGCACAATGACCATTTGTATTAAGACATAGAACTGCATTGATAACACATCCCAACGATTTAAAAGATCTTCGAAGGTCATTGTCTGGCTGTATAGGACATATTACTCGTTGGGTAATCTTGGAAACGCTTTCGTCACACCGTACCAGGGATGATAAATTACTGCGGTAACATTTAAAGCAAACTGGTGTGAATATACAAGTCCCTTACTACCTGTGTCTTGGACAGGCCTTCTGTTTGTCCTATCCTTATGCCATGATACGATCGCAAGTCCTTGTGAGAAGAAATAAGATGAAACCCTGCCTTTTTCCTGAGCGCAAACAGGAGCTTGTGGTTATATATATACATTTTTTTCGATTACCGTGACTCACTCTCCAAAGTATAAGGCGACTGAGAAATATGAAGATACTGTATTACACCCAAATTCTACGTTTAACTGAAAGAAAACTACTTGTTGAAAGATATACGTATTTTGCACTATCTTTTGTCAGACATAACACTAGACATGTTCTAGCCATCTGGTTGATATGCGAAAGCTTGGAAACGCTTGTGGGTCTATTTCCTACGCCAATAAATCGAATCACCATTATAGCGTTCTTTGTATTTTGTTTTTATTTTAAGAAATTCCCCACATTTCTATTCATCTGCAATATTAGCTATTTCTCCACATATTGCAAAATCTTTGCAAATGTATATTCTGTTCCTTTTACAATCACGTACTATTCTTGCAGAACATGTGTTATAAAGAGTAAATCTCCTGAAGTTTACTGACTCTCTGAGATAGTAGTATGAGCGCTATCTGCTTCATAAATCAGAAATGTTTTGAAAGAAACATATCCAGCGGTTGCTGCATATTTAGGCAAAAGATGTCGTGCCAATAACACTGTAACGATGAACTACCTACATTTTTTCCACTACCATGGAAACTTTTATTTGGGATTCTGAGGGTTAGGGGAAGTATTATTCTCCTACCCAAACATGATTTAGCTTATGATGGATTTTAGAACTATGTCATATCCTCACCATTTCGATGCGCACGACCCAACACTTACATCACGAACATTTACCACCTGCCTGTTAAGGCATGTATTGTCTGTAATTTGTTTTAGTATTCCCTCCTGAAGACGAACCAGTTGCTCGTCCGAGAGATCTCGTATAGATATTTTAACTATAGTTTGTAACTGAATTAAAGACTTTAACTGGAATAAGTTTTATTATCGTTCTTTCGTTATTCATCGTGAAGTGATGGCAATATTTATTAAATTCTACACAATTTCCGTAGTTATAACTTGTAGCAGCAACAATGATGATAATTATTTTTTGCCATATTTCTTCCGTGTTTCACAAGAAACATTACAGTCTCTTTATATAGAAGTTATCATCCGTCACTAATTCGGTTCTACGGTTCTAGAGAAGGGAAAAACATACTGCACTAATTTTCAAGGAAGTGAGGAACTGGTCGTCAATTCAAAGAATGAGAGAAACGTGATCTCCAATAAGAGTGATGTTCTTACATCCATGTCATATTGTCTCGGCTTTTCACACCGAACATGGCAATCTCTACATATAGAAGCAGTCATCCATCCGTAATTAGGTTCGACGTTCGCAGGGAAGGTATAAACGCAGAACAGTAAGACATGTGTACTACCAATGCCTCATCAAGAGCTCAAACGAATTCTCAGAAACCTTCTGCAATGTCCGTTTTTTACTTAAAAATACGATTTCTCAAATGTGTAAATAATTTATTTTATTAATGGGTAGTAAATCTGCATCGTTAACACTGCGTCTAACACCGAAGCTTTAAATGTTTTTAATTGTTGTAAATTCGAAATATTGTATAATTGTCCTTTAAGTATTCCTTCTCTTACAAAAAAAAATAAATATCATGAATACACTTTTAAATAAGAGGCACCGGAGTATGCACATTGAGGAAAATGGTAATATAGCAAACATTAAAATCCAGTTACGCTTTGGATAACTTTAAGTATAGTTTTCAGTATTTAATATTACACAAAGTTATAAAAGTTACTATTCATTTTATTTTCCTGTTAGTGATATAAGTCTTGTCTTTTTGGCGGAGGTACTCTCCTATCGGAACAACTATAAATTAGGTCGCTGTACATAATCAGGTGTTGCGAAGGTGTCAATGTCCGTGAAAATACATAAAACGTCATCGTATGGCTGGGAAGTCCAAAATTTTGATGTGAATATAGAGCTATAATTCGCAAAAAAAAAATCACATAAAGCAAATTTAGGGTATTTGGTATCTCTGAAAAATAGAAATCTAGCAGATATGGTATGAGATTATTAGTTTTATTTCGACCGAATGGGTGGAAATATAGATTTTTCGATATGAGTACTCTGTGTTGGCAGTTCTCTGTTTTTTAAAAAACGGTATACAAATATTTCTGCCCTAGCTTGATATATTTACTTTGCGCCCGTGGGTTTTAAATTTTTAATGTAACAACATTCATGGTAGTTCCTTAGGTGCTAAGGTAGAATCAATTTGGTAATTTGTGTTGTATTTTCATTTGTAACTTCAAAATGTTAGAAATTATTGTATTTCCAACAGGATTCGATCTGTGAAAGGCTAAATAGAACAAGAAGTTCGTGGATATTCACGCATGAATACCTATTCCCATGCCTGCAACACGGTAACACAAACTACCAGATACGCTGCGACGCACGTTAGCAGAAATTTCAGTAATACTGTAGTAACACTTTTTCTACACCCTTTCCCTTCGTCTTGTGTTCGCGCACATGCTGAGCAAAATTGAATTCGAAAAACAAGACGACATTTTGTGACGTTTGTTTCAACCGCATTTTTACGGATAGAAATCATAGGTGGGAAAATTGTTCAGAAAGTATGCTGCTTGTAAAACATATTCCCGTTCGTCCGAGTCGGGTCCGGGTTCGAATCCCGGTCAGGAATGGATATTGTGTTTGTCTTACGTCGCTGGATATCTGCCTTCCCTGGAACCAGTGACCCTAAATTAGGGACGAGCGACTGCTTATAATCGATTGAGTTGCTCACGGTGCTCCTTAAACCTTCAATCAAAAAAAAAAATTACAAAATGTCATTTAAGGAAAATGTCGAAATAAGTGTAAAGATTTCGTGCTCACAAAATTCGAATTTTTTAATAAATATATTTTTTTTTATTGGAGGTTTAACGACCACCGTGAGCAACTCAATGGGCTATAAGCAGTCGCCCGTCCCTAATTTAGGGTCACTGGTTCCAGGGAAGGGAGAGAGCCAGTGCCGTAAGACAACACAACATCCATGCCTGACCGGGATTCGAACCCGGAGCCCTTACGGACGAATGATCAGAGGCCAGCGCCTTAGACCACTGCGCCACCGGGGCGGCTAAATAAAATTCACGACACCTTATGCGAAGTTCTCAGTAAATATCAGGAATAATGTTTTTTTTTTTTTGCAAATGAAAAATTGTGATGTTTCGTACTGGAACTAACAGAACTTAAGCGACCCTCCCTTCAAGAAATTAAATGAAATGCGCCGAACTACTAAAAATCACGAGAAGACTGTGCGCCCTGGTGCCCAGAATGTTTGCTTTTATTAAAAATAGCAACGAAATTGGAAAATGTTGATCACTGCATCAAATAATAGGATGATTCAAAGAGTCAATTCCTGCTTGAAAAGAAGGTACTGTCGCCCGGAATTCCTCTATTTTTCATGCCTTCCCGTGTCAAGCCATGTGTTAGGAATCAGCAATTCTCAAAATATTCTGGGGCCCAAGTGAGAATTTGAAACAACGGCGGGTTGCTCCTCAGGAAAGATGGAAACGTTTAGAAATAAATTAACGATTGAAAAATTATTTTGATTTTTAAAGTAAATATTATGTCATAAACGAATTTCTGGAGACCATTCAGGTTGAAATGATAAGTCACATAACTTCAAGTCCTGAATTCTGTCTTGTTGGTTGAGACAGGAATGGTTCATTAAAAAGTATAAGAGTGTACCTCAGATCTCCTAGAAACCAGAGGGGAAATGTAAAGCAATTTATCAACTTAGCATTAAAGTTTTACAGTTCGATATAAATACCATATTTTTTGTTTAAAGGAAAATGAGTGTTCTCTACCTTAGTTCTGGAAACAGAAAACGAATCTCTCCCAAATCTGTGTACCCATTTCCATGACCTTTCGGTTGGTCTATATCTGGTTAAACTAGTGCCTCGGAGTCCAAGGATCATTCTATTCGTTATCTCATTGGACTCAACTGAAGTGGTGGCGGCTAATTGGATAAAAGATAAACAAACAAATAAGCGTGTTCATTGGAACTGCGTGTCAATCATAATCATACGATGAAATGTTGCCGTCAACGTTAGGGTTCGAATAACGGAGGAGCCATGGATGATGTTTTCTCTTAAGGCACTGTTCCTTTCCTGGAACGAGTTGCCCTAAATTAGGGATGGCGACATGTTATAGCTAACTGCATTGCCTACGGTGGTGTTTAAACCCGAAAAAAAAGAGATAACTTCTCTTGTTAATAAGGCAAGGGAAATTCCCTTATCTGTTTTTGTCCCAAAACCTATATGGTGTTGGGCGGACTGAATCTTCAAGCTATTGGAGAGATGGGCAGATGACTGTGAATCAATGTTCGGTGCATCACTGAAATAGTGGCAGTGCAATTTTATTTAAATGTTTAATATTCTTTTTTATCTACAAAGACAAAAAGCTTTCAATACAACCCACTATCTCATTAAATATTAAAAGCAATTTCGAATAATGTTTTCTGTAGAAACTATTGAATTTTTTATATTACAAAAAAAATATTTTATGAAATTCCTAATGGTCGTGCTAATTGTTGTTTTTTCGGTGACCAACTTCCACATATGGTTTGATATAAATCAAATTTCCCTTCAAATCTTTTGTGACGTATATTCTAAATTAACTTTCCTTTTTAGTTTCTTTCCCTATGTAAATTTTCAGTTTATTCTCATTATATTTTACACTTAACGTAATATCTTCTCTCTCAAAGGTATACTAGGAGCCGCGGATGGCTTAGTGGTTAGTGTTTCAGACTATCGATGCTAGGTCCCCAGGTTCTAGCCTGGGCTGATCTTTCAGAGATGGTGTGATTTACTAACAATCGCTGAATATCCGCCGTGTATCGGACGAGCACGTAAAGTGACGGCCCCCATGCTGGACCCACTGGTTAAATGGATATCCTTTCCTATGTCCTTCCTGAAATTCTCTTACCCATCTATGTGCAATATCGTACTTGTACGGTGGCGCCATCTACTGTACTCTAATCTCATTACAAACTGTTCTGTCAAAAGTCGCTAGACTTGCTCTCATTCCTTCCGTTTCTGTGTCCTGCCCAAAAGGCGATCTCGCTGTAGGCGGCAGACCTAAACTCTACTCCCTGTGGACGGAAGTCCTACATGAAAATGACAAACCTCAAAGGTATACTTTTGGCAACATAATTGAGGTTCAATGAACGTGACGTATGCCTGTGATGATAAAACGAAAGATATAAACTACGAGTAAGTTGTTGCTGGGGTAGCGTTGTGTTTGTAAACTGATTAATGAGGACTGTTGTGTTGAAAACTAATTAATGAGGAGCGTTGTGTTGGAGAGCGATTAATGAGGAACATAGCGTTGTTGGTGTGTGGCTTGTTTAATGTTGATACAGATTTATTATGTGAAGTGCTACATCAAGAAATAAAGCAACCTTTCCATAAGTTTGACTTCTGCTTTGTTTCGTCTGGCCGTTAAGGTTTAATTTAGGAACTATTTCATGATATGGTGATGTTTTAACATAACGCAGCAGTACGACAAGACTTTTACGTTATACTTTCTAATCACCCAGTGTTTTTCCGTACCAAGCTACCAAAAACACACCCATCAGAGATGGAAGATGTTTCTAGTAAATTTGAAACGATCTGGACTAATAATTTAACAAACCTAAGTCTTGAACAGCGGATAGATTATCATAGAGAATGAATACAAACAAGATAAAATACGATTTTACCGTCATGGGTAAATCTCGTGATTTGTGTCATATTGTGGCAGTATAAAATGACCTTGGCTGACACCTTAATCATAAAATTTTCAAAAGGGCTTGAAATCTTGAATTTTATTTTTAACGAAGTTATTTGTTAAAAAATAGAACCCTCTGTAAATTAAAAAATGTTTGCTTCCAATAATGCTGCCAGAATTTGGTTTAGTATTGTACTTTGCTTCTTTTCTGTAAGTCAAGAAGAAAACTGGAAACGTAACTTATGTGCTGTACATTTTAACCATATACACCGAAGGAACAAAACATTATGAAACCCGCCTTACTTGATGTTGTTTCTTCCACGCGACAGATCTTATCCTGCAAAATTTCAGAAGGTACCTTATGGATCCAGTACCAACACGTTATCAGCAAATAAAATATATATATAAAATAAAATATATCTGCGCACGTAGCCATTGAAACAGAAAACGTGCTTCAAACCCGCGAAGCACGAACAACGATAACAATAGAATAAGATAATTTAAAGAAAATCTGATAAAGCAATAAATATTTATTAGAACATTATAAATTCGAATTGTTCTTTATTATTAATAAGTACACTACAATTGAATATGCAACAATGTGTGTGACATAGACCTTTATGGAAAAATATTAAGATATTGAACTATTAACGCCATAAAAAAGAGAATAATAAACAAAGTTTTTATATCCAGAAAAACATTTCTATCAATACCTTCAAAATTGTGATTAGCATTTTCAACAATTTAATTAAAAAATAATATACTTACAAAATACATAAGAAAAATATTTTAATTTAATAACTGGCAGTAGCAAAAGAAACCTGGCAATAATATTTAAATTATTTCTGTGTAAACGACTTTTGATAGTTTCTTTACATTGAGAACAATCCTTGAAAAAATCTACAAGCCAGAATTGTGTTTAAAAGCAAAAGAACTCAGAAGATGTGAAAAATAATTTAAAATTCTTCAAATTAAAGCAGTATTAAGTATATTAGTCTGAGTAAAGTCTTGAGTTAGAGCTTTAATTGCGGTAAATAACAGTTTTATTTTTTTCAGTCTTCAAAGCAAAAACTGTCTGCAAAATTTACTATTAATGTGGAAACTATTGTCGTACAGCGTACGCACGTACGTCTACATCCTACTACTCTGGTCCTTCCATATTCTTCTCGGTATGAGTATTTTCAACCATTACGTCTTTTTGATCTCTGTATGCGTGATGCTGGATACGGTGCAGTCTGGTGACCGCTCCCTCTCAATGATCGCAGTTCGACGCCTACCATTTTAGAACGGTAACTTGGGATAACAATTCCCTCAGATTAGAACTAAGTTTAATATTGCTAGAAGAGCAACAGATATATTCAAATTTTAAACAATACCCACAGCCTTTGATAGCTAAATATTGCCACAAAAGAGTGACTGGTTTACTCTCGTCAGAATCAGGTAAGTATCAAAATAGTGAGAGATGGTATATGGAACTGATAACCGAGTCCTAAAAAATGTGCATGAAATTTTCATTTCCGGTATCGGATATTGGTAAGCAGTGTCGTATTGAGCTATTACAATTGTGTAAACTTCCCTTAAATACAATGCATGATTACTTGCTCAGGCATTTCCAGCTACGTTGCTTATCTACGATAGTGCAATTTACATTCAGTAACGTTAACGTGGAAAATTTAGCCATTGCGGCAGATAAGGTTTGCGTAATTAATGATTCCGCAACTTCAATTTATTCACTCATGTTATTTCATCTGCAGGGGCAATTTCTATGTTCGCGCAATCAAACTGACAGCAGACATCGAAGGTAGATGAACATTCTACCTCAGTTGCCACGTATCTCCGATTTCGTGGTTGTGGAAACAAAAGTCAAAAGTATAATCTTCCATTACCAACTGTCAGCGTTCTAAACTTAGGCGAAACTGAAAGTCCCAATGGAATCCGTTGTTGCCATTGATCAGTCAGCGAGAAGGTAAGAAATGTGAAACACCAAACGCATTCTTCTTGAAAGTCATATAGCGATGAAGGCCGATCTGTAAGAAGAGTTCCTTTTGCTATCATATCTATAGTGTGTCGCATAAATATAGAGACAGAACGAATTCTCGAATAAAAAAGAAACAACAACGAGCTGAAATGTAAACCTCATATTTATAGCAAAAATAGCAAAGGACACGCAGCTACACAATAGTTTGACGGAAACATAGCAATTCCAACGCCAAGTACAAGAAATAAAAACAGAAATACGCTGTCCCAAAAATACTTATGAGCACTTCCGGTACGAATAGTGGAGCCGTTGTTCCGAATAACACTGAAACAGTGATTGGGCATGCTGTCCACCAAGTGATGTAAGTGTTCTGGACGGAGTGCGTACTAGCTTCGTTTAATCTGCTCTTTCAATGCCACCACACTTGAGAACTGCCGTCCATTAGAATACACATCACGAGCTAGGATACCTTAGAGGTTCTCGATAGGGTTCAGATCTGGAATGAGTTCTGGCCAATCCATTTCGGTCACATGATAAATGTTAAACCAGCTTTTCGTTGAGGCAGACCGATGGATAGAGGCATTGTCTTGCTGGAACTGATAATCAACACCCGCTAAAGTTTCGGCAAACGGTAGAAGGTGGCTGCTGAGTATGTCCTGATACGTTTCGGAGTTTGCCTGCCTTGCAGAAAAGTGATATCCGTTGTCCCATTGAACGCAAAAGCTCCCCAGACCATCACATACCCCCTCCTTTCTGTCTGCTAAAGAAGGTTCGTGGCTCACGTCGTAAATCATGCCAATAGCAGTTTCAACCGTCAGGGCCGTCCAGTTTGAACTTTTTCTCATCGGAGAAAATAGTTGTGATCCACTCGTCCGTCCAGTGCATGTGGCTGCTTGCCCATAACAATCTAGCTTCCTTGTGGCGCCGCGTGAGGTGGGGAAGACGGCGGATTTTACGGAGCACAATGCTGCGACTTTCCTTGATTCGTTGATGAACTGTGTCCTTTGAGACGGTGACACCAACAGTCCGAGAAACTTGACATAGTGATAACCTATGGGATATAACTAAACGCATGATGGCACGATCATCTTGTTTGGTTGTTATTCGAGGATTCCAGGCCGTTCTCTGGAAGTTAACGCACTGCGTTTTGATAAAGTCTTATAAATGACTGCCCAACTGCTCCCCATGGCTTTACAAATTTTCGCTACAGGCAATCCATTTGCTCTTAGACTCCAAATATTATGAACTTACTCACCAGAAAGTTGACTGTTGCGTGGAATTTTGATAAATGAATGTCTGACGGCAGGTCCGCTGCTTTTGTTGGCTGGACCGAATTACGGCCCATGCGGTTGCATACAACATGCTAATTTGTACATCTCATTCGCATGTGGCTACTTTACATAGCTGCCGTTATATTTATGACACACCTAAAATTACACTCTTTTACTTTGTGGTGTTCTTTTCACACATCCGGTCATCTCGACGGATCGAAACGTTTGTTGTAGGGTTACGTTTAATTAGGTACCACTTCAGCTTCCTACCTACATTCGCATTACATTCACGGCGCAAAGTCAACTGTCTGTATATTTATGCGACTCACCTTACCAGAAAAATATACTTAGTCGACCAAGAGCTGATATTTCTGTTATTTCAGTTTTTCTCCGGAAGAAATGAGGACTGAAAAACCGCAATTTTTTTTCGGCTACACATACGAAAGGCAAGTGTTTGCGATCGCCGTCCTTAGTTCATGATGAACGTTTTCGGGAACTTTCGTGAAATAATTAGCTTAACTTTCCATTACAGAAGAATTCATTCAGTATTTGAGACTGAAGGTGAATATTAAAAAAAACTTGTTGATAGTATAACAAACCTCAATGCAATAGATCAAAGTGTTCCCACTTCCTCAAGTTTTGTGGAATATGTATCTTGAATTTCAAAACTTCTGGATTTACTCCTTGAACTTTGGATATTCATCCAGTTCCACATATATCCTAATATTCACTCACGATAACATTAGTCTTCGTTTTTGTTGATACCAATGGACATCCGATTTACTTCGAGCCATGAAAATTTTCATCGGACAAATTGGTAACCTGGGAAGAACCCTAAGTTTGATTACTTACTTCTTTCATGGAATTTTCCAACTTCTCAGAAGTTATTGATTTAGTTCGCTCCACATAGTTCCGAAACTTTTTCGTAATTGGTGGTGTTTTAATGCTCTCCACTTTCCAAATCATTGTTCTGTTCCGTATATTAAAAAAATAACACACAATCCAATTCTACACTGGCGTGCGAAACCTAAAAACCGTGTTTTCGTGGTAGCTTCGTAATGAAGCAGACTGAAGAGATGAATATAAAACCACAGAGACTTAGGTATGTACCAAACGGGGGAATGAACAAACACATGTGCAAAAATGAAAAAAAAAAAAATTGTACACTGGGACGTTATTAAGAAAAGACCGTAAAGCAGCACACATCATGGTACAGAGCCATTATTTCCACAGATGGATTAAAGCAAAAAAGTGGTCGTCAGTATGGATTATGATGTCCCCTAACAGCAAGCAATGTCTGAGTTGCAATTCTGGCCATACTTAATACGAGGATGTCGATCACTTCTTGTGGCAACTAGGTCCATATCTTTCGTAGTGAACGTTTCAACTGATGGACATTTTCCAGCGGATGCGGGTGTGCCTCAAAATCACTCCTCAGAGAGTCCCACACATGTTCATTGTGAAAGAATGTTATGGGCCACGCCGACCACATCAGCTACACTCGTCACGGTTCGCCCCTCCTCAAAGTTTCCGATTATTCGACCACGTGTAAAGTCATTAAAAAATGTCTCCGCGTGGACATTTTATCGTCTACGACACACTAACCAACCACTCGAACCTCTTTACAACTCCGCACACTCTTCGCTCTCCGTTTGCTGCCTTGCAGCGAGGTGCTCCTTATATAAATTTCAGCGCTGTCATCCTACCTGCGACATCACATTTCGGAAATTTGCATAAGTATAGGCTTTCTACTTATCCGATTCAAGTATGCAAATCGCCTCAAGATTGTGTGTTTCACTGTGCGGCTATACTCTGCGGCACTAGTGTCCGTCCTTAAGTTTTGCACGCCAGTGTATATTCAAATACTTATTTTAAACAGTGATTCTGACAAACACCTAATATCAGCGACTGATTAACCCACCAATCATTCCCAAAACGGCAGTCACAGTATTGTTTGAATTCTTGTAATTCGTCTACATATCTTTTGGTCTTAGAAGGTCTGTGCATTTATTCCGCCGTTCTTCAATAACGTTTCTGAATCCCTGGACTTTTAAAAAGTGCATCTAGAATATATTTGTTTTGCTTGAAATATAATTGATAAATATTTCATTCGTGTGCATATAATACTCTAGCGGCTTAGGATTTGAAAGAAATTTTCTTCGTTTTACAACTGTTTCAAATGAAACAGTAAGTAAAAGAAATGCTCATATTTCAAGAAGTAGATCACTCTTTTTTTAGACAGATATCTTGTTCAAGATAAGACATATGTTTAGGATTTGCGACTTAAATAGTCACAAACCACAATTCGTTATTAGATCAAAATTTTGAGGTTTTTTTATTTTACTGTTATGGACTTTTGTACCCATCGGTGTAATTAAGAAAATCCAACTTGTTTCTAATGTTCCAGTGTATGAAAGTATGCACCGAAAATTCAACTAAATGCACTAATGTAAGAAATTGTGCCACGGATCTGACACCTAATAGTACGGATAAAACACAACAGAGCCATCTGATTTCTTCAATGTGCAATTATACCATAAGAGGAAACCCAAACATAGAATTAGTAATGATATAGTTCAAATCCATATAAGCTTGAGGGTATCACTATAGAACGGAATAAAGAAATTACCTCAATTTTAAGTTTCAGTGTTGCATAGTTATTGGATTGTTATGCCAAATTGTCAAACCCACTTATAATCCTTTAACTTTGTGAGATGTAACACCTGATTAGTTATTGGCGGTATTATATGGTTAAAATATATATATATATATATATATAGAAAACATTTTAAAATAATTGCAAATCTCCATGGACTTTTATGTGATAATACAGTGAGTGAAAGCTCACACTTTCACAGGAATTCCGAACGTGCTAAAGATCCAAAATGATTATATTATACACAGGCGTGACAAAATTAAGGACAAGAAGGTTTTTTCGAATGTAACGTCGTGCAGAAGTGCTCCACATCGACTCAAATCAAACCATAAGTTCCCCAAGAGGTACGAATATGGGACAAGTGAACAAAACCGTCCAAAGAAGAAATCCAAATGATACAAAGACACTTTATTGAAAAGGTAGCTTCGAGCACAACTGGACAGAAGACAGAAACGTCCATGTGACAGGCGGCTGCCAAGAATAGCCAGTCTTTAGTAGGGGACATGATCCCCCAGACTGCGTTACAGGATTTACAACGTCTGTCCATGCTGAGGAGGAGGTTGTCAAGGAGTTGTGGAGGCATCGCTGCCCATTCCTCTTGCAGCGCCAATCGCAGCTGCGGAATTTTTGCTGGCGGCTGGTGACGTGCTGCCAAGCGTCTCCCAAGAAGGTCCCACACGTGTTCGATTCGATTTAGGTCGGGGACCTTGTGGGCCAATCCATGCGTTGAATATCTTCAGTCCCCAGCAGCTCTGCGACAGCCACTCCACGATGAAATGTAGCGTTGTCGTCCATGAAGAGGAACTCAGGACCCACAGCACCTCTAAACAGACGCACGTGAGGCAGGAGAACCTCGGTACATTAGCGGACGCCAGTGACTGAACCTCCTTGGAAGATGTGGAGCAGTAAGGCTACCAAGCATGATACCGCTCCAAACAAGAACTCCGCCACCTTCAAACTAGTCCCTTTCGATGATGTTGGAGGTGTGGTTGCGTGTTCCCTGCTCTCTTCAGTATACGTCCAGAATCGCTCGTCAGACTAAATCGGCTCTCATCCGTAAAGAGAACTCGACCCTATTGCTGATGTGTCCAGTTCTTGTGTTCCTGGCACCACAGAAACCGCCGTCTCTGATGAGCAGCCCTTAATAGCACACGCCGTACTGATCGCCGTGCAAATAGACCACCTTTGTGCAGCCTTCTGGCCACAGTAAAACGCGATAACGGGCGTCCAATTGTCTGTTGCATGTGCCTTGCGATTTCTTCTGCTGTCTGCCGTCTGTCTCTTCTTGCTTGTAGAACAATATACTGGTCGTCCACCACCGTGATTGCTCGTGGACGACCACTTCTAAACTCTAGGACAGCTGTTCCTGTCGTTTGAAATGCTCTCCAAGCTCGTGAAACGATGCTGTGAGCGATCCCGAACTCCTGGGCCACACTAGTCACACTTCGAATTTCTTTCAACTTCCCAATGACGCGACCTCGGGAAAAGTCATCCAGATGTCGTCTACTGGATTGCTTGTTAGCCATACCACACGGTGGCAGCAACTCGACGTCGTTCAAACCGATGTACACAGTGCAATAACTTTCACCGAATTGCTGAGCGTACACCGCCCGTGTGCTTTATACCATTCCGACACCCCCCCCCCGTCATGCTGCGTATATGCGCATGCCCTACTGAACTGGACACTCGTCTATCTCCTGAGTGGTCTTTCGGTCCGTTCAGCCTGCTCGTTTCACTGTTATGCTAATTTCTCCATTTCGTCCTTAATTTTTTCACACCAGTGTACAGAACGATTAACCTTTAATTAATCTTCTGAATGACAAGGAACTGAATATTCGCTCCCTGTTAATTAGCGATTGTCTAGCGTTGCTCTCTTAATGCATGCTACATGAATAGGTACTCAACTCAATTTAAATCTGTACCATTGAGAGGAAAATAATTAAGAAATAATATTGCTGATTGGAAAGAAAATATTTTACTTAACATCTCCCTTGCCACAAAACCAGTTTCATTTTGGTTCCCGGAAAAAATCGAAATAGAGATAGACAGCATTTTATTACTGGTTTCTCAGAAATAAATAAAAGTAATCTACCTTGTATGAGACTTTATTTTTCCAACAGTCACAACAGTGTTGTGAATCTGGGAGAATACCTCCCATTCCTGTTTGATGACGCAAAGCTGTTATATTGACCTAAATCAATATTTGATCACATGAAACTGGTAATATCATCACAAACAAGCAAGAAGTGAAAACGTTTAGTCCTGAGGAAACTGGACCATTGTTTCCAGCGAAACTATAGTACACTTTAAATTATACATAAAAACTGCATTCATAAACATTGTTTTCTGAATCAAATAAAATATTATTATGTAATGCCTGTAGTTCAACTACTGGAATATCTCCCATTCATCTTTTACAGACGCGGTTTAGTCAGCCAGTTCACCTCTTTTCTTTTTTTTTTTTTTTTTTTTTTTTTTGAAGACAAACATGTATGTTAAGATTTTAAAACTACCTTTTTCCGTGACACCAAAGCAATGCTACTATACCATAAAATTTCACCATGGTTTTCGAATTTCTTCTGCACTTAGAAAAATTGGTGCCATTCCCTTTCTTTTGAATTCTCATGATCGGATCTTGTTGAAATTCACAACACTGGGGCAAGCATTTCATTTCTTTGTGAGAGACAGCTTCTCTTTAGATAAATCAGTACTTTCTCCAGCCTAAGAGAAAGTAACTGCCGCCGCTGCTGTTTTGGAAATTTCGCCACACTCGCGCTTTACTATCTCGCAGCGCAAAAGTATTGAACACCAAAATATGAAATGTACATCGTGTGTAGAGAATTGTTCGGATAATACACTGAAATAAACCGTTTTTCAATTCTGGCGATCCTTCAAGAGCTTTCGTATTTCAAATTTAAGGTAAGCAAAAAAAGTGCTATGAGTTCGTGTTCCGGACACACTAGCATAAACAGAACCAAGTAACTTTGTAGGCATGTAGGTCCATGGCTAAATTTGTGAAAATCAGGGCCCTTTTTTGAATTTCGATTTAGTTTAAGAGAAATTAAATTTTTACATTCCACAAAATTATATATTTCGCGGTGGGATTCATTTAAAAAAACGGATATATCGCAAACTATAAACCATAACGCAATGCAATTTTACAGCAGAAACTCACAACTATCATCCTTCATTTACAAAAAAATGTTTTTAAGAAGCAATTCATTTTCTGATTTGTCAGTATGTTTTAAAGACGCAAAGAAAAGGAACGATCCGCTTACTCTGTTCATAGTTAATCACATAAGAAAGTTCTGGTCCCATGACCTGTTGCCATGGTGACGCAGCTATTTTTAGCACTCTCTTCTCATTCGGTGAAAGGACAGGCTACAATGAAACTGGTAATGATGCAATGCTTAATGACGTAGCGACGCTTTTAAAGTTCTGCGTTTTCCGAGGTCATACATGAATACCTATATAAATATAGGCTTTCGCATTGTATATCATAAGCAAAGAGGATAAATGCTAGTGTGTTCGTCCGCGAAACGTTCGACCACTTCTAAATGACCCAGAGTTCTGAAACGTGATATGCTGATAGTCATTAAGGTTTCTATACCAAGAAAAGTACAAAAAAAAAATCAAAATGGCGGATTAGCACCACTACTTGAATTTTTCGCAAATTTTTTTACCACTTGTAAATTACCTAGAGATATATGCAAGCTAATGTTCAAGACCTAGAGATCTGAAAATTAGCTTGCATATACTGTAGGTCTTAAGGCCCGTATACCTAAAACAGTACGAAAAAAAAAAGAAAAAAAGAAAATGGCTTTAGAACATTACTTACTTGAATTTTAAGCGAAATGTTTGACCACTTTCAAATGTCATAGAGATCTGAGAACTTTAACTTTAACTTTTCGCAAATTGTTAGAGCATTTCTAAATAACCTAGAGATCTTAACATTGCCATGCTGTTATGTCTTAAAGTCCGGATACCTGTAAATGCACGAACATGAAAAAGAAAAAAAAACTAGCGCTTTGAAACACTGTCCACTTTAATTTTTCTACTACTTCTATACCCAGAAAAACCTGAAAGCCTAAACATTCAAAAGGGCCTCTTAGCTTCATTGTTTCGAAATGCTGATTGGTTTAAATATAATTTTGCCAGAATCACTGAAATGCTTTGAAAATTTCAAATTTTGATATAAAATTAAGGGGCGACAAAGCCTGCTCCGTTTTACGTCAAACCGCATGCATTGACGTCACGACGCTTTTTTAAATCGTAAAATAGTTACGATTTTTAAATTATTTTTCTTTCCCTTAATTACTTTTCCCTTTCTTTAATTGTATGTTCAAAAAATGATTTTGTAGATTCGCCGTTCGGAGAAGGAGCATGATTAGCTAGTATTTCAAAAGTTTACATTTAAAATTACATTAACAGGCACACATATATTTTTCTTTCGCTTTGCCAGACGATAACAAAGCCTCGTCATAACATAAATTTCAGAGTTATTTCCAATTATAAATAATTTGAGTAGCAGTTTTTTTCTTGCAAAATAAATTCCCCTGAACGAGGAACTTCCACGAACAAGTCAAGAAGTCTTTCAGGATCAGAGAAATAGTAATTTAATAGTTTATGCAATACATATGAACATAATTAAGTAGTGCACATCGACATCTCAACACTCGAGTAATCCAAAGGCATAGAATTTACATGTGCTGATACAAATAAAACGAATTTCATCGACGTAGTCGGACATCTTATTGATTTGAAAAGGAAGGGGACTGTTTCATTACAGGTCTTACCACTGGCATCTGTTAATTATGTTTTTATTCTTGGAAACATTTTCTGCGACGTCAATGAATTTTTCATTTTATAACAAAACATTTTCCTGAATGTTAAACCTATCGGCTATCAGTGTTAATGTTGGGGTGCTTTTGTTTGAAATATCGCTCAAAATCATTTGTATGAGGAATTGCAAAATGTATATCTCCCAAATTATGTACAAACTTGTACAGGGTTTTCAATTTGTAAATAAAACCTGTTTTTTGATACACTATTCACTCGAAGGACAATATCGTCTTTGTATATTCTTTTAGAAGCAGATGACTCAGAGAATTACAGAATGAAGAGAACGGCAATTGAAGTGGTAAGAAACAAATAATTATAATGCAACATGATAAAATACATCATCCAGAAAGGTACCATATTGCCCCACCACAGCTGCAGAGAAACCCGTATTACAAAGAAGTTGGGAGGTTGCAAATAAATATAGCGAGTGCCTGTAAAATACCATAGTGGAGGCCAACCTGCATTGCATTTTAAGAGAAGGAGGCGTCTATGTCGGTTACAATGTGATTTGTTCAATCCTAAGAAGAGTGCGGTTGTTAATTCGAAAATTAATACACTAAGACGCCACTTTATTATGACCACCTGACAGTTTTAGGCAAATGAGCGATGGCTGCACGCTGTTGCCGCCAGAGGGCGAGGCTAGCATATAAAGGGAAAGCTTAGTGCTTGCGACAGTAGTAGAAGTGATTCTTGGGTGACGCGATGGGTAAAAAATGCAGGTTGACGGAATTTCAACGTGGGATGATTGTTGGAGCACGGAGCCACGAAGCGAGTATCACCGAAACCGTCGAATTCGTGAAATGTTCCAGAGCAGCTGTTGTTAAAATGTTTAAAACTGGATAATCAGCCAATAAACTGAGTCTCTACGTGCAACGTGTGGTCGTCATCGACTAGTGACTGCTCGGGCGGAACGGAGAGTGTCCAGACTAGTAACAGACAACAGAAGGACAACAGTGAAGCAAATTACAAACCACCTTAATCAAGGATCCTCTGAAATGATATCTGCAAGCACTGTTCCTCGTACACGCATCGGATGGGATATGGCAGCCGAAGGCCCTGTTCGAACACCTTTGGTGTCTGCGGTTAACAAGAGAAAACGTCTTCCGTTCTCACAGGTGCACAAGGATTGGACAGTCGATAATTGGAAACAAATAATGGGATCCGGTGAATCACGTTTTCAGTTGAACCATGCCGATGGCCGAGTGAGAATTTGGCCGAAACAGCAGGAAAGCATGGACCCGAAATGCATTGCTACAACCCTTCAAGTTAGTGGAGGAAACGTTATGGTTTGGAGAATGTTTTCCTGGCATCCTTTGGGTCCTTTAATTTAATGAACGTCTCATCATATCTAAACATCGTTGCGGACCACGTGCATCATGTCATGTGGATAGTTTATCCCAATGGCGATGGCTACTTTCAACAAGATAATGCGTCCTGCCATAGTGGTCGTATTGTACAGGATTGGTTTAAAGAATATGCCGGTGAGTTTACTTTGCTTAGATGGCCCCCACAATTAGCAGATCTCAACCCCATTGAGAATTTGTGGGATGAAGTTGAACTAGCCATTAGGCAGCTGGATCCACAGCCCTGCAATCTTACACTCCTGGAAAGTTCTATTCATCAAGCATGGTCTCAGATTCCACAAACCACCTATCAACATCTCGTGGAGTTCATGCCACGAAGAATCGAAGCAGTATTAAAGGCAAAAGTTGGCCCAACGAAGTACTAAGGGGTGGTCATAATAAAGTGGCCACTCAGTGTATATATACTGTACGTATGTACATCATCATCAACACCGTTGTCAACCATTATCGATCCACCGCTGGATGAAGGTCTCCCAAAGTTTTTTCGGGAACCGGCTGTCTTGAGCCAGTCTCCTATATGTCACTCCCCCATGCTTTAAAATTCGATCCACTCATTTTACATGTGGCATTCTTCTGGGTCTTTTTCTTACCCTTGGAATCCAGTCTGAAATTTCGGTTGTCTACAGTTGATTTGTCACTTTGACAATATGTCCCGTACATGCCTATCTTAGAGATTTTACTTTGATCAAGATGTTTTCTACTCTTGTCATTTTCATTATCCAGGAGTTCATCTTATTATCTCTCCTGTTTACACCACGCATGTATCTCTTCATACTTATCTCAGTCATCTGCAGTCTTTGCATGCCTTTTTCATTTAAGATCCATGTTTCCAGTCCGTATGCAATCAGAACTATGCTTTGATTAAACAAATTTCTTTTAAGAAATATGGCAGATGGTGGCTCTTAAAAAGTGTAATTGTTCTTACTTTGATGTATTTCAGTGAAGTTAATTAAACCTGAGTACTGTACTGCAGAAGAAATACGTGAATTGTTTCCTGTGCGGGAGAGATTAGTTACTTACGATGGTTTTCTGGCAAGACACTCTCTGATCATCAAACATAAGTCATCGCTCTTTCCACGTTTAGAAGTGAGTCCCGGAAAAATTCTCATTGGCCGCTCCGTGGAATCGAACCCAGGGTTTTCCAGTTACGCGTCGGATATGCTTCCACTGCACCACAGCGGCCTCGAATTCATCCAGACCAAGCTACTTGGCAGGTTGCTTCTACATTACCAAGCTACTTGGCAGGTTGCTTCTTGGAGAAACCTGATAAGTAGCTTGGTAGGTTGCTTCTTGGAGCCCCGCACAACGCTGGGGATTCACCAGAGATGGTAAGCAGCAACTGAGCAAATAATTAGAAGGCGAATGAATAATAAGTACAGACATTTACAAAACTACTTGGCAGGTAGTTTGGTAGTGTATGTTAGTCTGAAGGAATTCGAGGCCGCTGTGGTGCAGTGGAAGCATATCTGGCACGTAACTGGAAGACTCTGGGTTCGATTCCCGGTGGCGGCCGATGATAATTTTTCCATGACTCACTTCTAAATGTGGCAATAGCGATGACTTATGTGTGATGTTCCTGGTCCGCGCGAAATGTCTGTATTTATCATTCTCTAATCATGTGAGGAATGAAGATGTGTCGCAGGTTTATAATATGAGGCAAAATGTTGTCAGTAAGGTGGAGGCTAATGTTCTTATGTAGTTTTGCAAAATTGAAAGAGTGAGTGATGAGATGCTTACTGAGAAATTTTTCAGGCCAGGTGGCAGGAAAGTAATGCACAGGAGGGATAAGGAAATCATAGGAGTTTTAAAGCAGAATTTTTATCTGCAAGCCGTAAGATTGCTGACTGCAATTTATACTTGTCAACTAGCAAAATATTTTCGCGAATTGCCCTGATAAATCAGCTGTTATACTTTAATGCCGGATAATTCCATCTGAAAAATTCATCTTCATGGCGAATGTTGGATAAACACTGTTTTCGTCGTTTGGTTTCACATATATCTGAGGGCAAATAGTCGTGCACATGAAGACTGCTTTGAATCCGCATTGGAGTTGCCTGGCCGCACGTTGTTCGTAAGTCATACTGAAACGTAGATTTACAGATTTACGTCATCTTACAGACGAATTCACCAAGCAAAAGCCAAGACAATGAGATGTCGTTTGTGAAACTTTTTTTCTTACCGTTTATAAATAACAAACATTTCCTCAAGTGTGAATTTAATTGAAATACCGGCACTGAAATGTCAATAGAAGTACTATACTGTGCAAATTAATTGAGACAAAGTAAAAAAATTACTCTTTTTTCCAAAACTATGTCTTGATATTCACTGATAAATACCTGTAGTTCTATGAAGTATGTCCTCCTTTAGCAGAAGTGACCTCTTGAATTCGTTTTGGTATTGACTCCACTAATTCAGTGCACATATTGTTGACTTCATAATCGTGGAACCATACTTTTATAGCATTCGTTATCATGCGTTCCTTGGTTGTACAGTCCATTTTACCTTTGTCACCTTTTGTCTCTTCAAAATATTCCACACGTTTTTTATGGGTTTTAAGTATGGTGAATATCCAGGCCAATCAAGCAAATGAATTTAATTTTCTAGCATGAAATTCTTGACCAATTTCGAATTGTGACATGGGACCAAGTCATGTTAAAATGTCCCGTCAAAAGTTTGCAAGAATGGAACAATCCTACGTTGTAATATTTCTACATACTTGGCTGAATTCATCATACCCTGAACAGGAGCTAAGCTTCCAGTGCCATTTGATATGGAAAACCCCCAAAACATCTGTTTTAGAGGGTGTTTTACAGTTTTTTGACATGCTCAGGTGTTAAGGGTTCACAGTTGCTTCGTCTAACGACATTTGCTTGGTAACCCTGCACAAATAAATGAGTTTCATCACTAAAAATCACCTTTTTCCATTCGTCAGCAGTCCATGATTTATATTTTTTGGCCCATGCTTAACGTTTTATGTTCATTTTCGCATTGAAAAATTGTTTTTTCGTTGGTCTTCTTGCCTTCCGGCAAACTTCCAGAAGCCTACAACGTACAGTTGAATCACTAACATCACAACCACTAGCCAATAAGTCTCTTTGAAATTCGGTGCTTATTTTTTTTATGGATTTATTTTACTATTTCTGACTAGATATTTATCGGTTCGTGGAGCTGTCTTTTCGATTTCTTCCACATTTACCTCTACTTTTTGGAGACGATGATCCAGATGCATTGTATCGCGTAAGCAGTTTTGATACACTTGATTTGCCTAAACCAACTGCAGTGGCGATATCTCCCACTGTCATAGAAGTGTGATCCTTCAGAGCAAATATTCAGGCCAATATTGAAAGATATGTAAAAACCGAGTTGCTCTCAAATACTACTAAATTTGATTCCAAAGACACGGAAAGTTATTTGCGTTCTCAAACAAATAGCTATATGAAATTTTGGAGCAAAAATCAAAGCCATTGAAATTATAAAATAGCAAAATGTACAATGTTTTTCTACATGATTAAAAAACATTGCATTTTGATTGGTAATGTCTAATTTTAAAACGTTGCTTTGTAAATTTCGAAAATCTGCGCATCCTGTTTATTTTAGTTTTTATGCGGAAAAATATTTTATTTACATTAAACAATTATTAAAATTCCTATTATTCTAATGTATGCTGTGTACTCCAACAAAATTATAATAAATGGAACTAAAGAATAAATATATATATTTTTAACAAATTTATGCTATTTTTAATACTTGAAATTGAGAACGTTCTTAATGAAATCCCAAACACAGGCAACATTCGCTCAAATTTTTGAAAAAATTAACAGTGCCTATGGCATAACACAAATTGGTATTATTTATTTCTTTTCAGACCACTTGTTATTAGACGCGCTATTAAAATACAATATACACAGTATGGCCGTTAAGTGTGATAAAAATTATGTCATAAAAACAACAAAGTATAATTTGAATTGTCACTTACGCAGATTCAAAATAATCTCCCTCCAACTCCACACAACGGGCAGATCTGCGGTACAGGTGTCCGTAGGTACAGTTCGAAGTCATGAACCGCACTTCCTTCAGTTTGTTGAGCACACCCCGTTGGATATCACTAAAGCGCTCTCTTTTCTAAGCACACTTCTCTTTGGGAAGAATGAAAAATCTGAGGGAGCGAAATCTGTCGGGTATGTTGGATGTTCGATCACATAAATATAATTCTAAGCGAGAAACTACTTAACAGGAAGCGCACAATGTGCGGGAGCGTTCTTGCAACAGAATCTAATTCTGGAACAGTTGTTTTCTAACACGTCGCATGCCGACTTACAGACATTGCATTACCCTTAAATCACACTGCCCCTTTAGTATGGTGCCTTTAGGAAAACAATTGTATTTGATAATTCCAGCCGAGCAGAAAAAAACAATGACAATTGTTTTGACACGTGAGTTTTGCAAAGGGACTTTCTTCTAGCCGGGAAAAGACGTTTTACCCCATTCCATGTTCCAGTGTTTTGTTTCAGGATCAAACTGAAAACATCAACGTTCATCACCGTTGAATGTTGTTTGCCATAAATTATGAACTTGATCAACTGCTTTGATGAAATTTTGATATCATGAAAAACGGTTCTGTCTGTGTTTGTGTGTCAAAGTGTGCAGCACTTATCTCGAACAGATATTCCTCTTGTGCAGACCTTCTTGTAAGATTAACTACCCTGACCGTTTCTTTAAAAACAGCAGGCTGTCCATAGAATAGTCTAGAAGTTATTCGCTTGTCTTGAGCAACAGTTTCGTTAGTCTTCACATTTTCATTTGTCTTTCCAGAAACTGTATGTTCTTTCCCTGATTCCTCCTTGAGGAACTCAATTCCATTTTAAACATTGAAAACCAGCGGAACACCTGTGCACGGCTCAGATACCCATTGGCGTAAACTTCATTTAGGTCTCGATACACTTCTGTGGTAGTTTTCTCAAATTTACAGCACAATTGATCACATATCTTTACTCCATTCGGCAACTTCTTAGCCGCTGCACTCACAAAAAATTTATTTGAACTGTGGCCACACGAAAACTGCTGCGCAACCTGACAAGAAAGGTGCTCCTGAGAGTACACCACACTCTAGCGATCAAAACTATAAACATCTTTGGTACTTTATTTAAAGGGCTGTCCAATAAAATTCAGTTTCATTAAAACTGTGTATATGAAATGATGGGTTTGTTCTAAGACTTTTGACACGTATTTATATTTCCTAATTTTTATTCATGTGGAGTCATAAATTCGGGACTCATGTTTTGAGATTCTTGTTAAATTTTATACTTCGCACATCCGAAATATATTTATCGCTATATTTTTCGCTGTAATTATCATAAGTCACCTAAAAAAGGTCAAAGTTTTCAGTATACTTTGTCGAAAATAAAATTTATTAATATTCTTTAAAAATTGTATCCATATTTGTTTTCTTTTCCTTTACTTTTCTCGCCTTTTAGTATGCCAATGATAGAGACGGAGATCTATCGATTTTTAATGAGTTTCTTTAGTTTTCGATAGTCAAAAAATAAAAAATCGATATTGCGTTGGCAAAGTTTTTCCGGGATGAAATATTATTCTGACAAGAATTTTTCTTTTCCATATTATCGAAAAGAGAAACTCCGATAAACTTTAAAACCGACTTTTTTTCTTTTTTTTTTTTTGGTTTGGGGTTTAACAACCACCGTAAGCAACTCCAAGGGATGTTGTAAGCGTTCGCCTGTACCTAATTTAGTGCCACTAGTTTCTTGAAAGGGGTAAATAAGCCAGTGCTGTAAGACAAACACAACCACAATATATATTCCTCACGGGGTTTGAGTCCGGACCCATCTCGCACGAATGGTCAGAAGTCATCGATTAGAGCACTACGGCACCATGGCGGGGAATCTACGTTTTGACGATATCCTGCCGAAGTGAGTGCGCAAAGGTCACGAAAAAATGTTTTGCCTAAAAAACGAGCTGATTCGTGGCTCCTTAATTCTTATTTCCTATTTGTTCTGTGTGATATTTTACGTTTCCGTTCAGAAAAGCTAAAGAAGAAAATTCTGCAGTTTGTATGCAATTTTTTTTTCTATAACGTTTAGCAAAATCGCGGTAATAATTTGAGAAACTGAGTAAATAAAATTTTGAGTGTGGTTGTTTTCAGTTTTTTTTTTCTGGACTCGTTAAAGAGACAGCGGCTGAGTGCTGTCCTTTCAAATTATCCCTAAGATTTGGTGTTTTGCCTGACGTTTTGTAGTTCTTTCCACAAAGGATACATTTTGCGTACACCTTATCCTAACCAGAAGAAAAATAATGTTGCATAAAATATATTTTACGTAAACCTATATTACTGATTACTTACTTTCAACAAATAATAGTTTCACCCCCTGACTCACCTTTAAACTTCCAGTACAAAAAACGAGAACAACGCTTTTGGCTTCGTCTTTATCTGACTGAAACGCACACTTTCGGTTTAAGCTAGACTTAACATGAATCACAACACAGTGCAAAACCGCATAAGCTCCCATATACTTCGATTTAACCTAAGATATCACTAACGTACAAGAATTTAGGCACTCAATAACCCTTCCGTATGTTCATCCGCGTCAATCCCCACTGTGTCTTGCTGTTAGCAGCTGTCAATCACTTAACCCATGTACTCAATGGCCTCTTTTTCTCCCAAACATGTTGGCCTAGTTTTGAAACAAAATTTCTAACATAGATCATTGTTATATTTGTCTAAAGTAACTATATATACTTATAAGTGAAAAGCTAGGACAAGGAAAAGAATGATTCTGCGCAATAAATATGTTGGTTTTCGCTGAAAATGTTGAGAACTACTTTTAGTCGCAGCGATAGGTTTCGCGTACATTCCCCTTCAGTGTCATCTTAGGGTGAATCGAAGTATAGGCTGCTATTAGATGCTGGCTTTGGCTATGTTCAATGGACGTAGCTATTGTTAGCCTACGTTCGATGGATGACATTGCCTTTTCAAACGAGACGGAACGAAAGCACAGTAACGTTGTAACAATGAGCAGTTAAGGTCAGACGCTTAGAAATACGGAAAACGAAACCCAAAATTATTGCACTACTGCACCAGATGACAGACCCCTGTACTGCAGAGACTTCAAGTTCATCAACTACTCCTGATCCAAATTTTTTGTCTAGTGCTCAGTTACAATTGCCCAATACTTAAACTACCCAGTATTCTTCCAATTCAACATGAAAGTAATGGATGCTGTAAGAGTCTTTATACCAAAACACCATTCTAATTTTCACAATATGTCGGCTACAAGTCTACAAAAAATATTAACAGGTAGTTAAAAATAGCAGTTACCACAAAGTAACGATACAATAGCTGAATGATCTCAAGTATCACATTGAGGAAGAAATGAAAGAACGTTTCTTTAGAAAGGGCGAGACAAAAATGTTACTTCATAATTCTTTGAAGTATAAAACTATTCCTATATTTTAATACGTATATCTATTCATCGTGAACTGTTGAATTCAGTACAAATAAGACTTAATTCAGATGCGCAGAAAAATTTCTCAAGTCGATGGGCTTCAGCAAATCGTCGTAGAAAACTGGAATTTAACAGGTAATGATAGTGTTATATCAACGAAATTAAAATTTTTAGTGCTGAGAAATACATTTGCATTAGAAATACTAAAATGTAATTTTTGTGTTAATACGTGCATTGTATATAAAGATTTCAAATCTATTTTTGACAATTTAGGTCATACATAGGCTCCCTTACGAAATCTTTCGGGTTGTGCATTTTTCAATTTTTCTTTGAATTTGGCCACTGGTTATTTATATTGTGTAATGAAAAAAGAAGAGGGAAACTTTGATCCACTTTGTATATCAGTTCTTCAATAATTTTTACTAATACACATTTATACTTTCATTGTTTGTCCCAGTTACAATCATTAAACTTTTTCCTTAAAGACTGAATTTAATTTAATTCATAATGATATTTTTCAATATAATTCATTGATAGATATATACAGTATATTAAAACATTTACTTTTTTGCACTTTTTGGTTCTGTAGATTTATACTTCGGTGTAACCGTTTACATAGGCCGGGATATGAAATTTTATTCTGGATAATTCCTTATCATCATACACAAACCATGGTTGAATAATAAAAGATGCAGTTGTGTTTTTTTATTTGTCACTATATTAAGGAATGCGTATATCTCCCTTCAAATGCGTTTTTCTTGTCTTCCTTTCGTACTTTATAAGAGGTTTACGGCAATTTCTTTTTTTTTGGGGGGGGAACTTCACTTTTACAAAAAGATGACATTCAAATAAGAGATATTGAAAACCATCTTGCATTAATAATAGAAATAATTTAAATTAAACCTTGCATTCCCTTTACGAAGGACACGCAATTTTATTTAAATCATCTGAACGGTATACAAAGTACAAAACCGCTACTAGGATGTAATTTGTGTTTTAAAGATATCCAAAAGTTTGCTCATGTAAAACAGGAATTAGACTAATCTTCACTTCCTTCGTTTCTCGTAGCATGTAATTTTAAGTACAGTAACAAACCTTGTGTACAAATACACAAACCATGGTTGAATAATAAAAGATGCAGTTGTGTTTTTTTATTTGTCACTATATTAAGGAATGCGTATATCTCCCTTCAAATGCGTTTTTCTTGTCTTCCTTTCGTACTTTATAAGAGGTTTACTGCAATTTCTTTTTTTTGGGGGGGGGGGGGAACTTCACTTTTACAAAAAGATGACATTCAAATAAGAGATATTGAAAACCATCTTGCATTAATAATAGAAATAATTTAAATTAAACCTTGCATTCCCTTTACGAAGGACACGCAATTTTATTTAAATCATCTGAACGGTATACAAAGTACAAAACCGCTACTAGGATGTTATTTGTGTTTTAAAGATATCCAAAAGTTTGCTCATGTAAAACAGGAATTAGACTAATCTTCACTTCCTTCGTTTCTCGTAGCATGTAATTTTAAGTACAGTAACAAACCTTGTGTACAAATATACTATACCCTTGAATTTATTATTTACCTGCAGAGAACGCTATATTAGAATAAAACAAAAAACGTTTACTCAACATTAAATATTTATTTTGACATCTATGGTTTCGCAGAGCGTTTGTCTTGGCTTCACCACGACAAATTTAGTCGAAAGCACACAAATCATTGTGACATCATCAGAGTTCTGAATGTTACGGATTTTGGTTAGTAGTTTCTACGCGCTTGAAAGAAATGGAGTAGATGTCATGTCATTGAAAAGCCGACTTGTGTTGCTATATATGTGGAAAAAGTCAAATTATTATTAAATTTGATAGTCAAATCAAGGTTATCAATACGCGTAGTGGTTTCAAACACAGATGTATGGCTATTTTCGGGACAATATTGGGATCTAGACGACTTCTTCAATTCCCAGTTTTATACGTAAGCTTTGTGTTCCTCCACACGGAAATTTAAAGCCCTGATGTTCTGTCCTATATATAAAAGTACACATTCACAAGGGTTGTGATATATTTCCGGAAATTTATGTCTTCGACGTAGTCGTTTTTATCCGTACAGATTCACTTTGTTTACAGGTTTGAAAGTATTCTTGAGATTGAAACATTTCATATTTTTTGTAATTCTGAAGCAAATCTGAGGAGTTCTTTTGTATTGGGAGGTATATTGGCATGAGCGAGTTAATAGACATCCTTGAATAATCAATTTATAATATTTTATAATCACGACGATTAGGTCCTTCCCAATTAGGGTCCGTCGAACGGAAAGTGACGGTAACTATACCGAACTAGAGGCTATGAACTTATTTTTGGAAAAAATGAGATTAATTACTTTATAAATAATATTTATGGAGTTCTGTACAGCAAATTCAAAGAAATAAATGTGAAGAGCTGTGTTTTGGAACCTTTTGATAGTTCTTTCAATTAGGAGCCATCGGGAAGAGAGTACAGATAGTACATCGAAATAGGCGGTACGTACCTTCATTCGGTAAGTTTTTGTATTTACAGCTTTTTTAATACGTTTGTACTCGCAAAGTAAAAATAAATATATAAATTGAAACCTGCGTGAAAAATAAATTACGTAGATCAAGGATACCGAACAGTCCGTGATTTACATGTGTCCGAATTGTGTGAGAAATTATCAGAAACAGCTGCGATATTTAACAAAATTAACAGGCAGGCCATCTGATGTAATAAGTTACGTAAAAGATGTGCATAGAATATCAGTGAGCAAAATACATTCCGGTACACACCGACATATTTCGGATTTGAAACGAACATGCGGAAAAATGGGTCACTCGTGAACCGTTCAATAACCCACTTCATGCCGCCACATTCGCGGGTGAGAACAGACCATAATCGGAAGAAGTACCCAATCGTGAGTTTTCTCAAAAACTTATTTTCATTCGAGTGATTTTGAGGTAATCAAACGTTTTGATTAGCTTCAGGTTATGTCTATTCGTTTAAATCCAAATATGTCTCTGTGTGCTCTTACTAAACTTAATCTGAAGTGGCCATGATTCAAATTCAAAGCCAAATTACGAAATAAACACGTAAAAATATTTTAGCATCTTAATGGTTTATTGTGTCAATCTAGGTATTTGAGGTTTTTTGCTTAGTACAATTTGAAGTCCTAATTGTGAGAATTCGCGTCTGAAGTTCATGATGTTTGGAAGATATTTCAAATTTTATACAGTAGTTAATTTGATAAATAAATTATATATAATAATATAATTTAATTGTAAGTCTGTAAAATAGTCTGAAATCCTATTTTTTTCTTAAAGTTCGTTGTTCCTCTTAGGTAGAACAACTTCTGACAACTAGTATTCTGTTGAAGACATGAGTTTGGAGGACATCCTGTTGTCTGTCTATTCGTTATCTCATTTGGCCGCGATGAATTGGCGGAGCACAATCAGATAACTGATAATCATAAACAAGTTGACCTGTTCGAAATACCTATGGAACTTGTGAATAAACGAAGCAGCTTTGTCTAAGATACTAGTGCGTGAGAATGTCGAAGCCATCCGGTTGGGAATCCGTCCTCTTCTATTGCTCGTTCAGGTATTTAGCAGGATCTTTTGGGATTTTTGGCGGGTTATATCAAATCTTGTAATGACTACCCCAAAACAAAGGAGTCACCAGACAGTTATTTCCTGGCACGTAATCAATTAATTTTATAGTCACGTAATCAGTTGATGTATTCTACCAAATAGACACCTTCTCATTCAAAAAGAAGCAAATTTTTCTGTCACAATAAATGTTTTGGACTGAAGACACAATATGCATCCTAATCGTCCTTTGAATTGGCTATAAAAAATTCTCCCGAAATGAGATTCTCAAGCGCATCCACTTTCACAGCGGCGGACAGATAATAGCACGTCAGCGATTATTTGTAAATCGAGGGCCAGAGTTGGAAGTACAACCGTAGTTTCAGTTACTTTTACTAGTGTTATATACAGATAAGCAGAAGCTGCTTATTCCCACATCCGTGGAAGAACTGTGGGGCAGAGACAGGAGATATACTCGACATTTTGGAAATAAGTATGCACAAATTATTTCAAACATACACACCAATACAGTTTCTAATTGTTTGCTGCCGCTTAAGCACGACTCAATTAGATTGAGAATTAAAAGGACACGAAAACTTATTCGAGACGCTAGTTTGTACGTATTCTGTTCTCCGAATTTAACATGCGCTTTCTAGGTTTTCGTAATTAAAAACAATTTTGGCTTTGGATTAGGGATTGATAGTGGTCGGCACATTTGTGTGTTCGTTACTTTCTGTATCGCGTCCTTTTTGTGATGAATACATGTAAAGACCTAGGAACTTTAGGATTCCAAAAATATACACGGGTCTTTCAAGTACATTTGTATTGACTAATATGTAACACTTACTGCAGTAGTCTTATTCTGGGCAGGAATCAGGGCTGGTAGACATTTTACAGAACTACTCTTGAAGAGTATCATTAAAGAGTTCGGTTTCAGTTTTTTATTGCATAAAATGTTTATTATACTTTATATCTCCAATTCATATTCCTGTATGGTAGCAATATTTTGATCACTTAACAGGCTTCCCTAAGCCTACGTAATGAAAAGACTCGTGAGTTTAAACTAATTATGAGAGATGTCGGTATATTTGTGTGCTTGTTAATCTTTGTAACATTAGCGTATCCTGACAAATGCACGTGACCTACATCAGTAACATATGTTTATACAACAACTGTACATATGAGTCGTTCATATGCGCAATTGGTTTGCATCGTGGGCGCCATTACTTTCTATATCATTCAAGTTTTGTGAAGAAAGTGAGAAACTACATCAGTAATGTATGTATATACAACATTTTTCATTTTAGTCGTTCACCTACGGGTTTGTATTTCATGTCATTTTATTTGAGTTGTCTTATGTAATATATCTTTCTTGACATATACGTACGTGTATACTGTGCGAAGAGAAATTGAAACGTTTTTAGCCCAGTAAAAATCGCGATGTTGTTCATGAAAGGAAATACCGTAATTATGTCTTACGCATCCCTCTGTATTGCTACAAAACATCGTAAACCATTTAAATGATCTCAAATTAGTAGTTTTGCAATCACTTCATTGTGATTAAAACGTTAAATGAGTAATGGTGAAAATTCGGTAATATCGACTTTCCAATATCTTTACATTATAACGATTACCTGAGTAAAAACATCCTGCAGCCAATTCCGAAGGGCGTCAATTGTAAAATTTTCGGAAAACGACGAGGCCAAGGATTCTAATAAAGATTGAAAATCAAATACAGAAGTTGAAAATCAGGAACAGTACACCGATTATGTAGAATATAGTAACATTACAGCAGTGAACCGATTTATTGGCGTAGGAAAGTGTAGATAAGCGTTTCCAAGCTTTCGCACATCAACCAGATGGCTTTTTCAAGGAAGGTAGGCAGAAACTTTCTTTAGTTCGCACTTGCTGTCCAACTTCCTTAAAAAAGCCATTTGGTATAGATGTACTATAGCTCGGAAATGCTTATGTATATTTTCCTACGTCAATAAATCGGATCACTATTATAGTGTTACTATAATCTAAATTCAGAAGTTTCCATTTATGACGCCTTTTACATTTATGTTCTCGTTACATTGTGTCTGGTAAAAGTTGATCCGACTCATTCATTACTATTTCAAGTAGGCTGCCTTCGAAACAAATAGTCGGAGATGACGATGGCATACTCTGGGAAGAACATGAAGGAAAGAACGAAATAGAAAGAAACTGGTTTCAAAGTAATATATATTTATATATTCACACCGTAATGCTTATTTGCAAAAATATTTAGAATTGGGAATGGCACAAAACTGCGATACTTTCTCAACAAATTATAGATTTTAAAGCAACATAACACGTCTCATAATTCCACCTAAGGCACGAAACTTACAGTGTGATGCGTATATCGTTATTATTATTAAGTATGATACTTCAAGAAAGCATACAGGTGTTTTCCTACAACCTGGTAGATATTAAAAATTATTTTGTTATCCCTCCAGACTGCTAAAACATAAACGTTAGGTAAGGGTTTAAACTAAAAGTCAAGCCAAATGAGAAGGAAAGTAATGGTCATAACTCATAACTTGCTGAAACTCTCTACTAAATCGAAATAAATGTTATCCGGAAGTGTGAGATGTTGATATTTATCGTTATTATTCAATAGTGACTATTACCTATGTTTTGAATGATATGTTTCATCTAAGTTCAGTTAAAATTTCATGGAAAACAGATATCGACGTGACTCAATTGTTTATTTACTTGTATTTACTTGTCAGCGGTTCTATTCGAATGAAATCGGTCGTCAGACAGTAAACAGAACAGAAATGTGTTCTAAATGATGGCAAATACATATGAGATTATAAGAATTTTGAAAATTAAGAAACGTAAATCATATCCTAAGGTACTATGGTAGGTAAATAACATTTAACTTTTAATGCAGTTTTGTATATCAACTTACGGACAGTTAAATCAACATCCACTTATTATTTGCAATATTTAAGGAAGTTCAAATATAAAGAGTACAATAACCATATTACAGAATCATTTTGCTACACTATCATGAAACTTAGATCGTCAATTTTTATTGTTATTTCTGTTCCGTCCTTTTTTTCCTCTGTTAGCTGAAATCAATTTCTATTATACAGAGAACTGAATTTTCGATCAAACAATATAAAATCATTAAAATTTTCACTCAAAAAGGGATGTTTCCATTGAAAATATATCATAATTTCTCACGTGAAATAGAAGATGTAATGCAAGACAGAGAACTATAATGTTTGAGATGAAAAGTAAAATGCAAGGCTCATTACGGAATCACGAAAATGAATACCCATCAACTTCTGAAAATAAACAAGTAGACAGAATTTGTCATGTATCTCTGGTAATATAAATTTAGTGAAATCGCAAAGATTCAATTATTTTATTTATAGTCTGACTTACTGTGAATGCTCTGTTGCCACACCGAAGGTACGTGATTTCCAATTTTATTGTGAAAGTCTAAGATAAAACTGCCCGTAAATGTTACAAATCCGGAAATCTGTCTACGACTGAATGAAATTTGTCTGAAGGAATTTTTCAACCAGTTTCATAAAAGTATAACGAAAGGATTTATCTGTTATTTTTTTTTCTGGACAGGATGCTAAGTATTTATAAACACAGTGTTATCGCAAATTTGTATAATATGATGTTCTGAATCAGCATAATTGCTATTCTCTGCCTTAATGGCAGGTATACACTCACAATCGAAAATATCCTATTTCGCGCTCTACTTAGAAACTTATTATTAAAGGAAATGAAAAATACACTAAACAACTTTCGTCGAAACGAACACTGACATATTCCACTTTTTTTGTGACCGAAACGTGTAGGATAGAAAACGTATCTGGAAGAAGCATACAGGATATTTACCAAACGCAAAATCTTTCTAATCCTCGCACTAAAGGTATGGCATGGTTTTTTACTTTGTGGTAAGTATCTAAACGGAATGATTTAATTTTTCATTAGTTTACAAGGGTATAATATTTTCTGCCTAATCAGAAAGGTTAATTACTTCCAGAGTATTCGTGTTTGATGTAAAATTGTGCAAACCCTTAATGGTTTCTTGTACTGAAAAAATCACCATAAATTTTTTTTTTGATAACGCAATATTTGGAAAACATTACCGAAATACAATACATTTGCCCAAACTAACTTGCAAAGTGCCCGTTTTATGATTCTGAACATGTTCACAAATTTCCTATTATAAATAATTTTATTTATACGAGGATGTGCTGATAAGTCTCCGGTTTTGTAAAAAAAAAAAATCAGCAAGCTACGGGACTGATTTTTTTATTCTAAATATTATCCCCTGAGCTTCACATATTTTTGACTTCGTTGTTCTAACTTTTTAAATCATTAAAAAAATATGGTAAATTTGCTGCATTACACTCTTCCGCAGCTACCTTGAACTTTGCGATGGCTGAATTGTTTTTAATTTAGGTGTTTTTTCGGAGTCAGAAAGAGGTAGGAATCCGATGTGTCCAAATCCAGTGAGTAGGTCGGGTGTTTCAGAATTTAAAAGTAAAAGTCAGCTAAGTTATGCTCCGTAACGGCCTCTTTGTGAGAAGAGTTATTGTCTTTAAAAAAAGAATATCCCTTTCGAAAGCTTGCCTAGAAGTTTGGAGATTAGTTGCTGCTTCAGTTTGTCGAGAAGTGCAAAGTAGTACTTCGTCTTGGTGGTTGCACCCTTTTCCAGATAATCTACTAGCAAAATTCTGTCTTTGTCCAAGAAGACAAATGCCAAGACCTTGCTTAATAACTTATGTGCCTTGAACTTCTTTGGACGGGGGTACCTCCTGTGTCTCCATTCTTTTTATTGTTCTTTGTTCTCTGGATCGTAGCAGATGATTTCTGCCGACTACTTCAATGCAGAAAAAAATTTAATTTATTCCATTTCTAAGGTTGCCTATATTGAGATACTGCCCAAAAGAGATATTTCAAATTTCACTCAGAGTGCATGAATAATAAAGAAAACTGAAAGTTGGATTCACATTCCTACCACCAGCATCACTGCCACACTTTGGACGTACTTCGTAGAATCAGTGGCTACAGATTTCACTGACGTATGTGCCCGACTATCTTAAAAAGTACAACCAAACTCGCGATTCAGCGAAAATTGAATTGCAAAAAAATGCTTTACTTAAAGTTTTTGCATCTACAAATCCATGGTGTGCTTAAAATATATACAAACAGCTTTTCGGGGAGTTCGCTTTTAAAGCATTTGTGTTCGTTTCAAACCGACACAATTTTCACAAAAGAAATTTGTGCCCACACATTCAGAATATATTTGTCTGCGAATTTTATTTGTCGAAATTGATATATTATATAGCATATTAATCCCAAAAAGGCATACATGATTTGTCACTCATCAGAAAGTAAATTTAAAAATGAGTGCTTGCAATTCCCGTTATACAGGAGCAATAAGGAAATAAAAGATCATTACTAATTTTGAAATGTGTGAGAGTAGCAATGTAAACACAATATAATTTTACTTTTCAAAAACCCAGAAAATCTTGGATGTTCAAATTTAAACACTTTTCTCAATGAATATAAAATTTTAAAGAAAATAACCGGGTAAATTTTCAGTTATATGACAGAAATCTCATCTGTATTACCACTTGCAGATTTTACGGCTTCACATTTACACAGAACAGCCGAAATGCTATGACCAATGCGTCGTATGCAAATCAAAGCAACTGCATGTAAACGACGGTGAGTGTGAAGGTTATGAAACGGCATTAAAACACCTTACACTGAGCTCCATTAATCCGTATTATTTTCTTGTTCTTCCAATGAAAAAGTAGTGGAGTTTATCGAGTTTCAAAAGACCAAATTGTAATTGCTAAACAACTTCGATTCAGCATTTCGAGCATGCAAAAACTTGTGAGTTGAACAATATCAGGGGTGGTGGTCCGATGATGGAAACACACGGACGGCCAACAAGGTGTGGGCCTACAACGGCTCATGGAAATGCCTAACATTCAGTAAATATGATGATTAAGATACCAGATTTCTCCGAATATCTGTCCTCCTTTACTGGTTTCCAATGCGATGACACATCTATACAAATGTGTTTGAGTAAGATACCAGATTTCCCAGATGATCGCTCCTTCGTTACTGGTTTCCAATGCGATGACACATCTTCTATACAAATTTTGAAGATCTGAATCCGTTTTTTGGTGTAAATATGGCATGGATGGCAAGTCAGATATTTTCCGAAAACATTAAAATTTCGTTGTTCTGGAACGGGAAAAATCGGAAAACTTGAAAACTTGGTCGTTCTGGGTGGTATAGTGGTTAGCATACCCGGGAGCTATCCAGGAGACACTGGTTCGATTTTCGCCCTAGGAAGACGAAATTTAAAAGCTTCCGCAAATTATCTGACTTGCCATCCATGTCTTATTTACAATCCAAGTCATATTTACACTAAAAAACGGATTCACATCTTAAAAATTTGTATTGTATGGTGTAATTCCGTATTCCATTCATGACAAATGTTCTGTTTATACGCATTACTATTTCAGCGTATCATGTGACTGGACGCGACAACATTTGCTTTGCATATTAATATCGGAGCGAAAGTAATTATTTGTTCATTCATTGAATATTTATCCGATTTGAAAATCTATACGCTCTTCAAAAGAATTACTTGTAAAATGGCCAATTTCCATACGCATTAGGAACCATTAGAGTTAATACAAAATCTGAAAGATGGATTTTCAGCCGAATATTAGGAAGCCCCGTTTGGACGTGTTACTCTTTTTGTTTCATCGGAGAAAGAGCAGAAACGGTTAAAACTTCATCACGTTTGCATTTTAGAAAAAAGAATGACACACGTATGGCAATTTGAAATGATGTTCTTCTTTCATTTCCCTATCGTGTGATTTAATTCATATTATTTTTATTAATATGTTACACTGTTAGAAGGGTGAGTCAAAAATTTTGCGATATTTGCATAAACGCAAGTGTTGCGGTTGGTAGGTCACCTGTTTATACTAGTTCAAGTCGCGCACGGCAGTCCGTCGGAACGGATATAAAATGGTAGTCGTTTCTGTGAACAGCATTGCATGTCGTCCTTCCGTTTGTGGTTAGGACGCCTGGAAGATGAACAACCACAACTAGCTAATGAGGGAAATTTTGCTTCAAGTGTTGGAACTTGGCCATACCGCTGCTCACGCAACACGAAACATCTGTCATGCGAAAGGATAAAGTTCTGTGGACCACAGCATCACAACCAGATAGTTCGATAAATTTCGCTCAGGTGACAGAAACCTCGACGATCAACCAATGTCATGTATTCCATCTGGTGGAATTTTGAAAGGATAATAAATTACGAATTTGTTTCAGACGGTCGGACTATCAACGCCAACCTCTAATATGAACAACTGTAGCGGATGTATGCCATTTTGGAGTAGAAGTACACCGCACTGCTATACAGAATGTGCTCTCCACGCGAAACTCTTGAAACTAGAGGGCATCGAACTGATGCAATACTCAGCTTATATTCTGGACCTTACCCCGTCGGATTATGACTTGTTCCTGTCCATGGCCCACTTCCTTCGCGGGTGGCACTTCAACAAACAAGAGGAGGAGGGAGCAGGGCTGAAAGTGTTTTCATTTTCATTTCATTTTTTTATTCATTCAGTTGCCACTACAGCAACTAGGAAAAGGAGGGAAAAGGCCGTGATACCTGACATAGCCCTCCTCTCCCCAGAATACAAAAAACATAAAGCTTAACAGAAAAGGCAAGCCAACACATATATGACAGGTTAATATGTGAATATACACGTACTAGCTCGCAGCCAACACATATATCAAGGTGTTCCATCATCAATAGCCTTCATTATATCTAAACAAACAACAATTGTCATATCATCATCATCATCATTGTCAACCATTATCAATCCACTGCTGGACGAAGGTCTCCCCAAGTTTCCTCCACAACGGTCTGTCTTGTGCCAGTCTCCTCCATGTCACCCCTGCATACTTTCGAATTTCATCCACCCATCTCCCATGTGGTCTTCTTCTGGGTCTTTTCCTGTCCCTTGGAATCCAATCTAAAATTTCGGCTGTCCATCGATGATCTGTCCTTCTGGCAGTATGTCCAGCCCATTGCCATTTCAGGGATTTAACTCTGATCATGATGTCTTCCACTCTTGTCATTTTTCGGATCCACGAGTTCCTCTTCTTATCTCTCCTGGTTACACCAAGCATGCACCTCTCCATGCTTCTTTGAGTTGTCTGCAGCCTTTGTATGTCTCTTTTAGTTAAGGTCCACGTCTCCGCACCATACGTAAGCACTGGAAGGATGCATTGATCAAACACTTTTCTTTTAAGACATAATGGCATATTGCTCTTGAAAATTATGCTGTTTCTTCCAAAAGCTCTCCAGGCAAGTTTTGTACGCCGATTAATTTCTTCATCAATGCGACCCTCACTTGATATCTGCTGTCCAAGATAAACGTACGTGTCTGTTATCTCCAGCTTTTCTCCATCAATCGATAAATCTTCATTTCTTGTAAAAGCATTGTACATCACTTTTGTCTTCTGAAAGTTCATTTTTAATCCCACTTCTTTACTCTTGTCAGCAAGTTCCTGGATCATACTCTGCAGCTCTGATGGGGTAGTTGCAAAAATGACTACGTCATCAGCAAAACGAAGGTGGGTTAGATAATCTCCATTAATCTTTATCCCCTTGTTTTCCCAGCTCAGTGACTGAAAAACACCCTCCAATGTGGCATTAAAGAGCTTCGGAGATATGGTGTCACCTTGTCTCACTCCCTTCCCAATTTTTACGTGTGTTGTATTTTCAAACAGCCTAATCTTTGCACTTGCATTTTCATAGATGTTATTAATAATATTAATGTATGCATCTTCAATACCGCAGGTTTTCAGAGCCATTGTAACTGCTGATGGTTTCACCGAATCAAAGGCTTTTTCATAATCGATAAAAGCCATGCACAATGGAAGTTCATATTCCCTCGCTCTTTCAATTAGTTCTCTCAGCACGTGGATATGATCTATTGTGCTGTAGCCACTCCTGAATCCAGCTTGTTCTCTCGGTTGAGCCATGTCCAGTGTTACCTTCAAGCGGTGTGAAAGAACTTTAGTGAAGATTTTATAAACTACTGATAGGAGGCTGATAGGTCTGTAGTTTCCGAGATCCTCAATGTCACCTTTCTTATGTAGCAGGATCATTGTAGCGGTGTTCCAATCCTCAGGAATCTTTCCTTCATTAAGGCATCGAGTGAAAATTTGGGCGAGTACTGTTTCGATTTCTCCACTTGCTTCTTGTATGATGTCTACAGTAATTCCATCTTCTCCTGGAGCTTTTCCTCGCTTCATGTTCTTGATTGCATGTGCAACTTCTGCTGGAAGGACTGGAGGAACTCTGGTACTGGTATCTTTCATGATGTCTGGAGTGCATATATCATCCCTTTCATATAATTTGGAGTAGAAATCTTTCACTCTTGTCAAAATTTCTCCTCTATTTCTTGTTACAGAACCATCTTCTTTTCTCAGTGCCATAATCTGTTTTCTTCCCTTACTGAGATGTCCCTTTGCTATCTTTAGGCTTTGGTTGTTTTCAATTGCTTTCCCCACTAGTTCACAGTTGAATTTCCTTACGTCTTCAGTGATACTTTTTCTTACTGTCTTGCATAGCTCTATATATTCCACTTTGGAAGTCACATCTTCTTTAGTTGTCCTCATCTCTCTTTTTGCATCAACATTTTGGTTTTTCCTGATAATTTGTTCACATGCAACTTGTTCTTAGACCCAGCTAATTTTGTTGCTGTTTCCATAAGAGCTTTGGTTACTTTTCTGTTAACTTCAGAGATGTCCACTTCTTCCGATGTTAGGCCTTCTAAAGCAGAGAACCTGTTCTTCAGTTCTAACTTGAAGGTATTATGGTGTTTTTTAAGGTTGGTTATGTCAATAGATTTTGTTTGTCCTATGAGCTTGCCACGTTCAAGTTTAGTGTTGAGGTGCATCTTACATCTCACCAATCCATGGTCACTACATGTGTTGAACTTGTTTAGCACACTGCAGTCTTCTATGACGATTTTTTTGTTACACATAATAAAATCAATTTCACTTGTCGTCCCATTTGGATGTCTCCATGTCCATTTCCTGTGTGGCTTTTTCTTGAAAAAGGAGTTCAAGATGAAAAACCCTTCTGCCTCTGCAAACTCAACGAGAGTATTTCCACGCTGGTTTCTGTTGCCATGACCGAATTTACCTACTGAAGTTTCATTCTGTTGCCGTTGCCCTATTTTTGCATTGAAATCTCCCATAATTATCTTCAAAGGCTGCTTACCTTTATTATTTAGATGACAAATTTCCTCATAAAATTCTTCAATTTCTTCTTCAGGATGACTTGTGGTGGGTGCATAAGTTTGAATAATCTGAGCCTGGTATCTTTTCGAGAGTTGGATAACAAGTCGTGCAGCTCTGTCAGAGGAACTTTCAACTTCTACAACTTTTTCCTTCAGTTTCTTGTTTATTATAAATCCAACACCACTAGTTCTGCCAGTATCTGTCCCACGATAGTAGAAGAGATGTCCACTTTTCAGTTCGATGAGATCTTCTCCTTTTCTCCTTACCTCACTTAGCCCCACGATGTCCCACTTGATCCTTTGTAGTTCCTCTTCCAATTCAAGAAGCCTTGAATCAGAAGATAGGGAGCGTCCATTGTAAGTAGCCAAGGTCAGCATCAGATGGCAGCCTAGTCCGGTCCTCCGGGGATTCTTAGCACCCTCTGCCTTCATGTCGCACTGGCCGCTGCCTTGGCCAGGTACATTCCAGCTGCCGGAGACTAAGGGCCAAGATTTAAGTTGTGGAATCATTTTGGAGGGGTTTGGCCATAACTCACCACGCTGGCCAAGCGGGTTGGTGAGTGTGGGATAGCATTTCCTCTGATCCCGATGGTATAGTTATACCGCTATGGGCGGTCGTCAGAGCCCCTTTAGTGGGAACAGGATGCACCACGAGAAGGCGGGGTTGACATTTGTCAAGGAGAGGCTGTGATGTTACGCATCACCTGACCTTACATCCCAATTGTCATATACACTTCACTATATAATCACATATATATTTATAAATAAACAGCAAATAACGTTTGCACCTCACTTTATAATGATACTAACCCACATTTCTCCCATTCAATCGAAATTACCTATTGTTTACTAATTATTTCATAAGATGAGCTTTTAGTTTTATTTTAAATAAAATAAAACTAAAGGCACATCTTATGAAAATTAATTCTTCCCTTCGAAGGAAAAGAACTGGCACCGTCGCGAGTAGTATATATATGGGGTTACGAGCGCAATCAGAGGGAAACGCTCAAAATGAACGAAAATCATAAAAATATACACATTTTTAACATAAAAACAATAAAAAATCATTAAAAATCATCAAAATTAAAAAATTCATCGTTTCCTTATGGGGGAAATAACGTAAAATGAAAAAATCAACATTTGAGGATCATCATAATATTTATTGATGTTCATAAAAAATGCATTAAAAAAAGGGGTACCCAAAATGGATACCCCTTATAGAAAGATTAAAAATTGTTGAAGATTAAAGAAATTCAATTATATAAGCAGGATCTCGTTTTCCACAGCCTTTAGTTCCTTTATAAATCATTTTCAAATCCCCCATATCATTAATGGCTTTAATTTCTTTATTTGCCATATTCTTAGATAATCTTTCAGGAAGAAATACTTGAAATTCATTATATTCAGAATCTGTTACAGCAGCTAAAATTTTATTTCCAAATTTTGTATGCACTAGTTTAAGTTCAACGACTTTATATTCATAATCTTTTTTCAGTTCACTCATTTTAATTATTGGACTAGTTTGAAGTGCTCCAAGACAATTAAGTTTTTTCAGTGTGTCCATTTATTAGGAAACATTTTTATAAATATTTTTAAAATATATTTGTCACAAATGTAATTTGTTTTGTAATCTCATCAAATATTTCTAATCCTTTATTTTTAACCTCTTCATTTGTTCTTATTTTCGAAATTAGTTTATGCATCTTTTTAAGATATTTAGCAATCAATTTAATAAGAACAGGATATTCATTATTATAATCTTTAATCACATATATTAAATCTTCACATAAATGAGATAAACATCTTATATCATCACTATATTTGATTCCTTTACGATCAGTAAAGAGAGCTCTCATATCTCCTAATAAATCCATTTATAAGGTTTCATTTTTTTGAAATACAATTCTTGTAAAACATACATCTATACATACAGCATCCAGTACCTAAAATTTTTGCACATTTAGTTAATTCAAGATCTATAGAAGGAATTTCTAACTCATCAAATATTTGTTTTTCCATTATTCCTCCTTTATATACAAACTTACCACCATAATATTCATACAATTTTTTTATATAATTTTTAATCTCATCAGTACTTATCCACAGAGATTTTTGATCTGGAAATCTTTTAAATTTTTATCCATGAATATCTCTTGTACATTTATATATAATTATTCGCTATCTATCATTTAATATATAATGAGGTTCAAATACTTGAATTGTTTCCCTACAGATTGATGTAAATGACACCAACTTATCTCTCTGATTATACTTTTATTAGGAAGAATAAATCCTTGAAAATTTAAAATCAGTGTAATGTCATCCATTTATATAGAATAATTTTTAAATACTTTTAAAAGATTAAAAATTCAGAAGATAAGAATTTTAAAAATTCAAAGATAAAAGCAAGATTTAAATAGTTTTATAATGACCTAAAGCTAATGTATGTATTGCATCTTCTAATATATATCTCTTATCATCATTAGGTGATAAAGCTATCTTATTCACTTGAACTGAATATATTTCATGTTTATAACTTCTAACTAGATTCATAGTTCTATACTTTTCTTTTTTATTAAATAAACAGTCTTTGTAGTCATCAAATGTTATTCTATTTTTAACTACACATTTTTTAACTCCTTTAGATTTTTTAGTTATTTCATTATCTACTTTTAAGGCATACATTTTTGCTCTTAAACCTACAAATTCTTCCATAATTATACATTATTTTCATCTTTCATTTTACCTAATACTTTCTTATTTACTCTTTTAATACCATATTGATTATCCTCTTTATAACCTGAAGTATCAAGATAATTAATCATACTTTTCATATCTTCATAGAAATCATCAGTTTTAATATCATAAATAAAGGAATCAGTATCTTGATATAACAGTTTAATATTTTCACTATATTTAGGTTTCATCACATCATAATGAAACTCATTCATCAAATATTTTTAAGATCTAATATACTCATACCAACATAAATTGGTTTATTAAAATACACTTTTGTTTTATTCATATGAATAGCAACCAAGTTTTCATCAAATACAGTTCTATCTTTTAAAATTTGGTTTAGCTATTAATTTTTCAACTTTTTCGCATCACAGCATAATCTTACATCAATTATTTTTCTTATATTTTCCATAGTTTTACCAAATACAGAATTATTCATTAATTTATAAAAATCTTTCTCAAATTCATTAGTTGCTTTAGTTCTCATTTCAGTATTCAAATCTATATATTTTTTTAACCAATAAGACTGTTTGAATTTTAAAACTTTATGTATTTTTTTCAATTTCATTCCCATCCTTAAATATTGTTTCAGATTTCTATAGTGAACCACATAATCCTTTTTATCATATAATGTAGTTAACAGTTTTGATTGTTTTGATCCATCAGGAATTCTATTTTCAGGAGCTAGAGGTAAATCAGACTGTTTTTTGTGTAATTTTTTAGGATATTTTAAATCTACTTCTAATATATATCCAGTTTCTGAATCATCAGGTATTTTAGTTACATCAATATCAGTATTTGACCATTTAAACTTAGCATATGGTTAATTTTGGCTAATTGCCCAACCATATAAATTGTTGGCATCTAGATACATTAAATAATTTGATTCTTTATTCTTATCATAATCTTTCATATATTTATTATTTGTTTTCCCATATCTATTACAACATTGAGATATTCCGCCTCTAGTTCCTTTTTCTAACATAAGTATCATATCATAATCATTTAAGAGTTGTAGTTTTATATCAGTTTTCTTTAACATAGCATCCCAAGCTAACCCAGGAGATGTTAAATACCAAGCAGGATCTAATTTATAAGTTTTCATACATACATCTCTAAAATTCTCAAAGATATCTGCTAGTATTAAGACATCTGATTTTACATACAAATCTGAATATTCTCCCATATTATCTATTTTAAAAGCTTTCCATACATTTTGAGCATGTTTATAATCTTCATCTGATATATCACATTCATTCAGTTTACTATAAAATTCATCTTTAGGTGGTAATTTATGTTCTTTGCATTTTTCCCCATGAATCCATATAATCATAAGGATATACACCTTTTCTAATTACTAGATCTAATAAGTGTTTTGGAAAATATTTTGAAGTTTCTCTAAATTGTTCTTTCTTTAAATTACTTGATAATTTATCAATACTACTTGCCATAAATCTAAATGAATCTATAAATTTTAAATGTAGATTTCCAACTTTTTTATCAAATGTTATATATTTTTCCTCAGTATTTGGAATTATATTAATATCTTCTTTATCATAACCTAATGCTTTTATAAATAAATCAGCATCATATCCAGTTAAATTATGTATAAATACTGGAACAAACTTGGGATTTTGATAACATAAATTACATGTTTCATGAGCAGGTCCTCTATATTTACCAGTTAAATGATCATGATCTCTTACTTTTTTACCATCGAATTTAACTGAACCATATTTTTCAAAATTTCCTTTATGAATAATAATTTTATCACATATGTGACATATGTCAGTATTTTGGAAATGTTTTTCATCTTCTTTAGTCATATTCATAGGTTTAATATTTTTATATATCTTTTCAATTTCTTTAGTTTCTTGTTTCAGCATTTCACAAAACTTTCTAACAGCATTTGGACCTCTATAAACAACAGGGTCTTTATAATCTTCATGTTCATATTTTATATAATAACTAAAGCTCATTGGTTCATGTTTCTGATATTTTATAGTGTAAGAATTTTCGGGATTTGGTTGACAAGTATCTATTTTTCTGGTTAAACATTCAAAATCTGCATATATAACAAATGGAACTCTTAATGAATTATGATCATGTTCAAAGTAAATATACTCATGTTTTCTTGGCATTTCTATCTTTACTGCCTTTTTATTTTTACAGTCATTTTCATGATTTTTTAAATATTCTGCTGAATAATATGTTAAGCATCTTTCACATGGATAGATTTTAGTTTTATGACCAGTTATTTGAGCTTTTATTAATCTAGATAAGTCTTTTATCCAACAGTAGTGATCATGTTTTTCATCTTTAATATAGAAGAGATTTACATGTTTTTCTAATTTATTTTCAGAAATTCTTAGAGGGTATATTACATCATTTTCATCAGAACTATAAACATTAACGGATATATTATTTAATTTTTCAATTTTTTTAATATCATTTAATGCAACTGGAAATTTTATTCCTTTAAAATCTAAGTCATTTTTACGTGGTTTATAATGCGATACTCTTTGAGGATCTTTTTTCACAGGATATAAACATGATAAAACAGACCATCTAAAGCATTCATTATCATAATTTTTTTACATTTATAATAGCTTGTTTAGCCTTAATTTTTTCTGGTAAATCTATGTAGGATGAACCTCTTAGAGGATTATATTTATTAATTCTAAGTTACAAAAAGTGAATTTTAGAAAGTTTCCATCCTGATCCTCTAGCCTCAAATTCATCCATTTCTCTCAATAATTAATCAACTACCTCATCATAATAATTATCTAAATCAGTAGATTTTAATATTATTTCATTTTGAGTTTTAAATGCAAAATCTTGATAATCTTTCTCATTTCTCATGTATTGACAAAATAATTTAAAATTTATTTTTAGTCCCATTTTAAGTAATATTTCTTTTGTTTTTTCAATAACTGCAGATCTTAAATCTCCTAAAAAATCTAAAGGAATTACATAGTTTTTTACATTTGTTATTACATAAGTTTTTAATCTAGATTCATAAGCAGTTTCAATCTCTTGAATTCCTTGTTCATTAAATAAAGCTTGTTTATGTTTAAGACTTTCAATATGCACATCTTCATATTCTGGTTTTTAATATTTTCCACAGATGTCACATTTTATCTGTGGTTCTCTAGGTTTTTTAGTTTTTGAAAATACATGACGATCAAAGTTAAATATTTTTCTAAATTTTCTTCTTTGAACCTTATCAATTATATAATTAATAAGGTCTGCTTTTTTTAGTTTTGAATAATCATTAATACGTTTTTCTTTACAATACTCTCTTAACTGTTTAACAGTTTTTGACTTCAAAAACTTTTCCATTTATAATGAAAAAAATTTGTAACTATTTATAGGCAGGTATTTTTATAAACAGATTTTCAAAAGACGTTTATGTAAAGAACTTCTTAAATGTCTTTGATAATGAGCATAAGTATATTCTCTTCCACAATCACAAACCAGCTACCTATATAGAGTATAAGTTTGACAATATTTGCAAATATACTGACGATCAACTCTACCATAACGACGATGAACGTAAAATTCATCAATAGGTTTTGTTTGTTTACAACTTGTGCATGTTTTGTCTTCCATTTATTAGGAAACAAATTTATAAATACTTTGCTTTAAGCTGAAAAGCTTGCTGCTTTAAAGTCTTCCCAGATCTTTTCATTTTTTGGATTTATATTAATTTTAATATCATTTGATATATTATAATAGTCACAAATTTTTTTAATAAAATATGCATTTTTTAAATTTTTCTCATAGTACATAAAATCCAATAATTTTAAAAATAAATCTTCTGCTTCCTTATTAAATTTAAGGTTATTTTTTCTTTTAAACTGATTAAAATATCTTATTCTACTAACATATCTACTTTTTAAATATTTATTATAATCTATATATTAACAGTCTTCCTCTTCATCATATTTCATTCTTTTTATTTGTTTCATTACTTTTTTAAAATTTTCAGGAATTTCAATTTGTTCTTCTTCTGAAGATGAATAAGAAAAGTAATTCGCTTCTTCAATATCATTATCCATTTATTAGATATCATTTTATTAAAAACTTTTAGAACTTAGTTTCATTTATTTTTTAATAGCCTCTTTTAAATTATCAATAGTATGGTCATTAACAATATTAAGATGATTAAATTTAGTTTCTATGTATGATATATTTTCTTTAACTCTGTTAAATAAATTAATAGAATTAGGATTATATTTTATTTCATATACTGTATTTAAATCTGGATACTTTATTTTTAAATTACCAATAGTTTTATTCATTTTATCTCTTTGACATCTGATTACGTAATAAGGATAATCAGAGTTTTCTTTATTTTTCTGTATGATAGTAAACATATGAAGCTTTTTAGAATTAGCAGTTTTAGATGTTATATCCTCTTCTACTTCTTTATATTTTTCATTTTCAAGTTTTAATTTTTCCATTTTCTTTTTTATCTTATTTAATTTCTTATTTAATTTTTCATTATCATTCTTGTATTTATCATTGAATTTTTTAATGTAATAGTCTTTAACAATCTTGTTAACTTTATCATAAAAATCGTTTGAAACCCAACAAGATATATTTAAAATTAATTCCTGCTTAACATATGTTCCATTAATAATATTCTTACCTGTTCCTTCTCTTATTTCATACATTTGATCATTTTTATGGCGGCTCGAATTCGGGCCACCACAATTTCTATAATATTTTATTAATTCTTGAGATTGTTTATTCTCTAACCATTTTTTAAATTTTTTACCACCTTGTTTGCATAATTCTGTAGCATTAAAGTATCCAGTATTTTTATCTATTATAATTTTAAAATCTCCAAATAGACCATACCAGTAATTATCTTTGATTTGTTCATAACATACATCTTTTAATGAAGACATTTATTATATATCATGTTATTAAATACTTTTTCACGTATATCTTATTTTAAATCGTTAATAATTCCTGCCTAAGAAATTATATCTTTAAATACTGAAATACAGTTTTTTCTTTCACATATAGATGGTAGCACAAGCAATTAAATCTCTTTCTTGCTCAGATGCAGTCATTACTGATAAGCTGCGAGCGAAAATGCTTACATAACCAGAGTTGAACAGCTGCCAAAATACTCTCCGCGGCGCGCGATTATGTAACGTGTCCTCGGAAAGAAGCAGTTCTTCGTTACGTAACAACTTTGGATCATCGCCAAGTTTCTCTTGCTTGAAACGTAAATATATGTTTCAAGCAAGTACTTATCGACCAACAGTGGCCGAGTGGTACCGTGTTAAGCTTGCATGCAAAAGGTCGTTGGTTCGAATCTGCTCCCTGTCCCGTTTTAATTAAAAAAAAGTTTGGGTTCACGGTAGAGCGTGTGCGTGATTAACATCTGATGGTAGAGAGTGTGTGTGTGATTCCGGTGGAGGGTCGAAAGAGTTAACACCCATAAGTACCTGTATGGCTAGGTACAAAAAATAAAGCATAGACCCTCCACCGCAGGGGCGTTTTGCAAAAATTTTTCAAATTACAGCGTCAACCCAACTGTTAAATTCATCAGCATATCCCAACCATTTAACTAAGTATTTATTTCCTTTCTTTCTAATAATTTTTTCAATCTTATAAACCTCATCTTTCTTATCATATTTAACCAGTTCTTTTTCATAAAATGTTTCTGTAATTTCTTCATTATTAAAATCTTTTATTTTATATGTCGGAGGATCTGTGTTCAATATATCGGAAATTATAAATATTTCTTCTGTAAATGTTGGAAAATAACCTTTCTTAAATTCTCTTTTATATTTTGAAATTCTTATTTTATCTCCTTTTTGATATTTTGGTTTATTTTTCTCTTTTTCTTTATACAAATTATTATAAACTTTTAATTCATTTTCTTCCTAACTTGCTTCTATAGGTGTCATTTTAATGGATCTATGATAAGAATTATTATAATTCTTAATTAATTTATCTAGTACATTTAACCACTTTCTAGTATTATTTTTTTCTGTGAAATACTTATACATTTTAGTCTTTAAAGTTCTATTGAATCTTTCAATAACAGCACATTTAATCTCAATATTCTCAGTTGTAAACCAGTGAATATTTTCATCCTTGAATAACTTTTGAGTTTGTTTATTTATAAACTCTGTACCCTTATCTGTTTGAAGTTTTTCTGGTTTTCTTTCTTTAAATATTTTTTTAAATGCTCTAGTTACCTCTTCACCTGTTTTTCTTTTAATCGGAATTGTCCAAGCATATTTACTGAATATATCAATCACTGATAAAATATAATTTGTGTCATTATTAAAGGATTTAAATTCTTGCATAGCTATAAGGTCAGCTTGAAATTGGTCATTGACATGAGAAACATAAATTCTTCTTCTTTTAAATCTATGAATAAGTGGTTTATGTTTAGTATATACATCTTGTTGATGTAAAAAATTTCTATATCTTTCCTGGGTAATTCAGTTTTTCTTTGTAATTCATTAATACCACAATAACCAGTTTCTGGTGAATAATAAATATTTTTAAGGTGTTTCACGACGTCTTTAAAAAACACTCTTTTTAGTTCCACAAACTTTACACTTTCCTCTTGCCATGGGTCTTCCATTTTTAGCTACTGTTTCTTGAATATCTTTAGTTTCAGTTTTCTGTTTGCACTTTAAGCAATACATATTTATAGAGGATGAAATTCCTAAACCAAATGTTTCCTTTGCTTTTATAATTGGTTTTATAACAGCTCTAGCTTGTTTCTCTCCTAATGGATAGAATCCACTTGTAGTATTTTCAATTGAATCTAAATCGTTTAAGAGTTCTTGATCAGCAATATGTCTCTGTTTAGTATCTTTAGTTTTACTATAAGCTACGTCATGTTTTTTACAAGCTTTATCAACTCTGTTAATTCCTGGATCACCTCTTTTTAATCTCTTTTCTAATTTTGTAAATTTGCCACAATACTGGTACCCTGGTATATGCATTTCAGGTGGATTTAATTTATCTTGTAACCATCCTAATATATCACCTCCTGTTATTATATAACCAGTACCTTTAATTTATTTGAATATATGAATCATTTATTTATCTGTAAATCTATTTTTTAACTACGTATCTATAATCATTTAGCTGTGTTGGTTTTACATATTTTTCTAAAGGAAAATACTTAATATTTTTTATAAAATCTTCTCTAATGTAAGCATCCTGTTCTGAAATTGAATTAGCGTTTATTAAATTAAATATCTGTTTATATAATTTGTAAGCTTGTTTATATTCTTCTTTTTTTCCTGAAATATTTAGAGTTTTATCAACACTTTCAATGACTCCTGCTCCTAAAGAAAGTGCTGCTAAAGGAATAAATGCAAAAGCTGATAAACCTGAAGCACTAAATATAAATTTGCCTACTGATATTGATATACTAATTTTATTATAGTAATTAAAACTTTTTCTGAATACATACATTTTCTTTTCTAAATATTCTTCCATTTATATAGGATCAAAGTTATGTCTGTATCTCATATGAGGATTTTTCAAATCTAACATGAAGAAATCATAAGGTTTTTAATAATTTTTTGATAAGGATCTATATTAAAATCACCAGCAATTTCTCCAATAATTTGTTTAATTTCTCGGTGCTGAAATTTAAAAAATATAAAGTAATCACAGTTTTTTCTTATATCAATAGGTGTTGAATAATAGGTCTGTGATAAATAAATATTAGATGCATTTTTCTTCCTTCCTCTTATAAAAAAATTTTCAATTTCGTTTTGATCTTTTTCTTTTACACAGTCATCAAAAATAACTAGATTTTTTAATGAAGGATCTAAGTCATCTACAGTAATAAATTCATTTATGTCTGAACTAAATAATGTTTCTTTCTTAAACTTTTTAAATAATTTTAATAACTTATTTTTATTCTTTCCGTTTATTTTTGAAATGTCTTCCTCTTCTATATCATCAAACATTGAGTAATTTTCTTTTAATTTAGAGTATTTAGGTTCGTTAATATCTTTTGCACATATGAATAATGCATCAAAATTTAAATGATCATATATTAAATTTAATAGTAAATTTGTTTTTCCACATCCTGAAGATCCTGTTATTAAAAGTTTAAAAGGATGAATAGGTAATATTGGATTTTGATTTGGATCTATATAAATTCTTCTGGTTCTGAATAATCTTTTAGTTTAATGCTGCAAGCTTTCTGCTTAAGGTGCAAACCTTTCATTTTAATCATATTTATTTAATAGAAATTCAGCATCTTCAATAAACATTTCAGCTTCAAATAATAAGTCTTCAGCTGGTATTCCTTGAGATAAATAACATTCAGCTAGATATAATGCCATTTCAAATATTCTTCAATTTGTGAAAATCTTCCATTTATATAAGTAAAATAATTTACTTGGTAGTAAAATAATTTGCTTGGAAGTAAAATAATTTGCTTGGAAAGTAAAATAATTTGCTTGGAAGTAAAATAATTTGCTTGGAAGCAAATTTTCAGTTAAATAAATGAGTAAAGTTATACAAGATTTATTAAAATTAGCAAAAGTAAATGCTGAACTAAGAAAACGAAATAAGGAAAAGGCAATTAGAAGATTTAGGATATGAAGAGGCAATCACAAAATTTCATAAACCTATAGTTGAAAAATTAGAATATCAAGATGTATCTAGAAAAGAAAATTTAAAAGCTATTCAAGATGCAATTGAAGAACTTTCATTTCAACCAATTGCAGATCTTCAAAAATTCCTGCCTTAGAAGATGTTGAAGAACCTATTTCAGATGCTAAAGAAATGAATGAGAGAGAAGCAGGAATTCATAAAATTAACTTAAACAAAAACTTGAATGTATCAGTTATTAAAAAAAGTTAGGATCTGATTTACCTTCAGAATTAGTTAATAAATCTGATGAAGAGATTGATGAAAAAATAAAACAAGCAAATGAAAAAATCAGTGAAATCGGACGTCTAAAAGGTCCTCAAGTAAAAGCACTTAATAATGCTAAAGATGAAGAAAAAAGAAAAAATTACAGAAAAAATTGATCGTTTCGATTATAAAATGGTTGAGGTGCGAAAATATATTAGAGCATTAGAAGCTCTCAAAATGGGGAATTACTATATGGGTGAGGGTCTTAATATTTTAGATAAATTAACAGGTAAAATATGTAAGGGAACTAAAAACAAGAAAGTATATAACCAAGTAGTTCAATTACTAGATTTATTATAGAAAGAGGGTAAAATGACTAATGAGCAAGTAAAACAATATTATTCAAAGTTTCGATCTTAATAAATGAGTAATTATATTGTATCAAGAATTTATTTGAGTGAAGGTCAGAAAAACAAATTAAAATCAGCAGTTAAGAAAGGTGAAGAAATTGCATTGCAAATTGATAAAACTAAAAGTGCTAATCATGATATGTATTTAACAAAAACTCAAATTAATCAAATTAAAAATGGTAAACGAATAACTATAAGTAAGACACAATTAAAGAAAACCGGAGGTATTTTACCCTTTTTGATCCCTATCTTAGCAGCTCTTGGTACTGGTGCTTTATCTGGTGCTGCTAGTTTTGGTGTGAATAAAGCTTTAAGTAAAGTAACTGGATCAGGTTGTAAACCGAAAGGTTCACACCTTAAAAAAAACATTCTGGAAAGGGAGTTCATCAGAATTACGAGGTATATCCAATAAAACGATAGAACAAAATATGAAAGATGTAAAAGGATTCAGAGGTGTATTTACATCAGATTTATTACCTAAAAAGAATAAGAAATTTGAAAGTGGAATTATTAATTTAGATATATCTACAGGACCTGGGACTCATTGGGTCTGTTATTATAATGATCCTAAATATAATTTTGTGGAATATTTTGATCCATTTGGAGAATATAAATATAAAGACATTAAATTGAATAACATTTTCATACCTAAAAATATTGTAAAATATCTTGAAACATCTAATAAAGGAATTAGATATAATTCGAGTTTTTTACAAGAACCAACATCTGTTAAATGTGGTTTTTATTGTATGAAATACATAACTCAAAGGAATAAAGGTAAATCACCTGTTGAAGTTTTATATTCTTTTACCCAAGAACCAAGTGGTTATAATGAAAATTTTGTGCTTAATAAATGTTAATTTTAGATTCAAAAAATTTTGAGAAATCAGAAGATTTTACAATTGAATATGTACCACCTATTCCTGAAAATTCAAAAAGAGCTTTAAAATCTATGTCTATGTGGGTTTCATATAACAATATTGATGAAGAATATGAAAATAATACATTTAAGTATTTTGATGGTAGTTTATGGCATGAAATAACTATAGATAATGGAAATTACACATTAAGGGAATTAAATAACTTTTTAATAAAACTATTTGGAGATAAACCACCAAATATTTTTAAAGCTAATTTCGCTACACAGCGCTTTATAATTGAATTAAAAGATGAATATAAAATTGATCTTAGAGAGGGCAAATTACATGGAATTTTAGGATTTGAATCAGAAATATATGAAGATAATCATCAAGAAGGAAAATATATGGCAAACATTTCTAGAGGAGTTGATGACATACACATTCATTGTGATGTAATTACAGGAGCTCTATATAATAATATTAATTCAGATATTTTGTATTCCTTTACGCCATCTAATCCTCCTGGTAGTTTAATAAAAATTGATGAAATAAATCCTTTATTTTTACCCAATAATAGACGAAATTATATTCATAGAATTCGAATGTATATCACGAATCAAGATAATGAACTGATAGACTTGAATAATATGAGAGTCTTATATAGATTAATTTTAGCTTAAGCTTTACAGCTTAATAAATGAATTATAACAAACATAGATTATATGCAAAACGATATGGTGGTAATATCTTCACTGAAGGAATTCAAACTTTTGGAAAAAAATATTAGAAGTTTTAGGTAATTCAGCAAAAATAGCAATTGAAGATAAAGCTAAAAAAGTTATTCAAAATAAACTTAAAAATATATTATCTAAACCTCCTGTAACTGTTAATGATATATTAGCTAAAACGAAAATTTCAGGATCGATATGGATCTGGTTTGACACGGTATAAATGAGTTTTTTATCCTAATAAATGGAAAAACTATGGGACTTAAAAGCTATTCCAGATTAATATAGTAATAAAATTGCTAAGTATGAATATATAAAACATAATGAAGATAGTACTAATGTAAAAGAATCTGATCAATATAAGTTTACTATTAAAGATACAAATTCACCTATATTATATAGTAACGGTTATATATGCTTAGAAAGTAAAATAGTAAAAAATAATAATGATACTATAGGAACTGATAATGTTACATTTGTAAATGGTGGGAATCTGTTTAAATCCGCTTCATTAACTATAGGAAAAGAACAAACTGATTCTAATATTGAATGTGCTTCATTAATTCATCAAATTAACGGACTTATAAATTTCACAAAAGATTATTCCACTTCAGAGGCTACAAATATGATGTATTATGTTGATACATCAGAATCAGCTGATAAAGATAAAATAGTAATAGATGATCCTAATAAAGATGTAAAGAAAGGATCAGATATCAAATTAAAAGAAAATGCCTCTTATAATAAAGGATTTAGACAGAGATGGCTTTTAACGAAAAAACAGCAATGTAAATAAAATTTTAGATTCCTTTAAGACAACTGTTTGGGTTCCTCAACGATTTTCGAAGATTAATTTCTGATATAAAAGTTACATTTGAATTTCAAAGAAATAGTCATAATGATATGTTATACACATATGTTGCAAATCCTAATTGTAAAGTTATTATATCTGATTTTCAATTATGGTTACCTTATGTACAGTTGTACCCATCCATTGAGGCTGAATTTAAAAGTATAGCTTTGAATTCTACACCTATTGAAATTACTTGGTGTTCTGCTTCAATTGAGAAAAGTAATCAGCCAACAACATCAAGTGGTGCATGTCATATAAGAACTACATCTGATGAGGTGTTAAGTGTTCTTGTCATTCCACAGTATGTAGAAAAAGAAAGCAATCAAAATCAGAACAATATGGTTTTTGATAATTTAGATCTCCTTGAATGCTAGATATTATGTAATAATAAAAAAGTTCCAGAAGAAATTTATAAAACGAATTTTAAAGATGGGCAGTTAGATTATAATAGATGTTACTCTGAATTATTAGCAGCTGGATTAAATACTCATAATACTGAAAGTGGATGTCTTATAAGTTATGTAAATTATGCGAGATTGTATCCAATCTTCTATTTTAATTTATCTAATCATCCAGAGTATACTAATATTTCGAATTTAAGACTAGAATTTAACTGGAGATTAGGATCAAATCCAGGTAAACTATATAGATTTTATTTCATCGTGAATGAAACAAAAAGAGGATCACTTAATATGGCTAATAAGGAATTTAAAACTTTGAAAACTTTAGATTAAATAAATGAATTGGTACCCTTTTGGTTCGTCTTATGAAGAATTTGGAATTGGACCACCTGGACCTCCTGGAAATGGATTTAAATTAACAGATGATGGTAATTATGATATGGAAGAAAAAATTTAAAAAATTGTAAAGAACCTATAGATGAACATGATGTTACTACAAGAGAATATGTTTTAAAACAAATAAGAGAGAATAATCTGGAAGTTAAAAGTGAAATAGAAAAAAATATTAATGGTAGTTTTTCAGATTTTGTTTAAGAAACTGCTGTAAGAATAAGAGATTTAGATGCTGTACTTAAAGGTGAATTAAGTAATTTGGATCAAAAATATTTACATATTCAAGATGGGAATGTAATTAATGCGAAAGGTAAAAGAATAGGAAATGTTGCTGATCCTACAGCAGATAAGAATGCAGTGAATAATAGGTATTTAGAAAACAATGTTTTAATTTTAAAAGATGAAAAGTTTGATGTTCAAAATAAAAGACTAGTGAATATTCCATCTCCTCAGGATATGTATGACGCAGTTAATAAAAATTACGTGGATAATCAAAAATTTTATGCAACAATTAAAGAAGATAAAAAAGCATATAATACCTTTGGTGCTATGCGTTATTGGGAAACAGTCGTTTTTATGAAATTTAGTAGCAATCTCCTTGACAGAAATATGAAACTGAGTGAAAATATGGATATGAAAATTACATTTTATTTATGTCCTAATTATACTAATGGGAAATCAGAAGTTTTAATTACACTTGGGGAGAATATATTATTTAATGGTGATGCCTACACAGATAAACCTTTAATACTCTTTGCATCAGCAAAAAAGAATGATGAATTAAGCATACAAGCCATGTCTTATTTAGAATTAAACATTTTTAAACCTTACTTAGAAATTGAAAAAATAACATTCCTTTTATAAAATTTCATTCTATATAAATGGATAGGTTAATTAGGAACAATATTAATTGGGATTCAGTTTCTAAAGATAATGAACTTTCATAAGATATAATTAGAAGTGTAAAAGATGCAGTAAATTGGGATTTAATATCAGAATATCAAAAATTATCTGAAGATTTTATTTCAGAATTTCATGATAAAGTGAACTGGGATGAAATTTCTCAATATCAGATTCTTTCTGAATATTTTATGAATAACAGTAAATTAAACTGGTCTTTGATTTCTCAATATCAAACACTTTCTGAGAGTTTTATATTAATGAATATTGATAAATTAGATATGAGAAGAATTTCTATGTATCAAAAATTAAGTAATGATTTTATAAAAGAAATCTTTCTATTCTTAGACATGTCAATAATTCCAATAAAACAAAAATTAAGTGAAGAAACTATAGATTTTCTTAGTGATTTTATTGATTGGAAAGAAGTTACAAGAAACCAAGAATTAACAGAAGATTTCATTATGAAATATAAAGATAAAATTAACTGGTGTGATATTGTTATCAACAGAAAATTCTCTGATTATTTTATAAATGTAAACTATAAAAATCTTGTTGTGCATTTACTTGCAAAGATATGTCATAAAATTTAAATATTTTTTAATCTTCAACAATTTTTAATCTTTCTATAAGGGGTATCCATTTTGGGTACCCCTTTTTTTAATGCATTTTTTATGAACATCAATAAATATTATGATGATCCTAAAATGTTGATTTTTTAATTTTACGTTATTTCCCCCATAAGGAAACGATGATTTTTTTAATTTTGATGATTTTTAATGATTTTTTATTGTTTTTATGTTAAAAATGTGTATATTTATATGATTTTCGTTCATTTTAAGCGTTTCCCTCTGATTGCGCTCGTAACCCCATATATATACTACTGTCGCGGTATCGAATAACTGGCAGAAAGGGGGCTAAAGACGGTGCAACACGAAGGCCTATACTTTAAATGCTAGGCTGCTTTCGTCGTAAAGTTACAAATGAAGACATAAAGTGAACAAAATAATTCAAAACGTTCGACTCACCCTAATATTACATTCACTTACTTGTGTTCTTAGAATCACAATTCCAGGATCTAACTTATTTATCCAACGCACAACGTCCTTGAGGTTTATTTCTCCTCTGCAGATTCAGAGCTATTGAGTGTGACAAAAAGTTCCACATTTCGCTCTCCAAACTTTTGCTGCGAAACGATTTGTTGAATTATGATGATTACACCTGAACTGGTCACATGTTCGTCTGTGCTGCAGCTTGGATGAGCCACACTTAATGGCTAATATCTCTCTTTCTTCCGGTTGATGGAAACTTTTTTTGCTTCTCTTATAATTACATCTTTTGCTTCTCTTATAATTATTTCTTTCTGTTACTTCTTCCAAATAAGGAATTTCAGGTTAAAGTTGTTGCACATTTAGTATTGGGAAAAGTTACAGGCTCAAATTATGTTCTTTAAATATTCTGCCTCTGTATAGCTGCTCACAGTTGTATTTAGAAAATGGTAAATTTTAATCTATGAGTATCTATTCCAAAAAGAAAATAATTTATAAAAAAATCTTTTGAATTACTGTCATGTAAAGTAAGCACAAATTCGCATTCGCAGAAGCCAAATTCCAAACACTCGAAATATTCAGTCAGCAGATGGTATGTTTTTAGTTTTCAAAAGGAAGGCAATGTAACCGAGACTTGTGCATTACAAACATGGAATTCGTACGGCTTTTCTGAGCAGGACATCATGTCAAACAGCGAAATATGCCTCATTATTTCAAACATATTTTCCATGGCTCTCTATAAATGTGTGAGCCTGTCTCTTAAATCGCTGGCCGGTAATTAAAATTAACCAGGGACAGTATTATTGCACATAAGTTTGTAGGCTTTACCTCGGAAGATGAAGCCAAGGGTATGACGCTGCATTAAAAAAAATTAAAATAGTGCATCACTTCCTTGTGTAAGTAATTTCCGAATATATAATCTCATATGGAACAATTAAATTTTAACTGAGGAATCAATTGTGGAAATTTGTTACTGGTTAACACGCATGCAAATGCACCTAACCAAATATGAATGAAATTATTTAGGTTGAAAAATGAGCTGAGATGCCGTATATTTGGGATGTGGTTCCATAATACGCATATTCTTCTTCATATCGTTATTTTGGCTACGTGTATTTCGGGTGTAAACGGCACGGATTGCAACCAACTTAATGATATTCCAGGGTAACCCAATGACTCTCAGAGCGGATATGTCGCCTCATTTTGGACAACACAAGTCTTCAGAAGAAGCAAGTTTCAAGAAAAGGTTTTCTATATTCCCGTACACTTGGGATGTGGTTCCACAATTCTTGTTTTTCTCTTTATACTCTCATGACATAGACAGTAGTATGTGTCCACGCAAACGTAAGCTAACAGAGGAATACCAAGGATTTCATTTGGCACAATACATTCCGTAAAATTTATGCGCAGGGAATTGTCTTTCTTCAAAATACTACTTCGATATTTTGATTTGCATCACCATACAGTTCTTCCTTCGCAGGTAAGCAGTGTACTTGATATATTCATCTAGATATAGAGGATCCAATTTATAAGGTTACAAAACTTAACCTTCAGAATAGATAATTTGGAGCAGTGACGCGATTCACATACCTAATTGTCCTTTAAATGGACAGCCAAAACAGAGATGAAACCTGATCAATTACAGGAGTTACGTGGTTATACCTCTCACATCAGACTACAGAGAACAGCAAGGGAGGACCATACGTCATTGCCAAATGGTCAATTGTTCAGACAACGACAGATACACTTTTCTGTAATGATGTCTTTTTAAAGGCGAAATTTGAATACTTGACTTGGATTTAGGTGAATGGTGCTAACGATGATATTTATTTAAATAAAACTGTGCTAATGAATTACTAAATGGGCAAAACATGCGTCATTAAGTGTTACCCAGAGAGCACAAATAGAGACTTTATATCATGAAGGATACTCTGAACGTGGCACAAGCAGAAAGGTAAATGTGAGCAAGACTGCTATTTATAACATAATCATGAAATATCGAGATAAGTATGCATTTAGCGACCGAAAAATATGTGGACGTTAAAGGAAAACAATCTCACGCGATGCAAATACCATAAGGTGAATAGTTATGCGGACTCTCTGGGGAGTTCGTGTAAGAAAATCAAGGCCTTTCTACATTCAAAATGGTCTGATATCACTTGTAGTATCAGCACCGTTTCCCAACGTCTTAGCAAAGATTTGGATTGAAGTCTGTAAACCTGCACATAAACCTACACTAATATATGTAATGAAAAAGAAGAGATTTCAGTTTGCATAGCGTCATGAATTGTGAATTGCTGAAAATTGGAGCCAAGTTCTTTTTTCCGATGCATCAACTGTCCGTCAATTTGAATCACGTGAAGCACATGTTTACCGAAAAAAATTCACACTTAGCAACGTGAGACATCCTCCTAGTCAGTTGATATGGGATGCTATGTCGGCATACGGTACGGATTCATTATATTTTTTGCCGATAGGCACTAACATGCCTGGTCTTTTTATGTGGTAGTGTTATGTAAGAAGCAGCTAACTCATTTGCAAGTGCACAGATGCACAACGTTTATGCATGATGGTGCTCCATGCCACAGGTGAAAGAGATATGCTAGACACACCGACACAATATCGTAAAACGATACTTCCTTTGCGTTTGTTTTCCGTGCGACCGTGTGGAACAAGGTACAGACAAACTCTTCTCGCCTTTAACTCTGCTAATTCGCTTTCACACCAATCGTGTTACATTAGAAGACTGAGAGTTGCTCTTCACATGCCATGGTTTACATTTAGCATTCAGAGATTTTTGTTTGACGTGCTAATATCTTATTCCCAATGCCTATCATGTTGGAATTAATGCCCTATTTGTTATTATATGGATGAATTTAATATTAAGGAGATTAAAAGAGACGACGCTGACAAAAAGTGCGTGCTTGTTGAAAACAAAAAGGGGAGGAGTGGGTGCTGGAAGTTGTTTTGTCTAATTAAGGAACTAAAATGTTTCACAGCAACACCAATTTTGACCAGGTTTTGTTGAACTGAAAATTTCTAAAATATGAATGTTGATTTCATGAGTGTCCCTTCCTTCAGAAGGGCGATGATGAAACCAAAACCCAGATTTCGGAAACTTTCAACTGAGCTCGTGAAATATGGGGCTATTGTGAAAACTATTCTGAAGATTTAAATATATTGCAGAAAACAGAAAAAAACTGAAAGGTTTATATGTTATTATAAAGATTAATATGTTATCAAGAAAACAGCAAAAATTGAGATTAAACATACAAGTTATTTAGCTGAAAAATTTTGAATGCAGCGCCGTCGTAATTAAGTGGAACAGCCTTAACATTGCTGCGGAGCGACTTTTGAAAATGTTTAAAATAGTTAAAAACTGCCATCTGTTTCTTTCATTGTTGTAAATGAAAGAAAAAGATGGCAGTTTCAAAACTTTCCATAAGTAAGTGAGTAAATTATACGTTCCAGTAATGCATTTGTTTGATTTCTACATAACCTAGGACCATGTAACCTACGACGCCCACTGCGGAAATACGTTTTGAACGCATTGTGTATACACATATATATTTATACATGATTATATATAAATAATTATATATTAAGTTTCAAATACACTCACCTACAATGAAATTTTTGCACCTGGAATAAAATTTGCTACAACCGCGAAACTTTGCAAATAGCTAGAGTGCCTACTGGTGTGCAAGTGATCCATCATGTTGGCTCGACGTGCTATCTCTCCCGAGCTCTCCTCTTGCGAATGTTATGAAATCACACTATTTTCAGTCTCCATCAAGTCGGTTATATCTTCTTGCGTGTTTTCGGGCGTATATATCTCCATATGCTCGACGAGACCAGTAGACGTACTCGGTTGCGGCTAGCGGCGCTACACCTCCTCACGCTGTCTACAGTCTCTCTTACGCTGAGCCTCGGACATTTTGGGCTTGTTCAATTTTTTTTGACGCATTCTTTCTTCTGGTTTGCATTTGCAGTAGGCCTGAGCCTTCTTCAAATTAAGATATTGAGATATTTCGAAAATTTCCACAAAGTTTTGAAGTATTTCACAATTTTTCACACACCTAATCTAGCTATCTCAGAAATATTATTATTGATATCGATATACCTCGCGTAGACGAAACGAATGACACCTCGCGGTACGTGCTATCACGTCGCAGCACCGAGTTATACTAATTCAATCGCGCCCGCCGGAGCGCCGATTTAACTTCAAAATTACGGACGCGCACAGCGCTGACTATTGCATCTTCTGAACTTAAACGCTATTTAGGAGGACTCTTTGGATCTTCTTCTCTTCAACTCAGTTATTACATTATTGCTAGCTTTTATTGATTTGAAGATATTGAAAAAAAATCTGGTGTACACTTTTTTTGGGACACACGGCTTTTTACCATGGGACCCAGTACTGGAACGAAACGATAGACGTATTCTAAGTCAAAACTACCTGTTTTTATAAAATCCACTAGACTGTATGAAAGCACATTTTTGCTGAAGCAAGTTACAATGAAATCAGTAATCACTATCGTCAAAATGATACTCATGAAAAAACAATAAAGACGGACTTTTGCCACTGGATTCCGTTTGCAGGGGATTTCGCTTGTGAGAATGAAATGTCGAAACAAAATTAATTTGATTTTGCCATTTAAAAACTTCAGTTGAGCTTTTGGAGCGTGCCGCTTCCAAATAACTGGACATATTCCATGACTTCCAGAAAGTTATATCTCTCCACCGTTTTCATAAAACGAAGAAAATAGGGTGTTTTAGCTTAATAAAACAAGGCTCACGATGCTCAGGAAAGAACACACCACGCATTTTGGTTTCTTACATATCATCATCATCATCATCATTGTCAACCATTATCAATCCGCTGCTGGACGAAGGTCTCCCCAAGTTTCCTCCACAACGGTCTGTCTTGTGCCAGTCTCGTCCATGTCACTCCTGCATACTTTCGAATTTCATCCACCCATCTTCCATGTGGTCTTCTTCTGGGTCTTTTCCTGTCCCTTGGAATCCAATCTAAAATTTCGGCTGTCCATCGATGGTCTGTTCTTCTGGCAGTATGTCCACCCCATTGCCATTTCAGGGATTTAACTCTGATCATGATGTCTTCCACTCTTGTCATTTTTCGGATCCACGTGTTCCTCTTCTTATCTCTCCTTGTTACACCAAAGCATGCACCTCTGTATGCTTATTTGAGTTGTCTGCAGCCTTTGTATGTCTCTTTTAGTTGAGGTCCACGTCTCTGCACCATAGGTAAGCACTGGAAGGATGCATTGATCAAACACTTTTCTTTTAAGACATAATGGCATATTGCTCTTGAAAATTATGCTGTTTCTTCCAAAAGCTCTCCAGGCAAGTTTTGTACGCCGAATAATTTCTTCACCAATGTGACCCTCAATTGATATCTGCTGTCCAAGATAAACGTACGTGTCTGTTATCACCAGCTTTTCTTAATCAATCGATAAATCTTCATTTCTTGTAAAAGCATTGTACATCACTTTTGTCTTCTGAAAGTTCATTTTTAATCCCACTTCTTTACTCTTGTCAGCAAGTTCCTGCATCATACTCTGTAGCTCTGATGGGGTAGTTGCGAAAATGACTATGTCATCAGCAAAACGAAGGTAATTTAGATAATCTCCATTAATCTTTATCCCTTTGTTTTCCCAGTTCAGTGATTGAAAGACATTTTCCAATGTGGCATTAAAGAGCTTCGGAGATATGGTGTCACCTTGTCTCACTCCTTTTCCAATTTTTATGTGTGTTGTATTTTCAAACAGCCGAATCTTTGCACTTGCATTTTCATAGATGTTATTAATAATATTAATGTATGCATCTTCAATACCGCAGGATTTCAGAGCCATTGCAACTGCTGATGGTTTCACCGAATCAAAGCATTTTCATAATCGATAAAAGCCATGCACAATGGAAGTTCATATTCCCTCGCTCTTTCAATTAGTTCTCTCAGTACGTGTATATGATCTATTGTGCTGTAGCCACTCCTACATCCAGCTTGTTCTCTCGGTTGAGCCATGTCCAGTGTCACCTTCAAGCGGTGTGAAAGAACTTTAGTGAAGATTTTATAAACCACTGATATGAGGCTGATAGGTCTGTAGTTCCTGAGATCCTCAATGTCACCTTTTTTATGTAGCAAGATCATTGTAGCGTTGTTCCAATCCTCAGGAATTTTCCCTTCATTAAGGCATCGAATGAAAATTTGGGCGAGTACTGTTTCGATTTCTCCACTTGCTTCTTGTATGATGTCTACAGTAATTCCATCTTCTCCTGGAGCTTTTCCTCGCTTCATGTTCTTGATTGCATGTGCAACTTCTGCTGGAAGGACTGGAAGAACTCTGGTACTGGTACCTTTCATGATGTCTGGAGTACATGTATCATCCCTTTCATATAATTTGGAGTAGAAATCTTTCACTCTTGTCAAAATTGCGCCTCTATTTCTTGTTACCGAACCATCTTCTTTTCTCAGTGCCATAATCTGTTTTTTTCCCTTACTGAGATGTCCCTTTGCTATCTTTAGGCTTTGGTTGTTTTCAATTGCTTTCCTTACTAGTTCACAGTTGAATTTCATTACGTCTTCAGTGATACTTTTTCGTACTGTCATGCATAGTTCTATATATTCCACTTTGGAAGTTACATCTTCTTTAGTTTTCCTCATCACTCTTCTTTTTTGCATCAACATTTTGGTTTTTCCTGATAATTTGTTCACATGCAATTTGTTCTTAGACCCAGCTAATTTTGTTGCTGTTTCCATAAGAGCGTTTGTTACCTTTCTGTTAACTTCAGAAATATCCACTTCTTCCGATGTTAGGCCATCTAAAGCAGAGAATCTGTTCTTCAGTTCCAATTTGAAGGTATTATGGTGTTTTTTAAGGTTGGTTATGTCAATACATTTTGTTTGTCTTATGAGTTTGCTACTTTCGAGTTTAGTGTTGAGGTGCATCTTACATCTCACCAATCTATGGTCACTGCCTGTGTTGAACTTGTTTAGCACACTGCAGTCTTCTATGACGAATTTTTTGTTACACATAATAAAATCAATTTCACTTGTCGTCCCATTTGGATGTCTCCATGTCCATTTCCTGTGTGGCTTTTTCTTGAAAAAGGAGTTCAAGATGAAAAACCCTTCTGCCTCTGCAAACTCTACGAGAGTATTTCCATGCTGGTTTCTGTTGCCGTGACCGAATTTACCTACTGAAGTTTCATTCTGTTGCCGTTGCCCTATTTTTGCATTGAAATATCCCATAATTATTTTCAAGTGCTGCTTACCTTTATTATTTAGATCACGAATTTCCTCATAAAATTCTTCAATTTCTTCTTCAGCATGACTTGTGGTGGGTGCATAAGTTTGAATAATCTGAGCCTGGTATCTTCTCGAGAGTTGTATAACGAGTCGTGCAGCTCTGTCAGAGGAACTTTCAACTTCTACAACTTTATCCTTCAGTTTCGTGTTTATTATAAATCCAACACCACTAGTTCTGCCAGTATCTGTCCCACGGTAGTAGAAGAGATGTCCACTTTTCAGTTCAATGAGATCTTCTCCTTTTCTCCTTACCTCACTTAGCCCGACGATGTCCCACTTGATCCTTTGTAGTTCCTCTTCCAATTCAAGAAGCCTTGAATCAGAAGATAGGGAGCGTCCGTTATACGTAGCCAAGTATATAATACTATAAATTAGATTTCTGACAGCTTCTGATACACGTTATTGATAAAAATCGCATTTCCAAGATTCTTTATACGTATATAACCAAAAAATCTTAAAATTAAAATAAATGTCACGAAATGAAATTTGAGAATAATCAAACGCACAAGAGCGCGCAGAAAATCGTGACAAAGTTTGATATGACGAGAGGAAAAGGAAACATTTTCTTTCAAGTAAAAGCTTGCAATTTTGAAAGGGATTATGGCATTGCATTAGTTCATAACCGAAAAGATGAAAACAATTCTAACCGCACTGTACTAGTTTCTGTCGTCCTACTTGGAATATGAGACGTGTGATAGCGTCACACTTCAATTAAAGATTACTGACACCACAGCTAGCCAAGTGTATCGAATTCAGAGAACCAGAAAACTATTTTTATAATGAGATGTAGCATCCTGGATATTTATAGCCGAAATAAATATAATTCCTTCAATAATTTTGAACAAACGCCTTTATATAATTTTCCATTACTGCTCTTACCCGCAACACAAAACAAGGAATAAAATCTATGTGGATTTGTAATCACTGGCTTTTGTTTACAGACGCCACCTGCACGGAAGCAGCAAATAAATGTTCCAACATAATGAGATGCTCTTAAATTAAAGTCAGGCTTTGTCTTCAAAGATTAGGTAATTAAAGTAAAGCCTTCCAACAGGCTTTTTTGCAAAACTTTACGTGCTAAATAACTGCATTCCATATGTTACATAATTTTTTACAATATTATACTGGCTTCGGCTAGTATAACGCTGGGTGGACGAACTCTGGAACACGTGTTTCTAGGAGGAACATGACGTCTTCTCCGTATGAACTAATCTTCGATGGCACTGTTAGTCCCCAATTCTGTTTTTATAAAAGATAACGCCCTTTCCATATGGTGTCGGATAGTCTACAAACACATGGAGAGTCAGCATATTAGTCGAATGAAATGGCCAAGAAGATCTACGGAACTGAACCAGATAGAGAATATCTGGAATGTCCTATGAAGAGCAATTTTAAGACAGCAATGCCCTATATGAATCCTTTCTGGAATATAACAGGCCTTTTGAAGGTATAACTGATATTGCCTCACATTCCTACTCACAGCCTTGCGAACAGCATGAGGTCCCATTGCGCTAAGTAGCTCTATCCCTGTTCGGTGTAAATGCACTCTTTATTAGCTCCTCGAAATGTGTTCCACTTGCTACACCACTTTTAGACTGCCGTACTTTCATGCACATTCTTCATCTTCATGTGGTGATGGCATTTCTATCCTGTTGTGTATTGCTTCATTCCTGGTATATTCAATGAAGTCCCTGGTATATTTTAACTGCAGATCCACACTTGTTCCTTACATCAGAGATCTGTATGTCAAGTCAGGTCAACATCATGACGTCCAACGTATTTTTAGTGGACGGATCTTCAGATAAATGGTTCAGACTTGATCAGTTTGATGAAGATGTGTAATATCGCAAATGAAGGCGTCATTAGAGTTTTATTGTGACTGAATGTAAATTGCGATGACAGGCGAAATGCTACTAGAGCTCATTACCGATGGATAACTAAGTTATTAGAGTACAGGAATGGGCCCAACATTTTTTAATGATGCCGGAGTAATATGGCGGAAAGTGAGGAAAGTCTGAACGGCTGCGGAAGATACTTCGTGACAGCTTCATCCAAGAATGCATCGATAATAGTTTATAATGACGATGACGACATTTTGAAGTGCTAAACCAAGAAATGTTAGACAGATAAAAGTTTCTTCAACGGTTGATGAAAAAAATGTCTCTATGGTCATTATTTAAACCTTCATTTTAATTGCATCCTCAAATGTTACATGAATAGGCCAAGTGGATTTCATTCTATGGTCAAAGTTAGATCTCATAGCACACTCAGCATCCGATTGTTCGAAGGGTTCGGCTTTTGACCATTCTTACCATCATGAAGCACGAATAGAATATTCATTTTAACAGTAAGTCTGTTTTTCTGTTGAAGGTATTACTTAAAACCAGACCCGACTAACAACTTAGAAGCCTGTGAGTTGCTCACAGTTATCGTTGATACAAAAAAATGAAAACAAATGGCATGTGCGAACTGAGAGACAAGATTTCAGATTGACGTGCGAGCAACTAGTGAATTAGTTCCTTATTCTAATTCAGAAATTGAGATACCCTAGAAACTGCCGTTCACTGCACTTTAGGGCTTGAAATACATTTACCATTCTATGAAAAATATTTATTGAATGAAATGTACCGACTCCATTCAAAAAACTGAATGGAACTCGAAAGTTTTAAGATTTATATTTATAAAATTTATTATTTATAACATGCAGTGGCATGCATTTTTTTTCATGAGATATTAAGCCATGATCGCTCAAGCTGTTTGCTTAGCAACGGGATTGCGTAAAAATTTAGTTTCGAAGCATCTGAAGTGTGTGCCGATCTGCATAGCTAGTGATTTGCACACCCAGCTGTGAGAGACCTTAAGGCACCATTAATTGTAACTTACATTTGCCCAGGAGGTTAACAAATAGCAAAATTACTAAGCAGAACCTGACCTCGCGTGCGCGGAAATCCACTTTCGTGAATTTTGCTATTTAAAAGAAAGTTTACAAATCGTTACCATTTCTGTGTGATACTTTTTTTAAAACTTTTATTTTAAATTGAAACTTAATAGCATCTTTCATCAATGCTTGGGTGATGTACAAAAATATGCTCTGTCAAAAATACTGAAGGGAACATTTGGCACTTTAAACGAAGTTTACCTCCCTTTAAACGAGTTTAATGTGCAAAGTCTTTTCTTAATATTTTTAGTTAAAATGTATTGTTTTAAGAAGAAATTAACCTCCCGCAAATGCAGTAGAAACTTTTTTTTTTTTTTTTTTTTTTTTTTTGTTTGGAGGTTTAACGACCACCGTGAGCAACTCAATGGGCTATAAGCAGTCGCCCGTCCCTAATTTAGGGTCACTGGTTCCAGGGAAGGGAGAGAGCCAGTGCCGTAAGACAAACACAACATCCATGCCTGACCGGGATTCGAACCCGGACCCCTTACGGACGAATGATCAGAGGCCAACGCCTTAGACCACTGCGCCACCGGGGCGGCGTAGAAACTTTAAAGTGAAAGATATTTTTTTCTGTTCTGCACCCATTGATGCGAAATCTGCAAAATCCGGTATTATGTGTATGAATCCAATGCACATCTTCTTAAAATAACCATGAAATGGAAAAGGTTTGCTTTCATTTTTTGTTTCGTCTTTTGGAAAATAAAAATGAAAACAGCAACAAAAAAAAAAGAGAAAGACAAAAGGGAAATGAACCATTATCTAGAATTGTGCAAGTTATGTTAGCTCTACTAGATGTTTATTTATTCTAAGATAAAGTTCTACGAAGAATGGGTAATTGTTGTGCAAAAATAGACAATATTTATCATTGAGACACGTTTAACATATCTATAGTGAGAATATTTTTTGGTCTAGCGCTTATTGAACATTATTATAGAATGTTATCCTTTTTACTTGTTCTTTTGGGTTTGAATAACAGTCATTGTATCACAATGCATCGCGTATCTCCGCGAATTTACCCATTACAATATCGGGAAGATACATTATATGTAATTCCCAATTTCGTATGTACCAATACGCTTCGTATAATAAAATAATAAAATCATCAATATTCCAGAAAAAAAAGGATTCAGTCAAGCGTTGTTATTAATGAGTTGTGTTCCAAGGTGCGTCGTATTTATACAAATGCTGGAAAATATTTAAAAATAGTGGTGCTCCGAAATTTGTCAAAGACTAATGCTAAAATGCTTTCCTCTGCAGATTTCTGTCAGTTGATTCTCATATCAATCACACTGAAAGACAGCCTATTTCACTAAAAATGGAATTAGATGTTTACAAATGAAATTATGATACATTTGTCTGTGTTTCTAACTTAAATCATTGCCATTTGCTAAAATTCAATTTATCTATTTGCTACAATTCAATCTGCTACAGTTCAATTTCGTCATATAGAAGAATGTTAATTTAGTGATTTCTTAGATGGTTAGATTTAATTTCGTAACCAATAAATCAAAGGTTTTCGAATAGTAAAATTATTATTTTTTCAAATAAAACAAAAGCATTTTTGACCAAAATGCCCATCAATGATTTACAAAAACAGGTTTCAAACCATAAAGAATGTCTTCAAAGACAACTGAGAAAAAACAATTAAATAACTTTATGTCCTTCTACATATTACCAACATAATTGATATAAATATTTTTCTATTTTAGTGCAAGTCTGTGTGCGTTGAGAAAAATGTTTAATTCTGATTAATGCTTTTTGCAGCATACGCAAAGAAATTAAAGTAATCAATAAAATATAATTTTGTCGATAAGAACACGAAAATCGTGCATACAATTAGAAGATAATTTAGCCCTTACCATATAAATGAAAGGTGTCCGTATAACAAATAATAATATAACTATGATAATGGTTGTGTGAATACAGTTGTTGATACAACTGCACTTAGGCATTGGTTTTTACCGCTTCTTTGTTTAGTATTTAAAATGATAATTTCTCCTACATTTTAACACCCAAATCTTTTGTTAATTCGAATCCTTTTGAAATCTATGAAACCTTACAACATAATCTTTAGTTTTCCTATTTTGTATGTTTTGCAACACGCAACAGCACATGCCGGCACTTTATTGAATAGTGTCCAATAGTTTACGGATTTTCTGTACTTTTAATTAATTGAATAAAAAGACGCAATACAGTACCAAACCTACCGGATTTAAAGCAATTACTTTCGACTAAAAATATATAAGGAAATATCAGTATCAAAGCAATGAGGAACACACATACGGTAACCGAAAACATAAGATCCCGATTTCTCCTACTCCATAGCTGACATCATGCGCGATTACCACAAAAAAGTCGCTTCGGAGATCTCGTGAATCAAGCAAGTAAGTCTCTCCTTCCCCCATCGGACAAATACAATGAGAGTATAATAAGAAATTTATATGTGCACAAAGAAAACCTGAAGTTAAGCTGCAAAGTAGGTTTTCCCGTTACTTTTATTAGGCTGAAAAATCTAATTTGCAAATTGTGTCACGTTTTTAACACACTGTTTCCGCAGTTCTTGATCTTTGTCATTGCGCTATGCAAGTTTTGGGACATAGTAAAAAATGCCTTTCGAGATCGTCAATTCACCAAAACTTTATATATTTTATACGCATTTTTTCAATAAACTACACTATTGTGCAAACATTAAGGACGGAGAGGAAAAATTAGCATAACAGCGGAACGAGCAGGCAGAACGGACAGAAAACCACTCAGGAGATAGACTAGTGTCCGGTACGGTAGGGAATGCGCATATATGCATCATGACGTAGGGGGAGGGGAGTGTCGGAAGGGTATAAAGTACACGGGCGGTGTACGCTCAGCAATTCGGTGAAAGCTATTGCTCGGTGTACATCGCTTTGAACGACGTCGAGTTGCTGCCACCGTGTGATATGGACAACAGGTAATCCAGTAGACGGCATCTGGATTATTTTAGCCGAGGTCGCGTCGTTGGGAAGTTGTAAGAAGGTCGAAGTGTGACTAGTGTGGCCGAGGAGTTCGGGATTGCTCACAACATCGATTCACGAGCTTGGAGAGCATTTCAAACGACAGGAACAGCTGTCCAAGAGTTTATTAGTAGTCGTCCACGAGCAACCACGGCGGCGGACGACTGGTATATTGTCCTACAGGCGAGAAGAGACAGACGGCATGCAGCTGGAGAAATCGCAAGTCACATGCAACAGACAACTAGTCGTCCGTTATTGCGTTTTACCGTGGCCAGGAGGCTGCACAAAGGTGGTCTATTTGCACGACAACCAGTACGGTGTGTGCCATTAAAGTCTGCTCACCGGAGACGGTGTTTTCTATGGTGCCAGTCACACAAGAACTGGACACAGCAGTAATGGGGTCGAGTTCTCTTTACGGATGAGAGCCGATTTAGTCTGACGAGCGATTCTGGACACATACACAGCTTTTTTTTTTTTTGATTGGATGTTCAACGACCACCGAAAGCAACTCAATGGGCTATACGCAGTCGCCCGTCCCTAATTTAGGGTCACTGGTTCCAGGGAAGCGAGAGAGCCAGTGCCGTAAGACAAACAATACATCCATGCCTCCGCAGGATTCGAACCCGGACCCTTACGGACGAATGATCAAAGGCCAGCGCCTTAGACCACAGGGCTACCGGGACGGCACATACACATCTGGAGAAAGCAGGAAACACGCAATCACACCACCAACATATAGTAAAGGGACCGGGTTGGAGGTGTCAGTGTTACCGTTTGGGGCGGTATCATGCTTGGTAGCAGTACTGACCAGCACATCTTCCAAGGAGGTTCAGTCACTGATGTCCGCTATTGTACAGAGGTTCACCTGCCTCACGTGCGTCTATTTAGAGGTGCTGTTGGTCGTGAGTTCCTCTTCATGGACGACAACGCTACACCTCATCGTACAGTGTCCGTTGCAGAGCTGTTGGAGAGTGAAGATATTCAACGCATGGATTGGCCCGCAAGGTCCCCAGACCTAAATCCAACCGAACACGTGTGGGACCTTCTCGGGAGACGCTTGGCAGCACGTTACCAGCTGCCAGCGACGATTCCGCAGCTGCGATTGGCGCTACAAGAGGAATGGGCCGCGATGCATCAACAGCTCCTTGACAACCTCATTCTCAGCATGGGCAGACGTTATAAATCCCGCAACGCAGTCAGGGGTGATCATATCCCTTACTAAAGCCTGGATTTTTCTTGGCAACCGCCTGTCACATGGACGTTTCTGTCTTCTGTCCAGTTGTGCTCGAAGCTACCTTTTAAATAAAGGGTCTTTGTATCCTTTGGATTCCTTGTTTGGACGGTTTTGCTCACTTGTGCCACATTCTTACGTCTTGGGGATCTTATGGTATGTTTTGAGCCGATGTGGACCACTTCTGCACGACGTTGCATTTGAAAAACCGTCTCGTCCTTAATTTTTGCACGCCAGTGTATGTGTTTAATGATGTCTCATTTTTATTGGTGGAATGACGCTTCGAAAGTTGTTACACTAATATATTAAAAACTATTGGTTTATCTAAAATGGTGTAACAAATGTTTTTTATTCCATAGAAGTCATCAATAAGAATATAACAAATTGAATTTCACTATGTTTCAACATGAACTAGAGATTACTTTTATGTACGTGGTGGAACCAGAAAAATCACCAATATTTTTTTTTAAATCACGGCAGAATGCATGGGTTACACCAATTGCAAAACTCGGTTTTTCGATATTGTGGAATAGTTTACTAAACTCTGCTCTGAACGTGATGAAAACACCTTACACCTATAAAATGTAGGATTATCTGGTTCAAGTACAGCAAGAAATTGCCGTTATGAAATCTGGTCATGATTGTTGAGAGTTTAAGTCCTGAGTGACTTGTTACTATGACTTAATTGATTCGTTTCGCTTTTGATGTAGAAACCACCACTTAATGCTACTTCAAAATTAACATGTTTCTAATATTTGGGTATTCTTTTTCACAGAGTACGAAACTTTCATATTATTTTGCATGATCAGCATGGTTAATTCTTCCTGACTGAAAGCACGCCAAAATATCATTAACATTTATCCAGAATCAACGCGGTGTAATATTGCTAGAATCATTTCTGAATCTAAAAAGGTTCTTTCAGTTTACTTACTGCTTCAGCAATAGTAGAAGAACGTGATACTAAACACAGTAGATGAGAAAAATGAAAGTTGAAACACCAAGGGTGCACAGATATTTAAAAGATAAAAAAAAGAATAGAAAAGATATCGAAGACATAGGGGAAATATTCATTAGCTCGAAATGGAAAAATATCGGAAGACAATGAGGTCGCAAAATTGCAAACCGCGAATTTAGTGAATTTCCCAAGCATTAAAGACAGCAGCTTCTTGCTCCTTGAACAGATTATTCATAATCTGAATAGAATAGTACAGCACATGAAATATGAAAGTAAGAATTCTCTAAAAGATGAACATCATAGAATCAAGAAGATCCTTGACACTTCCATGTTGAATCAAGAAGATCCTCGAGATTCCTGTGCGTACGACTTTGTTAAATATATTCAAATGTCATTTCAAAGACGTAATTTAGTCACTCACCTTGCAAACAGTAAACACATGCGGTGGCTCAAAACACGAATGTAAAACAAGGCGTTTGTAGAAATTGAAAAAATTAAAACTAATGAGAGGGCTGCTATATGGAACAAACATGGGACACGATACGTATGCATTTTCCTATAAAACTATTCCAGTACTATGTGGAGATTTTTTTAATTCGCTTACATTTAACGATTTGGTAGTTATACTAAATGAAATTTAATAAAACATATTTCGGTTCCGGGTGGAAATCCGGTTTTACTTGGATAATAGTAGGTTCAAAACTTTTAGACCAGTTAATTTTTTTAAATTTCAATGATCTGCTCTTGAAATATTATTCTACAACGCACAGCCTTTAGGACAAATAAATTTTCAAAGATATGCATAGTTTGGTGTTCTTTGAATTCCCTCCTGATTAAATGAACACTGAAAATGAAATTACATGCACTGTATTGCAAAAGCATTCGGACACCACAATGGTTTGGGACAAATATTTTTTTTTGTAGCAATTAGTAGTTAGTCGGTCCACATTTTGCTGGTATTGCCGCAGCTACAAATCGAGGAGGCATACTATCAACAAGTTTGCAGTAGGTGTCGACAGAATTGGCTGGCCATTCGGCATGCAAATTTGCTGCCAAAGTGGAAAGTACAGACTTTTGTACAGGTCGACTTCGAATCCGTCAATCCAATTCATCTCAGACGTATTTTATGGGATTAAAATCTCGACTCTGAGTAGGCTAGCTTAAAAATTCCATCTCATTTTCAAGAAACTATTCCTGCGCACGCCGTGCCGCTTGGGAGGGAGATCAATTGCTTTGCAAGAGACAACGTTCATTTCCATAATACAACCATATTGTTGGTAAGACAAAATTATTCAGAACGTCGAGGCTCGCTTCAAAAGCCTTGGTTTGTAGTAAAATAACCAATGGGCCGCGTACTATTTACGGAAAACGATTTCATACCATAACAGAGTCTCCGCCGAAATTTAGCTGTTGGAAGGACATAGTCCTACGAAATCGTTTGCCGAGCTGGCGCCCAATCCAGACACCCGCATCAGATTCGAAGTATGAAAAGCGTGACTCTTTACTCCAAAGAACAGCTTTCCAATCGCCAACAATACAGGAACTACAGGAGACACACCAACCCCAAACGGCGCTTCTCATTCACTGTAACGATGTGCGGTTTGTGTGCCGCTGCTGTACCAAAAGAACGCACACCGTACAACTCTTTGCTGATAGTTAAGGTACTAATCGAGCCATTACAAACATTTCCTATTTTATTTGCGATACAAATCGCAGAGAAAAAAAGAAATTTCCAAATATTTCTTACCACGGATCTTCTATCACGTTTTCGTCAGTTTGCGCAGCCTTCCTGAATATTCTTTATTTTTCTGTAGATGCACCGTCCTGCTTGTATTTCTTCCTGACATTACTGACAGTCGATTTGAGTATATATTGTTTGCTGAAATGCTTAGTATGGAAACGTTACTTAAATGACATCTTACGACCAGCACATGTCGAAACTTGGAAAGTTCACGTCTACGCGGCGTATCTCATGCAAAGATACTGAACACACTGCAGAAGAAATAGTTTTAGATAGGTGCCTCGCCACTCATAACGCATCTTCTTGGGCAACCGTTTTTCGACACTTACGCATATACGTATTAGGTAGTGTCCCAGTACTTTTAATAATATAGTGTTTATCGTAATATATCTACAGAATAATTTGATTAATCAATACTCAGGAATTGGATTTAATGCTTTTAGTAATTTCCACGCAAAATTTTTTTCTTTTAAAAATTTCCAGTAATTTCTTCACCACTTTTTCATGTTTTGTACTGTATGTTAAACACGTTTCACTCTTATTTTGTGAAAGGTCGAGTTAAATAAATGTTTTCAACAAAGAATGTTATTTAACGAATGAACTTTTTTTTGCTGTTATCCAATATTTCTGTATCCGAAATCTTAATCATTTCAACTAATTGTTTATTCGTTGTATTATGTAGGATTTATACGAAATGTTACTTTAATCTTTACATGCAGTAATATACTTATATTAGATTACTTTTGCATATCTGAAAAAAATAAGAAACCGGTAATATTATGTTTTTCTCCTCAATAGTGTTGAACAATGTACCATCTTTCTCTTGTTAACGCGATCTGAAGTTGTGTATTTCCTTTAAGCCTGGTGCATTTCTGTTTTGTCGGAATGCTGAAAAAGAGGCGCAGCGAAGTAGTAAATTCTTAGGAACACAGAATATCAATCAGGCACGAGCCATCCTTACAAACGTGCGCAACTGGGATATTAAAATTTCTGTACAAACAGTTACCTGCAAAGGACTCAAACGTGCAAGAATCCTAGATGTTGCAATATGGAAAAAAGATTCGAGATTCAAGTTACTTGGGAAGTTGCCTGAATGGGAATACTTGCCCGGGATGTACAAGAACCTCAGAAATGGCAAACCGTATTGGCTATGCAAGAACAACTGCACGGAGACTGTGCAATACATAGTGAAACAAAATTTAAAAAAAGCAATTAGTGGTTTTCATGTGATCGCAAACGACTGGTCGATTATTGAGGGCGAAGGCAGGTTGAGATAATTAAAAAAGGAAGACGACAAACTCAATTGCGGCAAGCGACTTCTTCAATGACGTGACAGCCCTGTGTGAGCCGTGCGTTATCAAGGAGTGTTTTTCTTGATAACTCGTAGCGATAGAATGTTTACGGTGTGGGGTCATTTGGCCCACCCTGAACTCCCAACGTGGAGGACCATGGTACAAAGTGCGTCCGTTTCCGACTTCACACGGAACCATAAACGCATCGCATCCCCAAACACAGGATTCTGCCCAAAACCCCAGAAAATCAGCATACTAGAGGGCGGCAAGACGGGGACTCGAACATCTGTCAGAAAGACCAAAGAGACAGCAACTTGACTTGGCCAAATGCGCTATGACAGCAGCTTGACCAAATGCGCTATGACAGCAGCTTGACCAAATGCGCTATGACAGCAGCTTGACCAAATGCGCTATGACCGCAATTTGACCAAATGATCATCGAGACGCTGCACAACTGTCGTGTGGTGAACACCACCCCTGCCGCTACCTCACGACAAGAATTGCGGGATTCCGCTTCAACAACATGTAACAGAGCATCGTCAGAACAGCCGCAGGTCGGTAACCACGTGCTGCGCTTTGCATTATTTCCGCTTCGAAACATCATTTACCATCGGCGAACGGTTCGTTCGTTGGCTGTATTTTTCCCAAACGCTTTGTTAACATTTCCAGCTGCAATTCCTGCAGAATGGCCCAGTTCAAATTCATACAGGAAGATGACTCTTAAATCTGTCATCTTTATATTTCCTTTGCAAGCCATGTTACGTTCAAACGAACAACGTCTGAACTTTGTTCTTCACACATGTGCTCGCTATTTACAGTAACTCTGTAACGTAATACTCGCAACACACTCTGCGGGTATTTCGTCACAGATTTATTATAAATAGCTAGCACATGTGGGGACCATTCTGTAATACCCGGTTCCATTCCGCTATTGTGGGGGCCTGTCTTCACTGCTCATTTGCTCCAGACATTTCATTCGCAACAACTCAATGTAATTAACAAAAAACTGAAGGATAAATTTGTTGAAGTTGGAGGTTCCTCGGACAGAGTTGCAAGATTCGTTATCCAATTTACAAAAATACACCAGACTCAGATTATTCAAGCTTATACACCAACCACAAGTCATCCTAAAGGAAGAAATGTAAGAATTATAATAGAAAATTTGGCAAATAAATAACAAGGAAAAACAACAATGGAATATAATTATGGAAGATTTCAATGTGAAAAGAGCGCAAAAGCATCAGAATGGCAAAAGAATGAAAATATCACTGAAGACATTAGGAAATTCAGGTGCGAGCTTGTGAGAAAAGCAACTGAAAATAATTAAAGCCTGAAGAAAGCAAAGCAGTATCTCAGTATGGCAAGACAACCGTTTATGGTACTGAGAAAAAAGATGGCTTTGTATCAAGAAATAAAGGTGAAATTTTGACAAGACTGAAAGATTTCTGCACAAAATTGTATGAAAGAGGTGATACACCTATACCAGTCATTAAGAAAAGTATCAGTACCAAAATTCCTAGAGTTCTCCTGGCAGAAATTGCACATCCAATAAAGAACATGAAACGGGAAATAGCTGCAGGAGAAGATGGAATTTCCGTGGACATTATACACAAAACAAGCGGACAAATAGAGGCTACACTCATCCAAGTTTTCACAAGATGTCTCAATAAAGGAAAGATTCTACAGAACTGTAACAATGCTGCAATGATCCTGCTACATAAAAAAGGTGACATTGAGGATCTCAGGAACAGCAAGCCCATCAGCATCCTTTCAGTGGTATATAAGATCTACATTACGGTTCTTTCACATCGCTTGGATATGTGGCTCAAGACAGACAGTTGTGCAAGAAACTTGGCGAGACCTTCATCCAGCAGTGGATAGATAATGGATGACGATTCTAATGAAATTCCAGGGAAAAGTTAGCTAAATATTTTATAACTGGCATGATCTCGAGAGCCTATACACACTCCAAAAAAAAAATCCATTTAAAGATTTTCATATTTAGAAATAATTGACGAAATCCATTTTTTTCACATAAAGGCTGTTATTTAGTCGATTCAACGATTCACATCTCAGAGCAAATCTTGTGTCAAGCGAGTAGGCTGAAGCATAAGGGTAGTGTGAGTAGAAGTGTATTCCAACACCTTCTGCATTCTAAAATAGGAACACATTGTAACTCTCCGAATGACCTTCTTTAATTCCATCACACAGTAACATTACGCTCCGCTTCAGGTAAACTGATGTTTTCAACGAGTTTCAATTGGCTTACTTATTGCCGTTCTCTGCGTTGCCACCCGATTTCTTGTGATGTTTAAAAATATATATCTAAAATTATAAAAATGAATTACTAAAAGAATGACGAGCTACTATTTTTATTTATTCTTGGGTGAATGTTTCCTTGCTAAGCAGTTATGTAACAATATAACTGCACTCAATATAACAGGTTGTTTGGTATGAAAATACGCTTTGCCCTTTTGCCGTGTGGTAAAAATGAACTCAGGCTTTGCAAAATTACTAAAAAATTTTCGATCAATTATATTCGTTTCCTAAGAAGAACGAACACGAGTAGAACGAGTTAATTTGCTCACCAGAAAGCGTATTTTATGCTTTAACTTTGTAATTAGAATTGGTCATCTAGGAGGATGACTGATACCCAAAAATGAAAATCTTCCTTAACAAAGGAAGCTTTCTAAAGCGTTGCCCAATACACTCCGAGGCAAAGCACACAACCGGGACCATCTACATATTCTGAAAAACACATCGATTATTGGGAGATGTTATTTTTAGTGCACCGGGCATGGATGCCCAAGAAACGCATACAGCGTATGAAATCGTGTATTTTTACAGTGTAATAAACACAAAGATTCACTCAGCTTTCGCACCCCAATCGGTGGGGTTTTCAAGGCACTAGTAGATATAAAAATCCGTTTTTATGTTCACCAGTTCCTTGGAAATAGCACCCAGTACGGTGCTAAAGCTTGGCGAACATTGTGTTTATTACACCACAAAGGTATACGGATTTAATGCGCTAGGTTGCCATCTGATGCTGACTTTGGCTACGTATAACGGACGCTCCCTATCTTCTGATTCAAGGCTTCTTGAATTGGAATAGGAACTACAAAGGATCAAGTGGGACATCGTCGGGCTAAGTGAGGTAAGGAGAAAAGGAGAAGATCTCATTGAACTGAAAAGTGGACATCTCTTCTACTACCGTGACATAGATACTGGCAGAACTAGTGGTGTTGGATTTATAATAAACAAGAAACTGAAAGATAAAGTTGTAGAAGTTGAAAGTTCCTCTGACAGAGCTGCACGACTCGTTATCCAACTCTCGAGAAGATACCAGGCTCAGATTATTCAAACTTATGCACCCACCACAAATCATGCTGAAGAAAAAATTGAAGAATTTTATGAGGAAATTCGTGATCTAAATAATAAAGGTAAGCAGCACTTGAAGATAATTATGGGAGATTTCAATGCAAAAATAGGGCAACGGCAACAGAATGAAACTTCAGTAGGTAAATTCGGTCACGGCAACAGAAACCAGCGTGGAAATACTCTCGTAGAGTTTGCAGAGGCAGAAGGGTTTTTCATCTTGAACTCCTTTTTCAAGAAAAAGCCACACAGGAAATGGACATGGAGACATGCAAATGGGACGACAAGTGAAATTGATTTTATTATGTGTAACAAAAAATTCGTCATAGAAGACTGCAGTGTGCTAAACAAGTTCAACACAGGCAGTGACCATAGATTGGTGAGATGTAAGATGCACCTCCACACTAAACTCGAACGTAGCAAGCTCATAAGACAAACAAAATGTATTGACATAACCAACCTTAAAAAACACCATAATACCTTCAAATTGGAACTGAAGAACAGATTCTCTGCTTTAGAAGGCCTAACATCGGAAGAAGTGGATATTTCTGAAGTTAACAGAAAAGTAACCAAAGCTCTTATGGAAACAGCAACAAAATTAGCTGGGTCAAAGAACAAATTGCATGTGAACAAATTATCAGGAAAAACCAAAATGTTGATGCAAAAAAGAAGAGTGATGAGGACAACTAAAGAAGATGTGACTTCCAAAGTGGAATATATAGAGCTATGCAAGATAGTACGAAAAAGTATCACTGAAGACGTAAGGAAATTCAACTGTGAACTAGTAAGGAAAGCAATTGAAAACAACCAAAGCCTAAAGATAGCAAAGGGACATCTCAGTAAGGAAAAAAAAACAGATTATGGCACTGAGAAAAGAAGATGGTTCTGTAACAAGAAATAGAGGCGCAAGTTTGACAAGAGTGAAAGATTTCTACTCCAAATTATATGAAAGGGATGATACATGTACTCCAGACATCATGAAAGGTACCAGTACCAGAGTTCTTCCAGTCCTTCCAGCAGAAGTTGCACATGCAATCAAGAACATGAAGCGAGGTAAAGCTCCAGGAGAAGATGGAATTACTGTAGACATCATACAAGAAGCAAGTGGAGAAATCGAAACAGTACTCGCCCAAATTTTCACTCGATGCCTTAATGAAGGGAAAATTCCTGAGGATTGGAACAACGCTACAATGATCTTGCTACATAAAAAAAGTGACATTGAGGATCTCAGGAACTACAGACCTATCAGCCTCCTATCAGTGGTTTATAAAATCTTCACTTAAGTTCTTTCACACCGCTTGAAGGTAACACTGGTCATGGCTCAACCGAGAGAACAAGCTGGATTCAGGAGTGGCTACAGCACAATAGATCATATCCACGTACTGAGAGAACTAATTGAAAGAGCAAGGGAATATGAACTTCCATTGTGCATGTCTTTTATCGATTATGAAAAAGCCTTTGATTCGGTGAAACCATCAGCAGTTGCAATGGCTCTGAAATCCTGCGGTATTGAAGATGCATACATTAATATTATTAATAACATCTATGAAAATGCAAGTGCAAAGATTCGGCTGTTTGAAAATACAACACAAATAAAAATTGGAAAAGGAGTGAGACAAGGTGACACCATATCTCCGAAGCTCTTTAATGCCACATTGGAAAATGTCTTTCAATCACTGAACTGGGAAAACAAAGGCATAAAGATTAATGGAGATTATCTAACCCACCTTCGTTTTGCTGATGACATAGTCATTTTTGCAACTACCCCATCAGAGCTACAGAGTATGATGCAGGAACTTGCTGACAAGAGTAAAGAAGTGGGATTAAAAATGAACTTTCAGAAGACGAAAGTGATGTTCAATGCTTTTACAAGAAATGAAGATTTATCGATTGATGGAGAAAAGCTGGAGATAACAGACACGTACGCTTATCTTGGACAGTAGATATCAAGTGAGGGTCACATTGGTGAAGAAATTAATCGGCATACAAAACTTGCCTGGAGAGCTTTTGGAAGAAACAGCATAATTTTCAAGAGCAATATGCCATTATGTCTTAAAAGAAAAGTGTTTGATCAATGCATCCTTCCAGTGCTTACATATGGTGCAGAGACGTGGACCTTAGCTAAAAGAGACATACAAAGGCTGCAGACAACTCAAAGAGGCATGGAGAGGTGCGTGCTTGGTGTAACCAGGAGAGATAAGAAGAGGAACACGTGGATCCGAAAAATGACAAGAGTGGAAGACATCATGATCAGAGTTAAATCCCTGAAATGGCAATGGGCTGGACCTCCTGCCAGAAGAAGAGACCATCGATGGACAGCCGAAATTTTAGTTTGGATTCCAAGGGACAGGAAAAGACCTAGAAGAAGACCACATGGAAGATGCGTGGATGAAATTCGAAAGTATGCGGGAGTGACATGGAGGAGACTGGCACAAGACAGACCGTTGTTTAGGAAACTTTGGGGAGACCTTTCGTCCAGCAGTGGATTGATAATGGTTGACAATGATGATGATGATGGGTTTCTTGCGATTGGGGAAAGATTACACTGAACAACAACGATTTTTTACACAGAAAACATTAACGGTTTTGTATGTATTTACGGGTGGTGAAACTAAATATGCCATCACAATTGCTCCACTGGGCTCCAATGTCTTTTAACGGAATTCTCTATTAGGGTGCAAGTTGTGTTACTACAGTGACGGGAAAAAAATCCCAACACTAAGAAGGGTTTGTGTTAGATAAACGACAGTTACTAGGCGGTTAGGGTACATCTGTAAGATGACGTCTATAAAAATTACGCGCTCGGCGCAAACGTGGGGCGCTAGTTGCGCCCCATGGAACACGCAAAGCAGGTTTGCTGTAAATACGCGCTGTAACGTTCGTGAGCGTTAGTTTTCGTTGAGATTCGACGTAGTTTGTTGATGTTAGTCATGAATGCTTTTAGGAAGACGAAGAAGCCATTATCAACAGCTCACGGAGTTTGAACGAGGTCGTGTAATAGGGCTACGAGAAGGTGAATTTTCTTTCTTCAATATTGCAGAACGACTTGGCAGGAATGTAGCCACTGTGCATGATTGTTGGCAGCGGTGGTCAAGGGAAGGTACTGCCTCAAGAAGACCGGGTTCAAGCCGGCCACGTGTCACTACTGAGAGGGCAGACCTCCGTGTACGGCGTATGGCCGTGACGCATCGTACTGCGTCCGCGGCAGCAATTCGAGCTGCAGTTGCCACCACAGTGACACAACAAACTGTTACAAATCGGTTACTTGAAGGACAGCTCCGAGCCAGACGCCCTGTAGCGTGCATTCTACTTACTCCAAACCACTGCCGTTTGCGACGTCAAAGGTGTCAAGTTAGAGCTCATTGGAGGACGGAGTGGAAATCTGTTGTGTTTTCTGATGAAAGCCGGTTCTGCCTGGGTGCCAGTGATGGCTGTGTGTTGGTTAGAAGAAGGCCAGGTGAGCGCCTGCAACCAACCTGTCTGCGGCCGAGACACACTGGACCTACACCTGGAGTTATGGTCTGGGGAGCAATTTGCTATGACAGCAGGAGCACTCTCGTGGTTATCCCACGCACCCTGACGGCACAGTTGTACGTCTGTCTCTTGATTCAACCTGTTGTGCTGCCATTCATCAACTGCAGTCCATAGGGTGTTTTCCAACAGGATAACGCTCGCCCGCATACCGCAGTTGTAACCCAACATGCTCTACAGAGTGTCGACATGTTGCCGTGGCCTGCTAGATCACCAGATCTTTCTCCAATCGAGCACGTATGGGACATCATTGGACGACAACTCCAGCGCAACCCCCAACCAGCATTAATTGACCCTGTATTGACCGACCAAATGCAACAGGCATGAAACTCCATCCCTCAAATTGACATCCAGCACCTGTACGACACAATGCATGAACGTTTGCGTGCTTGCATTCAACATTCTGGCGGTTACACCGGTTATTAATGTACCAGCATTTCACATTTAAAGTGGCTCTTCTCGCGCTTACATTAAGCTGTGATCTTGAAACCTCAATCGATTAAATATGTTACCTATACAAATGTATTGCCGCCATTTCATTCCTCTACAACTATTTTTTCGTGGTGTTGGGATTTTTTTCCGTCAGTGTATGTTTCTCAAAGGAGACATCTCCCAAAGGAGACATCTGTCTGCAGTCAAGATAGCTGTGTCTCTGAGAGTAGATATACTTGCGCCATTACTTCCTGTTGTGCAATTCCTTCTGGGAATAGGGACCACAGTTGAATTTTTATCATCAATATTGAAAGACGTACATTTTCTCGTGGTTTTAAAAAGTAATGTGGATTGTGTAAGGTGTAGGTTAAACAATGCCGCGTACTTGGGTGAACCATCCAAACAGTTCCTTCTACATATGTGGGCAATTTATTTTAAAGTCTCAAAGGCAACATTTCACACCGTTGATTAGAAAATTATGTGAACTTTGTTTGCAGTGCAAAACGAGTGATGAAGGTATATCTTAGGCGCCTCACATTTGTTGTAATTCATGTATAACTTTGTTGTCTGGCTGGTTGAAGGGAACACGTCAGATGCCATTTGCTGTAGCAATGGTTTTGAGAGAACCGAAATAACACTGAACAGCCTGTTACTTTTGCATCTCTGAGATATCTGGAATTATAGCTAAGAGCAAAAGCACGATTTAGTATCCCAATATTACTTTGGCCATAAGACCGATTCCTCATGGTGCAGACCTTCCTGTACCTCCACAATCATGGAGTTTGGATCATAGTGATAGTGGTAAAATAAATCCTCACGGCGAAGAAGATATTGAAGTACGACAAGACCCTGATTTTTCGTAAGATTCTGTACCTCACCTTATACGCCAGGGAGAATTAAATGATCTAGTTTGTGACCATCATTTAGCAAATAGTCAGGCCAAAATATTGTCTTCAGGATTGATGGGATGGAAGCATTTACAACCAAGGATAAAGGTATGTAGGTTTCGCGACGACAGCAAGAGTTTGAATACCTATTTTCGAAGAGCGTTGATCTTGTGCACTGCAATGATATAGACTTATTGTTTGAAACCTTAGTACAGCAACACGAACCTGAAGAATGTAGGCCAATAAGTTGGGAGCACTTTTTTTGAAAAATGCGAGAATAGGTATTTTTTTAGGAATGCCCAGAAACATATAAACGATGAAAAAAATATCAATACAAATTTTCAAGAAATTGCCAAATTTGTGAAATAATTTAAGGAAATGTGTCGTTTACGGTAAAGGTTCTAAATAAAAAGTTACAGATATTGATGGCACATTTTGCATCAGTATATGCCCATTACTGTTATACATAGAGTGAACTAAAAGGTAAGTGATGTTCCTAAACATTGCTGAGATACACTCATTCCTGCATGCATTAGTGTGAATTTTCGACATATTTCTTCACGATGTTGAAAGTAAATAGGTACTGTATAATCTAACTTTGAATTGACAAACTGCAAAACCTTTAGTTCACTGCATGCACAACATTGTAAGAAAGCCAAGTTTTGTTAATTTATTTACATAGCATTTGCAGGTATCAGGTTTTCCGTAAAGAAGTCGGGATGAAGATATCATCCTGCAAAAAACGCTTTTCAAGTGTCACTTCCCGTTCGTTTGACACCTGGGTTTAAATATTCCGATTGCTATAATTCTGTCTCTACACTGCTGGCTACCCAAAATGCAACACCAAGAAGGAAGCATCCGATTGGAATGAAATTCGCAGCATGCGTCGCCCGCGAAAGGACATGCAAACGATTAGCATTGCAGGGCGTATGTAAATCATGTGCGCTCGGCACGCCACCAAGAAGCACTATAAGAATGGTGCACAGAAGGCGGGGTGTAAGTAGTGGAAGTATGTTGTGCTGCCGGACCTGTGCGTGGGAAGCTTTCTGATGCCTCATCGCATAATACGGCAGTCATTCCAGCACGTTTCGGAGTTCGACAGAGGACAAATAGTGGCTTATCGCGACAGCGGTTTATCGTACCGAGACACCGGCGCCCGTGCGGGACGACATCCAGCCACAGTGAGTCGAGTATAGATTCGGTGAGTGCAGGAGGGACGGACGGACCGAAGTGAGCGATTGCCCCAGCCGCGGCACACCACCGAACGATAGGACCGGCATGTTGTGCGGCGGTAATTGACGGCTTGCACCGCCTCATCACGAACGTTAGCGCTGGAATTAGGGTGTGTTGCGCAACAACCTGTGTCAGCATGTACCGTTCGACGTCGTCTGCAGGAGTGGGGACTTGTCGCACGGCGCCCATTGCTCCGATTACCTTTGACGTGACACCACCTGCGCGTGCGGCGATAGTGGGCTGTTGAACGCCGCACCAAGACAACGGAATGGCAAGATATTGCCTCCTCCGAGGAATCCGGTTCTGCCTAAAACACCATGATGGTCGGATCCAATGTACCGGCATCGCGGCGAGAGACTGTATGACGCCTGCATTATGTATCGCCATACTGGTCCGTCGACTGGCGTTATGGTTTGGAGCGCAATTGGATATGACACCCGCACCTTATTGGTACGCATCGCCGGTACACTCAACAGCCACCGCTACATCTCTGAAGTTTTGGAGCCTGTGGTCCTGACTTACCTACAGGACCTGCCAGCGGCCCCGTTTCAACAGGACAATGCACGTCCGTACGTGGCACGCGTGGTGCAACAATTCCTCACGACACACCAGGTGTCACTGCTGCTGTGGCCCGCATGTTCTCCAGGTATGTCGCGCATCGAACACGTCTGGTCACTGATCGGCAACCTAGTGCTCCGGCAAGCACCACCCTCGGCTACGCCTGATGAACTGTGGCAACAAGTGAAAGCAGCCTTAACCGACATACCCTAAGCCCGCGTCCAAACACTCTTTCGTTCTATGCCGCGGCGTGTAGCGGCCGTTATGCGAGCCATGGGAGCCACACGAACTATTGATGTCTGCGTGTTCCGCAAGTCGCACGGGCCTGTAACATCAATCGTTTCATCTTTGTATCTATTGTTTTATGTCCAGTAAGTCTATCTTTGCTATCTCGTGTCCTTCTTCTTTGCTATCTCGTGTCCTTCTTGGTGTTGCATTTTGTGTGGCCCGAAGTGTATTCATCGTAGACAAGAAACAAAGGAAGTAATCGAATCCTCAAAAATGGGGCTTTGCAATTATAGCATTTACACAAATACCAAATTTGGACCAACACGACATTTTTAACGTAGTGGGTTACCTTAAAAGCTGCCCTTCTTCATAACAGAAACATGCATCCGTCAGTACCTGTTGCATATCATGCATATATGAAAGAAATGTATGCACGTATGAAACTGTTTCTTCAAAGTAGAGTAACAAAACACGCATGGAACATTTGTGACGATTGTAAAGTGATAGCTTTAATCTATGGTCCACAGCTTAGATACCCCAAATAGCGCTGCTTTCTCCGAGAATGGAGCAGTAGGGACAGAAATTCTCCTTACATTAAAAAATGCCTGGCTTAAAAGAGAGAGGCAGCAGTATTTGTGTATCCAGGATGTAGACCAAGGAGTAAAGCTATCACTTTAAGATCACCACAAATATTCCACGAGTCTTTATTGTATACTATGCTAAAAACACTCATGTAAAATATGTTAAAATTGGTAATGAAAGTAATAAAAAGGTAATAGAACTGTTGTTACTGAGCCTTTAGTAAGTATTCAGAACGTGTGCATACCATTCCTTCACATTAATTCATCAAACTGGGTTTGACAAACATTTTTGTATAGGCATTGAATAAGATGGAGCAGCCTTCCGTTTTCTACAGAACAAGTTCCCCAAAACATCTAAACACAAAATTAAACTAGGTATTTTTATTGGTCCACAAATAACAGAACTTATGCATGCTCTTGCATTTGAAAGGCCCTTTGAATGAGACTGAAGTGGCTGCATGGAAGTCCTTGAAAGATGTGGTACTGAAAACTTTTAAGTAACCGGATGGCAGAAAATTATAAAGAATTTGTTACTGAGCTTGTAGAAAACTCTTAGACAATGGTTTGCAATATGTTGCTTAAAATAGATTTCCTTCCCTCGCATCTGGACTTTTTCCCACCGAACTTAGGAGCTGTAAGCGATGAGCACGGAGCCCATTTTCATTAGTACATACTGTATATACCATTGGAAATCGATATAAAGAAAAGTAGAGACCAAAAATGCTAGCTGAAAAAAAAACATTAGTAATGCTAGTGCTAGTAAATTAAAATTTTCTTCTGTACTTTAGTTGTACTACATCCTTTTTTTAGAGTCCTACCAATGCTAGTTTGTTGGACTTAAAAAAGGCATGTAGTACAACCAAAGTACAGAAAAATATTTAAAATAACTGATTTTTAAGGTAAGTGTATTTAATTGATTATAGCAACTTATACATGCCAAAATGAAAGCTTATTGTGCACTGAAACAACAGGTTACTCGATAACTATGCCTGTGGAAGAGTAACAGCTCCCGAAGAGAAAAAATATATCCGAGCAGCAGCTGTCAAGACGATCTTGATAGAGGGCGCTGTCACTCAGTTGGAGGCGAGAGGAGAGAAGTCGTGTGATTTGAACTCGAAAAGAAAAACTCGCGTGCTTTGAACACGATGGAACTAAAGAGGATTTAACGCCAATGTTTTATGTTATGTATCTTTTGTATGTGTGCGTTCGGTCATCTGTATAGTAAAAAAATACATGTGTATGTTAGATGTTTATTTGAGGCTTGTGTCAATCATTGTCAACTGATGAATGCTTTCCTTTGGATATATCGACCTCAACCACCCGGGATATTCAAGAGCCGTCGTTCAAAAATTGAATGTATGGTAAAAAGTTTTTTTCTTCAATACTGTGCATTTCCTGATTGATTTGATCAGCGACACACGTTAAATTTGGCATCACTGCCGGGACTTTGAGTTGAGGTATTTTGAACATATAGCACATAATTCGCAACCGAGAGAATTCTTCCGTTTGTTGACATTCTAATATATTGTTTTGAACAAAAAGATGGCCGAAGAAATTAGAGCTAGATTGAAACAGAAACACGGCGTGATGAGAACTTCCGTTACCAAAATTATTAAGCGATTGGAAGCGGAACTTTAGCAGCTAACTGATGTGGATATAGATAATCTTGAAGAACTTTTAGAACATCTTAATGAAAAATCAACAGAACTAAAATTAATTGATTCCGATCTGAAAAATGTTTTAGACCCAGGGGACTTGAAGTCTGAGTTAGAAAGTGTTGAAGAATATCATGAGAAAATAACTACATGGAGATATAGAGCGTCCAAGCGAGTTCATATATTAAGACAAAATTTAATGAATAACGGCGTGTCTCTTGTTCAATGCCCTGAGCTACATGAATCTAAAATAGAAGAACGAGCGAGGGACTCTGTGACTATAAAATTGCCAAAGCTATATATTTCCAAGTTTTACGGGGATCTTACATTTTGGAATTCTTTTGAATCGGCAATTCATAAGAGCGATTCTTTGAACAAAGTAGATAAATTGAATTATCTTAAAGCTCACTTAGAAGATACGGCTATAAACGCTGTAAAAGGATTTGCTCACACGCCGGAAAATTACGACATTGCTGTAAACATATTAGAAGAGCGATTTGGGAGAAAAGATTTGTTAATAAATGCACATATGAGTAACTTGCTTGATCTTTCCCATCTCAAACATTCCAGTGATATCGGAACATTTCGAAAGTTGTCAAACATTCCAGTGATATCGGAACATTTCGAAAGTTGTGTGATAATGTTCAAACACAAGTAAGTTTAGAGGCTCTGGGAGTTTTGTCAGACACGTATGGTAATCTTAATGTGTCCGATGCTGTTGAAAGTGCACCGCCCCCTGATCTGATCTTAGAATTCAACAAACAAAGTATCAATGACAGTTATGACATCAAAGATTTGATTGAATTTTTGAGGAAGGAATTGACCTCTAAGGAGCGTACTTCTGCTAGTGTTTCGGTCACCAAAGACTGGCACAACAGTTTTCCAGCCACCTTTGCTCCTCGGTCAGGTGACTGTGGCCAGAAGTTCTCACGTGACTCGAGAGAAAAAGGAAAGACACCGACAGCAGCTGAGCTATTCAGCACTGAACTGAAAGAAAAGAAAAACTAGTTTGCGTTTTTTGTGATAAGCCGCACGCAAACTTTGAGTGCGAAGAAGCTCGAAATCTGTCTCTGGAGGAAAGAAAATCTATTCTGTTAAAAGGGGGATGCTGTTTTAGGTGTCTTAAACCAGGACATGCCTCACGTTCATGTAAGGTAAAAATTACCTGCTCACACTGTGGTAATAGACATTTATCTATTATTTGTTTTCGTAAACACAAAGAGAAAGATAATAAACCAAAAAATAATAAAGAAAATTATAGAGCTCTGGAAGCCAATGTTTTGACTAACAATTCCTTATCCAAGGAGGTGTATTTACAGATTTTAATAATTTGTATTAAGGAGAATGATGTCAGTCGTTATATACGAGGGATTATTGATACAGGTAGCTCGAGATCATATGTAATTGAATTTGTTGCTAAAGCACTAAAGTTGAAAAGCAAATTTGAAGAAAAAGTCGTTCATGGACTTTTTAGAGGAATAGAAAAAAGTGAAAAGCCCAAAAGATATTCGATTCAATTAAGCAATATTGACAGTGATTATATTTGCGAATTAGAGGTGATGGATGAAAAAAGAATCTTTGCTTTTATTCCGAAGTTAGAGGACTCTAAATGCATAAATGAACTGACAAATCGTGGAGTTTTCATTAGCGATATTTCCATAAATGAACATCATTGTCTGTATGAGAAAGATCCGAAAGAAATTCATTTTCTGATAGGAGCTGACTTCGCAGAGAAGTTATTTACAGGTGAAATTGAGCACCTTTCCAATGGATTGGTGGCAGTAAACACACGTCTGGGATGGACGTTTATGGGAAAAGCAGAAGAAACGGAAACCAGTAAATCTAATGTCCTTATCTCTTTCCACGTTGGCGAATTAAACCTTTCTGATTTGTGGATACTTCATACTTTGGAGGATTCTCGATCCAGGTAAAAAGATCGCGAGAAAGGAGCTCGAAGACGCTCAGAAAGATCATTTTATTCGTAATGTTTCAAGAGACGAGGAAAGAAGATATATGGTTTGTTTGCCATAGACTCAAGATCACCCTCTTCTGTCGGACTGCAGGGAAATAGCAGTTAAAAGATTGAAGGGCTGTGTTAAATCCTTAGAACGGACTGAGAAGTTAGATGCTTATGAAGATGTTTTCTGGGAGTGGCTGAAGGAGGGCATTATAGAATAAGGTAAATCTCCTGAGGAGAATGTGAATACTTAGCATTTTTTACCTCATCATCCTGTTTTCAAGGAGAACTCAACGACCAAAATGAGACCCGTCTTTGATGGCTATGCGAGAGGGAAGAATTCTCCCTCCATTAATGATTGTCTGGAAAAGGGACCGAATGTTGTAGGACTTAGACCCTCGATTATAAACCGATTTCGGATGGGAAAAATTGGGGTAACTGCCGACATAAAGAAATATTTCTTACAGATTGGTCTTCAGGATCATGATAGACCATTTTTGAGGTTCCTGTTGTATGGGAGAATGGTAAGGAAGAAAATCTTAAAACCTTTCAGCACCGAAGAGTTGTTTTCGGAATTTCTTCGAGCCCTTTCCTACTGGGAGCAACAATGGAATTTCACCTGAAGAACGCGCCGGATGATCTTCAGGAAACGGCGAAAAAGCTCCTGAGGTCGTTTTATGCTGACAATTGTGTTTCTAGTGTGAATAGACGAGAGGAGCTTGAAAATTTTATTTTTGTGTCACGAAGTATCCTCAGTGCAGCCAAGTTCGATTTGCGAGGGTGGGAGCATGCTCCTGCGTCGACAGAAGTGGCCGATGAAGATGGAGATGCGTAGAAGGTCCCAGTGCTGGGATTAAGTTGGACACTGAGTTCAGATGAGCAGTCTATTGACATGAAGAGGCTCTCTAGCGGTGAAAAGTCCCTATTGACAAAACGAGAGATCCTCTCAGTCGTCCATCGAGTATTCGACCCGATTGGATTAACTTGCCCGGTCAAACTGGGACCAAAGGTTTTGCTGCAAGAATGTTGGAAGAACGGAATCATTTGGGACTATAAGCTGCCTCCGACTATATCTAGAAAATTTGAACGTTGGAAGACGCAATTGGAAGTCTTGAGTGGTGTGTTGATTCCACGATGCATACTAAAGGATGCTTCAGCCAATTCGGAGGTATCTCTTCATGTGTTCTGTGATGCAAGCAGGAGAGCATTTGGTACTTGTATTTTGGTCCGATGTCAAAATGATCAATCCACGACGTGGCAGCTAATACAAGCGCGTTGTATTGTCACCCTTTTGAAATTACCTTCCATACCCAGGATGGAACTCTTGACCTGCACTACTTGGAGCTAGGTCAGCAGAAACAACGAAATCAGACTTGGGGCTGGAGACGTGCCTACGTACTATTGGTCTGATTTTGTGAATGTATTATACTGGATAAAAAGAAATGAAAATTGGGCAACCTTCGTTTACAATCGTGTTCAGGTAATTCGGCGGCTAACAGACCCAGAAGACAGGAGGCACATTGTCGGATCTATGAATACTGCGGATCTCTCTTCGAGAGGATGTACAGTTAAAGAGTTCAAAAATTCTCGTTGGTGTGAAGGTCCGGAGTGGCTAAGATCACCATGTGATGAATGGCCAGCCTCAGAAGCGCTTCCAAATTTGGATGTTGTGAATTCAGAAAGGCGAAAAACTATTGTGTCTGCTACTAACAACACAGAAATTGAGAAGGTTTTTGAATATTCTACGAAGATCTCCACGTATAGCAGAATAATCAAAGTCATGGCGTGGATTTTTCGTTTTTACAGGCACGCAAAGACCAAACGAACTGAAAGATGTTTCGGTGAGTTAAGTGTAAAGAAAGTCGAAAAGGCCGAAATGGCAATGTTGAAAGAAGTCCAAAGACAGAGTTTTGGCGAAAACAGAGAAACCTCTGAAAACCTTTATCGACGTAAAAAGGCTGCTTCGAGTCAATACGAGAATCAATTTGAGAAAGGTCTCGGAGGTATTTCGTCATCCAGTAGTACTGCCTTCTAAACATCCCATAGTGGAAACATTATTTTGGGAAAAACATGTTTAACTCGGCCATGCTGCTCTGCAGATCCTAATCTTGACTCTGCGTGAACGTTATTGGATAATAAAGTGTAGAAAGACGATACGGCAAGTTATTAAAGAATGTGTCAGATGCAAAAGGTATACTGCTCTTCCTGTGGAACCATTTAGTGCGCCTCTTCCAAAAGATAGATTTAGAGATGCCATTGTCTTCGAAGTGGTTGGCATCGACTTATGTGGACCGTTGTTTTTGAAAAATAATGAAAAGAGTAGGGTTGTACTTTTCGGCCTGTGCAGTTTACCGAGCGGTTCATCTAGAGCTGGTAACTTCTCTGTCGACCGACAGATTTCTTCTGGCACTTAGAAGATTTATTGCACGCAGAGGACGTCCAACAACCATTTATTCCGACAATGGAACTAACTTATTGGGAGCATCTAAGAACTTGAAATCCATTCATTGGGACAGAGTACAAAGGATTGCTACGGCGGAAAAAATTCAATGGAAGTTCAATCCACCCTCTTCCCCTTGGTAGGGAGGATTCTGGGAAAGGATGATAGGCATGTTGAAAACTGCGCTCAGAAAGGTACTGGGTAAAGCAAGTCTACAGTACGAAGAACTGTACACGATTCTCTGCGATGCGGAAGGTGTGATTAATTTCGAGACCGCTAACGTACCTTTCTGAGGACAGTGATGACCTCGTTGCCCTCATACCGGCTATGGTTTTGCAAGAGATCAAAGAGATAGGAGTCCCCGACCTATATTTGATTGACACCGAAAGACTAAACAAGAGATTTAACTTGGGGCAGAGGATTCGGCAGGATCTCAGAAAACGCTTCAGATTCGAATATCTGGGACATCTCAGAGAATTTTCAAAGGCTCAAAGGAGATCCAAGATTGCGGAAGGGGACGTGGTCTTAGTGGTTGACGACAAGACTAAGAGACTCAATTGGCTTTCGGCCAAGGTTCAAAAACTCATTCCGGGCAAGGACGGTGAAGTTCGTGTTTCGGAAGTTAAGACCAAAACAGGATCCTTATTGAGACCAGTGAAGAGACTTTATCCTCTTGAGATTCGAGAGAGCAAGCGCTCGTCCCTTCACGTCCCTGAGCCTCCTGCAGTATCGAGAGACGTCGAAAGGGGACCTACTTCCAGAGACACTTTACATGACCCAGTGTTGCCAGAAAAGTAAGAAGAAGCGACGGGTTATGGAGACGTGCGATCCCATTATGGACGGATCTTAAAGCCAGTGCGGCGAATGAACTTATAACGTTTTATGTGTTTGAGTTTCGTGACTTGATCCCGAAGCTCAAAGGTGGGAGGATGTCGGAAGAGCAAAAACTCACGAAGAGAAAAAATAAATAAAATCCGAGCAGCTGTGAAAACTGTTTCTGATAGAGGTTGCCGTCCCTCCGTGGGACTCGAGAGGAGAAAAAAATCGTGTGATTTGAACTCGTTGGAGCATAAGCAAATAAGCAGATCTCAAGATGGCCGCTTATGCTCTACCGTATATTACAAACCAACAACAGTGAAAAATTCCATCCCTCCTAAGTCCGTATCCCCTAGCTCATATAAAATGGCAGCATTCCGTACCCACTTCAATAGAGCAATCACGATTTGCTCCACCAAAGAAACGAGGGACAGAGAAATAACAAATATCGTCAACAAAGGGGTACTGCTGGATTCTCAAAATGAACTCTGCGATCCATATCATACAAGATGATAACCAGGAACCACAAGACACCATGCCGAGGAGTCGACAACTTGCAGTTTGCTGGATCCACTTCATACATCCCGAAAATTTTCGTTTGTGTTTAAGAACCTTATGAAGCGCCATGGATTACGCATTGGAATTAAATCACCAATGTCCATCGCCACAAGAACAAGATATACACATAAGGAGCCTGACGTGAATTCTGGAGCTGGGGTGTACGAGAAACCATTAGAATATCCAGATGGCTTGTCTCGACAATACATCGGAATGACCAAATGATCCCTTACAGTTAGGGGAAAAGAAAACAGAAAGGACATTATAGCAGGAAAAACACAAACAGCTCTTGCAAAGAAGTAGCCCAATATGACGCCGTACCGGAATGGAGAAACATGAAGAGGATCGCTCCCTACACAGACTACAAAGGAACACTGACTAGAGAAAGCACCGAAATATCCACTCATCCCAACCCTTGTAACGAGAGCCCTTCCCTCGAAATCTCGGCTGCGTGGAAGATCCTACTGGCATAGAATATTAAGGGAGAAATGATACAGCATGTTTGAAAAGTAGGTTACGAGACACCACCGTCTGCGAGACGGAATATCACCTCGATACGTAGTAGATACGCGCTCCAAGATTTAAAATTATTGTCGTTCCCGAAATTATTCTTCTGTTCACTGGCCTTGAAAAAGCCTCCCGTTCCGAGTGCGAAAGCTCGGCACTTAGTCGTTGTATGTTTTATAAATTATTACACCATTCAATACGGAATAAATATTTCAAGTTGTATAATACTAAAGAGTAAGTTTCATTATTGTAAGAACTTGACTGTTTACAATCAAAATGTAAACAGCACAAACTTATAAGCTATGAGATTTGTTCGCAAATTCTGTTGGAAATATTATAGTACATAAATATGAGCTCGAAGTTGTCCGTTTTGAAAAGTGTTAACAATACCGATCGTGTTTAGTTATTGTTAGGTTGATCTACTTACAAAATGTAATTTTCTTGAACACATGACCTACTACTTATAAACTGAAAATGAACTGACTTTTGCAAAGTAAATGTATTTGCTTCGTGCACTTTCTCTTACATGCACTTATGAGAAGTCGGGTCTAGTGCTATATTTAAAAATAAAAATAAAATAAAATACAGTAGTATTGAAAGCTGACAAAGAGAAATAAAAGAGATAGACGTTACCTCATGGTGATCAATTCGTATTCTAGCCAGAACGCGGTTAAACATCTCAGGAGGGTGTTATGGAATGGTGAGGAAATAACCCTCTTTTTGCTGTCGACAGGTTAATATACAAAATCCTCAATGCGTTATCAATAATCCCGGTATACCTCTTTTCATTAAACAACAACAATATTGGATATACAGTAAATAGAAAAGGAATGAATGCAGTGAGTCACAGTCAGCACAGACACCGATTGGCCAAAATCTGGGTTCTACTGTTGCATGTACAGTGATTCTTCGTTATGTTGTTACTTTCATCTGGGACATAGGTTTTACCATTTTACGTATTCGTTTTAATTCAGCACGATGCATTAAACACCACGTGCATATTGGGCGGTTGTTGAGGCTTTGAAGTGTTTAACTTGATCTCAGATTTTTAATATATTTCTCTAAATTCTTCGATAATTCAAGTTTTAGAATTTTTAAATTCCTGAGCACAGTATTAATGTACCGGTGCGTTGTTTATTTTGCGTGCACTACCAAGCTCAGTGCTCTATCGACGTTAGTATTCGGTGTTTATTGTTAAACGTAACATCTACTTGTCTAAACGTGAAATATACTTTTTCTGCTAATCGTGCGTTGAGCGCAAGACGTGTTAAATATTCTTTTTCACGAACTTTCTTTAGTTGACATCCTCAAAAATTTTTCTTGTGTATCTCAAACCAGACGAATTCGCTGTGTAATACATTTGGAACTGATATAAAAAAAAAATTCTTGGTTTTCGAGCAATTTCCTTACAAATTTTTAGAAACATTTTTGTTTCTTTTTGTATGAAATCTGTTTTTTAAAAACATTTAATTTTCATGCACATGTTTGTTGAAATAAATAAATCGCTTCATCATATCTTCGTCACATCATCATATCATCGTCACATGATTTTATCTTCGTCATATCATCATATCATCGTCATATCACCATATCATCAACATATCACTAAGCTGTTATCTGATATTCAGAGGCTACCTCCACAAAGAAACAGTCAAACTGCGCTTATCATTTTCAACAGCTGTACAAATTAAATTTCAATTATCTTAACGAAGTTATTCAACTACATGGCGTACCTAACACGTGCCTTGGTACATTCCTATAGAGTAAGTAAATGGGATATCGTCGGATTAATTTTTATTTTTTCGTCTGCAAAATATTTTGTTCTTGTTAGATACAGCACTCAAAATAATCTGTGCTGGCGGGCTAACATAATTAGTCAGGCCTAGCCCGTTCCCAAACAAATTCTTTAAAGTTTCTTAACAGAAGACTTTGTACATTCAGGATGAAAAACTAGCATTTGTTGGATTTAATTTCATTGCATGAATGCAAATTTAAAATGACTCATGAACATTCTTTCTGCGTTAGTTCGAGAGCAGAATTGCATTACGCATTTGTCATGAGCTCTTACTGTAGAGAGGAATGTCGGTACCTAGGATGTATAAATGTTTGCTAATAGATCTATAGACAGAGAACTCGTATGTTGTGTGGAATGCTATGTGTCGGTGCTTTCAAATGATAACGAAAATAGTGGAGATAGTTGAATTCTGGCAGATTAGTGTCTTAATGACAGAATATATTTATTTCTGTTCAAAATATTTTAAGTTAAAAGTAAGGAATAGAAATGTTTGTTTGGCCATGAGATAAACTTTTGTTTCCGGCGTCATGTCTGATTTTAAAATACAATTGTCTTCCACTTTTGCATGAAAACCAACATCAAAAACCTTAACAATTTGAGTTCAAAACCACGTTTCCGTTTAATATCATAAGTTACAGTGGCAAATACTTCCTAAACAGCTATTTAAACTTTCATCAATATTCTATGTTCTGTCTGCCAACTGATCTTATTTATCATAAGAACCATGACATTAGGGACTGTTTATTGATGGGGTCAGAAGAGAGACAGAACTCATTGCCTAGAATGCGGCAATTAAATCCAGCTTTATGTTCATTTCCTCGGTCTCCAGCATAACCTATTTTTTTATTCCAGATTCCTATGTCTAAAAAACCAATATAACGGCTTGTAACGTAATGCTTTGTATCCCAATGTGCAAGTATGTGTTTCGGGATAAAGCGTTCTAAGTCGAGAACTTCAAAAGTTGCACTCTTTTTACGGCTATCTTTCCTTTCATTTATTGTGACAGAGTTTCTGAGGAAGAATAAGGAAAAACGTTGTATATTAGGACGTGAAGAAACATAAATGGCGCGATAGAGATACGTTCGTCCCAAATAAGTTAAAGAAGAAACAATTCGAATAATGTACATTGCTTTCAAACGTAATTCCCCAAAGTGATACAAGTAGTTTGAGGGCACAATGTATGAACGCTGCTGACCACGATTCGGAACAAAATACAAGTTTGTTTGTATGTATTGAGTGTAAATGCCTAAGACCGTCAGTTATTTTATTTTTAATTATGTTTCTAATTGTTATCTAATATAAATGCAAAAATGCGTATTTTATTTCTTAAAACGAATTCATCAAAGAAGTCCGTTTTAGAAATCCGGAACCTACGGATTTCTAAAACGTGTTCTCCACTGATATTTGTAAGCAACAATATTAAGTGAGCCCGTCAAATAACAAATATAGCGTAAAACAATTATTTGATTATGTACATTGATAATTTCACTAGGCACCATCCCCTCTTCGCCCAGTTTGGTGTATGTTCACGAAATCAGTTATCGTGCATCTGTAATAAATTATGATTTTACGAAGTTTTTTAATAGATCTGAGCTCCCAGCTAATGAACAAAAGGCATATTACTCTAATCGCCGTGAACAAAACTTTCTTAACGCTCGATTCCAATAACGTTTTTTGCCTCCTAGGATTAATTGGAATCAGAAATTCACATTCACATCTGCTTCCACCCTAAACCAGAGATGACCAAAGCGTCTACCGGAGGCAAAAAAAGGGTAGCACACGGTGAAACATCGTATTATATGTGGAATTTTAGTATGGTCACGTTTCTGAAAGCAACGGAAACGTGGGATCAAGGCCTCAGGAAACTCAGTAGATTTGATTATTTTCCAGTGCTCAAAAATTACGTTCGACCTCCGACGGCTGTGGCAAATCTTTCCCCCTTTGCCTGACTGAAGCATCCTCACACTGCGCATACGTGTCGGAGATTCAAAACACTTCAATGGACAGGAAGTCCAGTGGTAACAGAGGACTTACTGTTCAGTGAAGTGTACTCCGAGTTATGCGTTATTAGGTACACTCTAAATATGCGTGCAACAGGCGGTAGTGGTAAAATAGCATAAACGTATCACTATCACAGTGATTGGAACGAAGAATTTTGACTTATTATGGTGAAAGATAAATGTGTTTGTCTTATTTGTAAATCTAGTGTTGCGTTGCCTAAGAAAGCGAATGTTGAAAGACAATTTAAAACCGTTCACAAAACATTTGCTACGAGTTTCCCAAGTGGGAATGAACATCGAAAGATTAACGTTCGTGAATTTAAGTCGAATTTGAGCACTCAGGAATCTGCATTCACAAAGATTAACTGTAAGTCAAAAAAGGAGACATTAGCGTAATTTCTGCATTTCTGAAATACTTTTGAAACGAAACGAAACAAAACATTTAAAGACTGAGAACTCTTCAAAGAGGCTTTCTGTAAAGCGGAAGAAGTTATTTTCAGTGATTTTAAAAATAAATCAGAAATACTTTCAGCAATTAAAGATGTATCTCTATCACGAAACACTGTGTTTAGAAGGAAATAAATTATGAGTAGGAACTTAGAAGACCAGTTAACGGAAGACTTAGGTAAGTGTACTCTACGCGTACAGATTTTACTAACAGAGCTCAGCTATGTATTTACATTAGAATGGATTTTCCGACATGACGTTCAGGGAAGAGCTTTTAACAATGGTACTGCTGAAGGAACAGATGAGAGGTGAAGATATCTACAATGGTTTTAAATTGTTTATTACCGATACCAAGTTTCCGATCCATAAGTTCGTGTACATGACAACCGATGGTGCACCATCTATGGTAGTTAATAAGGTAGGCTTCATCACCCTGTGCACAGATGATGAAGATACGACTGTACCCTCCTTCACGTAGCATCACTGTATCATTCATCAGCAATTTTTGGGCTCTAAAACCTTTAGTACAGATGCTACTATGACTCCAGCCTTTAGAACTGCGAACTAAATCCGATCCAGAAGCCTTGAAAAGCGCAATTTTCGAGCTTTACTTGTAGAATGCTGAGGTGAGCATGTCGATCTATCTTTCTACACAGTAATGTTCGCTGGCTCAATCGCGCTTTATTTTTAAAGAGATACAGAAGCCTCATCCAGAAAGGAAAGAAATTCTAAATTCATAGGGACAGAATTACAATCTGTTGAAAGATAAACAGTTGTTAATGAAGCTATCATTTCTTTGTGACATAACCAAAAAAATAAATAAAATAAATTTCGGGTTACAAGGAAACATAAATCCTTGATAGAAGTAATGAGCTTGATCAAAAGTTTCAAGGAAAACTCAAACTATTCGGAAACTTAGCTAAGAAATGGAGAATTGGAAAACTTTAAGTATATGGAACAAAAGTCCTAATGTGGTATATCATCCAAGTTCGAGTGCTTTGCAAATCAATTTGACGATTTGCACGGAAAATTCGAAAGAAAGTTATCTGAGTTTTCAAAGCTAGAGGACGTTGTGGCATTTATGATATTTCCATTCAAGGAAATAACAACGGATGATGTGGCACAGCTGTCTTCGAAGATAGCAGAGGTTACTCGATGCAGATCCAATTAAAATTGAAGAAGAAATGCTGAAACTGCGCTGTGACCTATTCTTGAAAGCAGAAGCAAATGATACTGTTGGTACAGAATTCTGGAAGATATTATACGACGAAACGAATTCAAACATTCGAAATTTGGCGTTTTATATGACAGTTTTTTTGGGGGGGAAACGGGGGTTCAAGTATTTCTGTGAAGCTATATTTTCTACAATGAAAGCGACAAAAAACAAGAGATAGGAATCGCACAACTGACGACCATTTGCTTTGTTGTTTAAGAATTTCAGTAGCATCGTATGAGTTGCAACATGATCAAATTGTTGATGGATTTCAGTGCCATGGGTCCTTATAAAAATAAGATACGATTGCCTACATCTTAAAGACAAATAAATATTTTTTGAATATTATTTCAAAAATTAAAAACAATTATTTTGTTATAATTTTAATTGCTTTGTTTGGTTTCAAGTATAATTAAAGGAAGCTTGTGTGTTAACAGAGTATTAATTTTTGCAAAGAAGACATGCCTGGAAAATAGTAATGAAAGGGAATTTACACCTAAAACATTTTCAACTGTTTTACTCCGTTACAGTTGAAGCAATTTCTCCCTTTTTATTTTGAAAACATTTCCTCATTCAGGTTGATGGAAGAGGAGTCATATTATTATTTTTTCTTAATTATTGTTTTGTGTCGTTTTAAATGTATATTCTATGCTAAAAATATAAGTAACTATTCCATTTTCTGGTGTTTATTATGCTGTCTTTGTCAGGTCCCCGCTTCCGAATTTCGTCAGCTAGTTTGTTAGTCGACCACCAAATGTTTTGTGTCCTGGAGCTCGAAAGTAGCTCCAGGACACAAAACATTTGTCCACCTCTGCCCTAGACAATGTACTTTATTTTAAAGTAAAAGCACTTCTTTAAATTAATACGTGCTGTGTATAACAGATGATCTTCGTGCAAACCATACATAATAAAAGATCATGAGCGATTCGAATTTTACTTTAGTTTTTGAAATTATTTGACGGTAAGAAATGTATTATCTTGTTTAGTTGTAGATTTTTTTTAATGGCATACAATTCTATACTTCCTCTTATTCAAAGGGCAGCACGACTCAACGACAAATTTTTTTATCGTTCGAAAAGCTGCAAAAAATAATAGTCTTTAAAATTTCAAAATTTTGCAGCAATATATTTTTAATTCATTTAAGTACATTTACCAAACCTTTGTTTGAAAAGGAAAATTTAAACTTCTCAGTACTGGAAGCCAAGAATAATTCAATACCCATAAAATCATTGGTAAATCTGCATGCCTTACAGTAAAGCATTTTGGAAAGTTTAATTTACAAGAAATTGAAAACATAGTTCTTTCTAAGTGTACTGCAATGCTAAGTGACTCGTTTAAACTTCTATTATCGGTCTGACAAAACAGCGAAACTGTATTTATTAAAATAATTCTCCCTTTTATAACAACAGAAAACAAGCCATTACGTGCTAGTCATACTAGGAAGAACCCAATGCATTAAACCCCGAAACAAAAGATGTTACAGGAGGTAAAAAATTAATTTCAAACATCGCAAAACAACCTGAGTTATAACGCTTGTAAGACGAAATAAAAGGCAACATGGAATCCTTTTTTGTCATTAAAAAGAATTAATGAGGATCGACCATGTGACTCTGACCAAAAAAAACTTATCTAATGAAAAAAACGAGAATTTTAAAATCCGAGTTAATATTTCATGCAGAGCAAAACTGACTCGGCATCATCCAAGCCGGGTCAAATACACGGAACCAGGAGAGTCGCTTCAGATCGGTTAGACTCAGTTTTAAGCCACTCAAGTTTTCTTTGAGCCACCTGTTAGACCCCGTCCAACATATTTAAGTAGTCCGACCACATTCCGAATTCAACCACGTAATGTTTTAGGACAACTGAATGACCTAATTTGATTTTTTGAATAGAAATTCATTTTTGTAACAAATCAATTTAGATCAATTTAGATCAATTTAGATAGATAGGAATTAGCTACATTTAACAAAAGTTCATCTATTTCTTTTTTCCTCTTTTAGGGCTTGACCAGTATACCAAATTGCAGATTTGACCATTGCTAGTAAATACTCATTTTAAACTAATAGACAAGGTGTTTTTAATAGTGTGCTACAAGATCAGTTAATAGAACTGGAGCTCCTTTATTTAAAACTGAACTTCGTTTATTTAAAACTGAACTTCGTAATTACAGTTTAAAACTGAAGCAGAGAGAGATACTCCTTTTCAGGCTACAGAGAAAGGTTCGTAAGTAACCTTATGACAGAGGCCATTAAATTTAGCATTAAATCTTATGACAGAGGCTATTAAATTTAGCATTAAATCTTATGACAGCGGCTATTAAATTTAGCATTAAATCTTATGACAGCGGCTATTAAATTTAGCATTAAATCTTATGACAGAGGCTATTAAATTGGCTATTAAATTGAGAGAAAAAATAATGTAAGTTAACTAAAATTTTGAAGAGATATGCTTCGTTAAAGGCCACACCACACGGGTTTATATTCGTGGTTACTAGTACTACATACGTTGAATACATATTACGTGAAATATGTGCATGGTAAATTCTTTATTTTTTACTATGGACAACATCCCCGCCTGGTAAAATCTATATGAACAGAAGTTTATGGCCGATTTTGTCCCACGATCTTCAAAATATTTGCCACTACGGACGATATTTAGCCCGTTTAATAGCCCCCATTTCTGGCTCTAAACTGCTGACGTCGCCAGTGCACGGAATCTTTCAAAGTCGGAATAAAGTACTGAATTAACAGAAACCCATGAAATAGAAATTAAACTCAAGCACGTCAATACACTGTCTTCACTATATAACAAATCCAATGACAACATTTCTAAAGAAAATGTGAATAACCTATTTAAAATAAATATCACCACGTTAAGCCTTTGTTCTTTAAACTTGGCATTCGCAACTGCGACTTTCAGTGCGAAACTGGTAGATACAATATATGTGGAACTCAAAACTTTCATTTCGTAAGTATAATTTCTAATACATGGAAATATTCCAATTCTTCACTACATCATTATAAATTAATTTCTAAATTTCCGAAACAGTGCCAGGAATTTTAGAGCGGAAACGTAAATACCTTCTCTATTTAAAATAACAAATGCGAGAAAATCCACAATTGATATGTAGTATTCGTTCATAAACGATTCTTGCAATCGGGATAACCTATTTTATTTAGTGTATGAGATACAAGAATGAATAAATGTATGAGAATGGAATTTAAAGAAAACAAGAAAACACGTACATTTAACAGCTTTAAAAAAATCCTAAAATTTTCTCAAAAAATTAAATAAATACGATAAAGAAGACGTTGCCTTTAAGGAGGGGATTCTCCTTTTTTACGCTAAAAAACCGCTTCTTTTAAGTGCTTATTTGCGAAGCTACGCAATCAATTGATTCCAAAGTAGATACATTTATTTTGTTATTGTTTCAGGTATTCACAAAACAATTTTTAACAAGTTTTATGAAGAATCACGCCAGCAAATCTCCATCGACCATGACACTGCGCAATGATCGGCGGTCGCTGATTGGCATGATTTCTCTACTCCAGCTGATCTGATGCAAAAAACTCGAACGTCGTTTTACTCTATACACAAGTAGTTATCGTTTGATGAACCAGAAAAAAAAACATTATATATATTTGAGAAAATGGTGACTTGTCAAACTCATATTATATATTAAGCTCAAAATATTGACAATGTTTTTCGTTATTAAAAAAATATGCATAACGTATCACGTTTATTGTTCACCAAACGATAAAAGGATGTTTACAGAACATGCAGTTTTACATTTTAAATCAATCGGTCCAATAGGTTTCGAAATATCATGCCAACCATTCGCAAAAAAGCTGTTTCAAGGAAAACCCTTTTAAAGTTTTCAGTTTACGGAGGCAAATCGAGTACTTACAGTATTTAGCTGCTAATCTGCTATACCAAGGCCATACAGTGCTCTTTCTTCTGTTTTGTAGAACTCGTTTGGAAACATTTGCTCGCTTCTAAGCCTTGTACGAGCCCGTTTTGTAGATTCGATGCTGCGTCTCGACGATCTCTGCAGACGCTGTGTGTCCCTCGTGTTGGCAAATGTCTTCGTTTGCTGGCCGATAACGATTCCTATCGTTGTCATCACTTTCAGGATGGCCTAAAGACCATGGAGGTAAGAAATATAGGAGATGCTGTAACTGCAGATTTCTGAAGCCGACCTGTTAACTGCTTAGATATCCCGCCGCGTGTTTGGTTACCCTCTTGGTGGTGTCTGCCATAGGAAAGCATTGAAAATATTTGATTTTTAGAAGCTCATATTTTTTGTTAAACTTGTTTGTTAGCGTAGATTTTTTTCTGTGTTTGACAACATACTTTAGTTTGTTCATATTTAGTTTCCATGGGTTCCTGCGTGGCATTCAGCTGTGCAAATATATTTAAAAAGAAAATCCCAGGTATGTCATTTCACCGGTTAGTATCACTTTATTTTCCGGTTTACTAGGTTTAATTAAGTTCTTTGGGATTTAATCGTCGATTGGAATTTACTGTGAAAGACAATTGTATATTTTGCTGTGATTTGCTTGCTTTTAGCATATTATGAAATAAACATCGAATATTGTAGCAAAATTAAAAAAGTCGCTAGTCTCTAAATTTGTAGCAAAATTAAAGAAATCGCTAGGTTTACGTAGGTTATACAGATCTGTTTAGGAAAGTTGTAGCAAATTTTTAATGAATAGTGCAGGTTATGTAATCGGAGGAGTATTCATAACTGAACTACGTTTAAAAGGATGCTCAATATAACTACATTATTAAAATAATCGTCTTTGAATTATTAATAACCCACCTATAATTATGACTGTTCATATCCAAAAACTTTGCACTATAAACAACAACGATAAGGGTTAGGAATTAGCTACATTTAACAAAAGTTCATCTATTTCTTTTTCCTGTTTTAATGCTTGACCAGTATACCAAATTGCAGATTTGACCATTGCTAGTAAATACTCATTTTAAACTAATAGACAAGGTGTTTTTAATAGTGTGCTACAAGATCAGTTAATAGAACTGGAGCTCCTTTATTTAAAACTGAACTTCACAGTACAAATACAGATTCTCTGGATTAGCGGAGGACATTAAAACAGTAACTTTTGCATATGAGACACTGCACTAACCATTTCTTGGAATCATATGACGATGCAAAACATCACTGTTAATATCTCCTGATTTACAACAAAACTACTTTGTATGTGAAACATAAAATGATGGTAATACTAAACACAGTAAATGAGAAAAGTGAAAGTTGAAACACAAATGGTGCACAGATATTTAAAATATTAAAAAAAAGAATAGAAGTAAGAGACAAATGAACAAGGAAACATTTGAAAGGGACTGAACATGAGTACCTTACAGTGAAGATTTGCACTTTTGGCTCCTCTCAAGCTATGACCCTGTAAACATATGTATGTACATTTTGATTTTTAAAGAAATATTCTCATAATACATGGAAATACATTATAATTATTAACACAGCAATCATACATCTCTAAATTTTCTATATTTCCTGTTCATTCTAAAAATAGATTTGATTCTCTTCGGCCACACCATTTCTAGTCACTGCACATTTTTGATATTCTAAAACTTCATGTTCTCTTATTCATTTTACAGAGCAATAAACATTTTAGGATCATCAGTTACTTTGATATTCCATAAATAAGCTATCAGTCATATATTTCATTCACTTCTGGTACCAAATGTTTTCTTTATCTGATTTAGTTGCTATTCTGTAATGCATGTATATGTTCTGAGATTAAACATTGTTTTCATGCATTTTAACTCTCTCATGAATAATCTGCTTTTTCTATCTAATATTAATTATTGCATTACTGCTCTACAGCATATATGCTCTAACTAAACTTTCCCCTTTTGGTTCTCTGTTGATATTTGAAGTCCAACTTGTTACTTTTTCTTCCTTTACATCATATCTTACTTTTTGTTGGTAAAATCAGTGAAATGTAGTTAAAAGGTCATTCCCTGCACAGTGGGTGTGGCATGTGTGTTTTGTCTCTCGAGCTTATGATCTGTCTCTGTTTTATCAGCATATTGTAAATTCTTCAAAGCCGAGGTATTTGTTGTAGCTGAAACATTCAAATATTTATTGTGGTTTATTTGCTCACAGTTCATGTTCTGATTTGCTCAGTGTAATTAGCCTGTACTGTTTCACACATCAATGTAAATCTCTTGTACCCAATATTTTGATAGTTGTTACAGATTTCCTGTATTGTATATATATTTTTTATATTCTTTGGTATTCTGGTTGTGTATCCATGCATCCCCCACCCTTCATTTTTTTGTTTTCCCATTAGGACTGAACGACTAAGCCTTTTAAGAGAAAAGACACTCATACCTGGTGTGGCACCCATTGTATGTGACGGAAAAGCATTTTGCTGCTGCTAGTGAAGGTTACTGAAGATGAGATTTAACTATTTGAGATGTGCTTTGTATTGGATGTACATATAAATTTCCATACAAACATTTGCCCTTAATGGTTTGAATTGCAGCAGTAAGCTAAGTTCCAGCTACAAATACTGTTGGGTAAGCTTTTCTTTTCTTGCATATAGAAAAAGGACTTCAAGAAGTTTAATGTGTGTGTGGGCATCAACTCATAATAATATTTCTTCATGTTCTAACTAGCTCATTCTGTTTTGTCTTGTGTAACTAGAAGTATATTGAATCCCCATTAGGAAATGATAGTACTGATATATTTTCTACAGCTTACAATGTACATAATGAGTGTGAAATGTAGCTCCTAGCTAGGATTTTCGATGACAGAAATGGGGGGGGGGATTCTTGAATTCAACTGAAGTTGAAATATAACAGCATAAAATTATAAAGATATTAATTGCAATATATGAAAATGTATAGTTATGATAAACAAGTAAATTACTTGAATGAAAACTTTATTACTTAACTACTCAGATGAAATAGGCGGTCGTAAGAAGTTCTAGCTTAAAGGTTAGCATAATTTTTGGAAATCAGATTTTGGTACTGGAAATGTTATGTTACATGGATAAAAGTAAACTAAAGATGATTTAGCATCTGATGGCAGAAAATTTGCACTTCTATATTTCCCATGCACTACTGAATAGTTATCCGTTAATTTTTATGGCCAGAAAATGTAGGTTAAATGTTCATTATCATATAGGCTGCTGTTAGCAATGCTCTCTGTCATTAGAGCTAAAATTAATCACCTTGTTGTGGTGATTAACCACACCTTATGTGATCAGATATTCCTCTTCTTGAACATATGTTGTGCTAGCAACAAACTGCAGGATTTATTCTCAATGAATTCTTTATTAATAAATATAACCTTGCTCATAAATGGTATACGTATATTTCAAAAACCAAATTAAAAATCCTTATTATTCACACACGTCTGTTTCATTTACTACTTATAAGCTATTAGCTTATTACATTATGAATGTGCCTCTCTTAATAGTGATGTGAATTAGAAGTATTATATTTTGAATGCAGTTGGATTTGTTTTAAAAGAGATCTTACAGTAGGAATTATTTCTGCTGCTTATTTATATCTGTTTTTATCAAGACATTTTATCAAGTCAGATTTCCTTTACTACCAGCAGGACTTGTAAATCATATTTCCACAAACTAATAAATTGTATATTTGCTTGCTATATTTTGAAACTGCACCCTTTAAAAAGATAAAAAGTTACCCCCCCCCCCCGAAAAAAGTTTCCTTCCTATTAAGGCCTGTAGTTTTAAAATTATTTGCATTTATACCTTTGAAGATCACCACAGTTCTAAACAAACCAGTCGGAATTTCCTACCTTCATTAGAAGAAACTAAAATCAGTCAAGTGCTTAAAGCAATTATAAAAAATAAAATGTAGACACAGTAACATCATATTTTGAGTCTGATTTTTTTTTAATTTCTTTGAACAAGCTCACAGATTCCCATTTTTTTCTATAAAGGCTTGGAAATAAAATCTAGATATTTCATTAATTTTTGTTTTTTTAAATAATAATGTTCAATGAGAATATTATCCCCCTTCTCTTTGCTTATTTGCTCACGAACAATCATAATTGTTCTTCAAGTAAAACATACGTGGAACGTCGTTGTTTATTTTAATTTTCCTCCTCACAACACGGTAAAAGTGTTCCCTCCCTTTAATGTGCGATCTTTTGAAAAATTCACTCATAATACAAATTCTCTGAAGCTCGATGGTTACAATTTCTATGATAAACAATATTTTACGATAATCCGTTAAGACATAGAAAGATTTTAAACGTTTTATAAAATTATGTTTAGTATAAACACATTTCAAATCGTCAGTTCATAAACGTCGCAGTCGTTACGAAGGCGCCTTTTTAGATCTAATTTCCTATACGAAAATCGAAGTTTCTGTACTAAAATTTCTTTTATGTAAACCTAAGGGTTTCTTAAACCTATTCCACTGCGTTTCTATTTCGCTTATAATTTAAGACAATTTAAAATCTTAAGAAAACGAACAAGGCCTCACTAATGCTTTTCTACGGAAAATCGTCTCCTTTTGCATCTTGAGAGTAACCACGCCAAAGCTGGCGGTACTACTTTCACCGCAGAAGCGTACAAACCCGGCTTCACTTTGCTAGCATGGGAAGAGTTGGCGACAGCGCCTCCTCTTATTCCTACCTCAATGATCGGTAGTTCTTCACCTCTAATTACAGACAGAAGTAAATTTTCTAAGGATCGTTTTTTTTTAAATAAAAGTATTAACGAATGTACGGAAAAAATTCTGTCGTGTGTTGAGTTACTGCACTATTGAAAGATTTATTGTCTAAATTTTTAAATACTTAAAGTTTCACAAATTTATTTCAATTATATTTACATAATTCAGCCAAGTAACCACAGAAAGTGCTTATAAACGAATAACCTCTTAGTTGTTCATTCCTGTTTTCCTATGCTTAACACATGTCTTGTAGTATTCCTATACTCAAGGAAGTTTTAGAAGCAAATACATGTATCCCAAAAGGAATTAGCTGTAGCGTATAACAAACCCTTTGTTTCAAAATAAACATTCTATATTTTAGCAATTATTTTAACACAACAAACTTCACAGTTTCTGCATTTTGCATTCTGTAGTAAATTGTATTTTTCGCGAAAAATACTCGAAACCAAAATCATACTGTTTGGTATTCAGATTCTATTTTCCAGAGTTATTTTTTAATAATTGTGGAAAGGAGTGTTCCATTGCTTTTTAGATAGGAGATAAATGGGCAATCATGCAGGGCACTCAAAACGTACATATAGTAAAACAAATTAATAAAACCGCTCACTGCATTCATAAAAACGATATACTTCGAATTCATTTCATTGCGAATTTTTGAATTACGGCACATGAATAACTTTCTTGTGCCTTGAAGCAGTAGTTAATAAAATGAACTTCGTAATAGAGCAGAAGTGCTGGTTCGTGTAATGCAGTCCTATTTAATGTTATCGAAACTGTATGTTTGGACAATTTAAGCGTAACGTAGAAATAAATGATAATTTTTGGCACCTTTAGCAAAACACAGTGATTTTAAAGGTCATTTATCCATAATACAGTAAATATCTCATTACTCACTCTGAAAATCTTGTCATTGAATTTGAAAACACAACACAAAAAAATATCTGATATAGAGCAGCCGTCAGAAGTACAGATCTGTAAGTGATGTGAACCACACAATACACTGTAACTTGTGAGCCCACACCTTAGAACACATTCTTCTACACCATCCTTCTCTCACGCCCAAACATACATATAAGGCAAATGCTGCACAGAAAAGTATGTCCTAAAATGCTATCTTGGATGGAGCCGAGCTAATGAGGAGTAAATAACGGTGAATCGGGTTCAGCTATAGAACAGATATCAGGTAAAGGTGACGCACTCGGCGCGATACCGAGAGTTCTCTTGGTTCGATTCCACAGCGGCGGCTAAAAACAATTTTTCGGTTGCTGTGTGTTTCTGGAACGTGGAAAGAGCGATGTAATCATTTATTAATATTTTTTATAAAATCTTTTTCTCTAATGTAAGCATCCTGTTCTGAAATTGAATTAGCGTTTATTAAATTTAATATCTGTTTATAAAATTTATAAGCTTGTTTATATTCTTCTTTTCTTTCTGAAATATTTAGAGTTTTATCAACACCTTCAATGACTCCTGCTCCTAAAGAAAGTGCTGCTAAAGGAATAAATGCAAACGCTGATAAACCTGAAGCACTAAATACAAATTTGCCTACTGATAGTGATATACTAATTTTATTATAGTAATTAAAACTTTTTCTGTATACATACATTTTCTTTTCTAAATATTCTTCCATTTATATAGGGTCAAAGTTATGTCTGTATCTCATATGAGGATTTTTCAAATCTAACATGAAGAAATCATAAAGTTTTTTAATACTTTTTTGATAAGGATCCATATTAAAATCACCATCAATTTCTCTAATAATTTGTTTAATTTCTCTGTGCTGAAGTTTAAAAAATATTAAGTAATCACAGTTTTTTCTTATATCAATAGGTGTTGAATAATAGGTCTGTGATAAATAAATAATGGGTGCATTTTTCTTCCTTCCTCTTATAAAAAAATTTTTCAATTTCGTTTTGATCTTTTTCTTTTACACAGTCATCAAAAATAACTAGATTTTTGAAGGATCTAAGTCATCTACAGTAATAAATTCATTTATGTCTGAACTAAATAATGTTTCTTTCTTAAACTTTTTAAATAATTTTAATAACTTATTTTTATTCTTTCCCTTTATTTTTACAACGTCTTCCTCTTCTATATCATCAAACATTGAGTAATTTTCTTTTAATTTAGAGTATTTAGGTTCGTTAATATCTTTTGCACATATGAATAATGCATCAAAATTTAAATGATCATATATTAAATTTAATAGTAAATTTGTTTTTCCACATCCTGAAGATCCTGTTATTAAAAGTTTAAAAGGATGAATAGGTAATATTGGATTTTGATTTGGATCTATAAATTCTTCTGGCTCTGAATAATCTTTTAGTTTAATGCTGCAAGCTTTCTGCTTAATCATATTTATTTAATAGAAATTCAGCATCTTCAATAAACCTTTCAGCTTCAAATAGTAAGTCTTCAGCTGGTATTCCTTGAGGTAAATAACATTCAGCTAGATCTAATGCCATTTCAGCAAAAGATAAATATTCTTCAAGTTGTTCAAAATCTTCCATTTATATAAGTAAAATAATTTGCTTGGAAGTAAAATAATTTGCTTGGAAGTAAAATAATTTGCTTGGAAGCAAATTTTCAGTTAAATAAATGAGTAAAGTGATACAAGATTTATTAAAATTAGCAAAAGTAAATGCTGAACTAAGAAAACGAAATAAGGAAAAGCAATTAGAAGATTTAGGATATGAAGAGGCAATCACAAAATTTCATAAACCTATAGTTGAAAAATTAGAATATCAAGATGTATCTAGAAAAGAAAATTTAAAAGCTATTCAAGATGCAATTGAAGAACTTCCATTTCAACCAATTGCAGAATCTTCAAGAATTCCTGCCTTAGAAGATGTTGAAGAACCTATTTCAGATGCTAAAGAAATGTATGAGAGAGAAGCAGGAATTCATAAAATTAACTTAAACAAAAACTTGAATGTATCAGTTATTAAAAAAAGTTAGGATTTGATTTACCTTCAGAATTAGTTAATAAATCTGATGAAGAGATTGATGAAAAAATAAATCAAGCAAATGAAAAAATCAGTGAAATCGGACGTCTAAAAGGTCCTCAAGTAAAAGCACTTAATAATGCTAAGGATGAAGAAAAAAAGAAAAAATTACAGAAAAAAATTGATCGTTTCGATTATAAAATGGCTGAGGTTCGAAAATATATTAGAGCATTAGAAGCTCTCAAAATGGGGAATTACTATATAGGTGAGGGTCTTAATATTTTAGATAAATTAACAGATAAAATATGTAAGGGAACTAAAAATAAGAAAGTATATAACCAAGTAGTTCAAATACTAGATATATTATTGAAAGAGGGTAAAATGACTAATGAGCAAGTGAAACAATATTATTCAAAGTTTCTATCTTAATAAATGAGTAATTATATTGTATCAAGAATTTATTTGAGTGAAGGTCAGAATAACAAATTAAAATCAGCAGTTAAGAAAGGTGAAGAAATTACATTGCAAATTGATAAAACTAAAAGTGCTAATCATGATATGTATTTAACAAAAACTCAAATTAATCAAATTAAAAATGGTAAACGAATAACTATAAGTAAGACACAATTAAAGAAAAACGGAGGTATTTTACTCTTTTTGATCCCTATCTTAGCAGCTCTTGGTACTGTTGCTTTATCTGGTGCTGCTAGTTTTGGTGTGAATAAAGCTTTAAGTAAAGTAACTGGATCAGGTTGTAAAAAACATTCTGGAAAGGGAGTTCATCAGAATTACGAGGTATATCCAATAAAACGGTAGAACAAAATATGAAAGATGTAAAAGGATTCAGAGGTGTATTTATATCAGATTTATTACCTAAAAAGATTAAGAAATTTGAAAGTGGAATTATTAATTTAGATATATCTACAGGACCTGGGACACATTGGGTCTGTTATTATAATGATCCTAAATATAATTTTGTGGAATAATTTGATCCATTTGGAGAATATAAATATAAAGACATTAAATTGAATAACATTTTCATACCTAAAAATATTGTAAAATATCTTGAAACATCTAATAAAGGAATTAGATATAATTCGAGTTTTTTACAAGAACCAACATCTGTTAAATGTGGTTTTTATTGTATGAAATACATAACTCAAAGGAATAAAGGTAAATCACCTGTTGAAGTTTTATATTCTTTTACCCAAGAACCAAGTGGTTATAATGAAGATTTTGTGCTTAATAAATGATAATTTTAGATTCAAAAAATTTTGAGAAATCAGAAGATTTTACAATTGAATATGTCCCACCTATTCCTGTTAATGAAAATTCAAAAATAGCTTTAAAATCTATGTCTATGTGGGTTTCATATAACAATATTGATGAAGAATATGAAAATAATACATTTAAGAATTTTGATGGTAGTTTATGGCATGAAATAACTTTAGATAATGGAAATTACACATTAAGGGAATTAAATAACTTTTTAATAAAACGATTTGGAGATGAACCACCAATTAAATATAAAGCTAATTTCGCTACACAGCGCTTTATAATTAAATTAAAAGATGAATATAAAATTGATCTTAGAGAGGGTAAATTACATGGAATTTTAGGATTTGAATCAGAAATATATGAAGATAATCATCAAGAAGCAAAATATATGGCAAACATTTCTAGAGGAGTTGATGACATACACATTCATTGTGATGTAATTACAGGAGCTCTATATAATAATATTAATTCAAATATTTTATATTCTTTTACGCCATCTAATCCTCCTGGTAGTTTAATAAAAATTGATGAAATAAATCCTTTATTTTTACCCATTAATAGACGAAATTATATTCATAGAATTCGAATGTATATCACGAATCAAGATAATGAACTGATAGACTTGAATAATATGAGAGTTTTATATAGAATTATTTTAGCTTAAGCTTTTCAGCTTAATAAATGAATTATAACAAACATAGATTATATGCAAAACGATATGGTGGTAATATCTTCACTGAAGGAATTAAAACTTTTGGAAAAAAATATTAGAAGTTTTAGGTAAATCAGCAAAAACAGCAGTTGAAGATAAAGCTAAAAAATTTATTCAAAATAAACTTGAAAATATATTATCTAAAACCCCTGTAACTGTTAATGATATATTAGCGAAAACGAAAATTCAGGATCAATATGGATCTGGTTTGAAACGGCATAAATGAGTTTTTTATCCTAAAAAATGGAAAAACTTTGGGACTTAAAAGCTATTCCAGATTATTATAGTAATAAAATTGCTAAGTATGAATATATAAAACATAATGAAGATAGTACTAACGTAAAAGAATCTGATCAATATAAGTTTACTATTAAAGATACAAATTCGCCTATAATATATAGTAACGGTTATATATGCTTAGAAAGTAAAATAGTAAAAAATAATAATGATACTATAGGAACTGATAATGTTACATTTGTAAATGGTGGGATCCGTTTAGAACCGCTTCATTAACTATAGGAAAAGAACAAACTGATTCTAATATTGAATGTGCTTCATTAATTCATCAAATTAACGGACTTATAAATTTCACAAAAGATTATTCCACTTCAGAGGCTACAAATATGATGTATTATGTTGATACATCAGAATCAGCTGATAAAGATAAAATAGTAATAGATGATCCTAATAAAGATGTAAAGAAAGGATCAGATATCAAATTAAATAAAAATGCCTCTTATAATAAAGGATTTAGACAGAGATGGCTTTTAACAAAAAACAGCAATGTAATAAAATTTTGGATTCCTTTAAGACAACTGTTTGGGTTCCTCAACGATTTTAGAAGATTAATTTGTGATATAAAAGTTACATTTGAATTTCAAAGAAATAGTCATAATGATATGTTATACACAGATGTTGCAAATCCTAATTATAAAGTTATTATATCTGATTTTCAATTATGGTTACCTTATGTACAGTTGTACCCATCCATTGAGGCTGAATTTAAAAGTATAGCTTTGAATTCTACACCTATTGAAATTACTTGGTGTTCTGCTTCAATTGAGAAAAGTAATCTGCAAACGACATCAAGTGGTGCATGTCATATAAGAACTACATCTGATGAGGTGTTAAGTTTTCTTGTCATTCCACAGTATGTAGAAAAAGAAAGCAATCAAAATCAGAACAATATGGTTTTTGATAATTTAGATCTCCTTGAATGCTGGATATTATGTAATAATAAAAAAGTTCCAGAAGAAATTTATAAAACAAATTTTAAAGATGGGCAGTTAGATTATAATAGATGTTACTCTGAATTATTAGCAGCTGGATTAAATACTCATAATACTGAAATTGGATGTCTTATAAGTTATGTAAATTATGCGAGATTGTATCCAATCTTTTATTTTAATTTATCTAATCATCCAGAGTATACTAATATTTCGAATTTAAGACTAGAATTTAACTGGAGATTAGGATCAAATCCAGGTAAACCATATAGATTTTATTTCATCGTGAATGAAACAAAAAGAGGATCACTTAATATGGCTAATAAGGAATTTAAAACTTTGAAAACTTTAGATTAAATAAATGAATTGGTACCCTTTTGGTTCGTCTTATGAATAATTTGGAATTGGACCACCTGGACCTCCTGGAAATGGATTTAAATTAACAGATGATGGTAATTATGATATGGAAGAAAAAAATTTAAAAAATTGTAAAGAACCTATAGATGAACATGATGTTACTACAAGAGAATATGTTTTAAAACAAATAAGAGAGAATAATCTGGAAGTTAAAAGTGAAATAGAAAAAAATATTAATGGTAGTTTTTCAGATTTTGTTCAAGAAACTGCTGTAAGAATAAGAGATTTAGATGCTGTACTTAAAGGTGAATTAAGTAATTTGGATCAAAAATATTTACATATTCAAGATGGAAATGTAATTAATGCGAAAGGTAAAATAATAGGAAATGTTGCTGATCCTACAGCAGATAAGAATGCAGTTAATAAGAGGTATTTAGAAAACAATGTTTTAATTTTAAAAGATGAAAAGTTTGATGTTCAAAATAAAAGACTAGTGAATATTCCATCTCCTCAGGATATGTATGACGCAGTTAATAAAAATTACGTGGATAATCAAAAATTTTATGCAACAATTCAAGAAGATAAAAAAGCATATAATACTCTTGGTGCTATGCGTTACTGGGAAACAGTCGTTTTTATGAAATTTAGTAGCAATCTCCTTGACAGAAATATGAAACTGAGTGAAAATATGGATATGAAAATTACATTTTATTTACGTCCTAATTATACTAATGGGAAATTAGAAGTTTTAATTACATTTGGGGAGAATATATTATTTAATGGTGATGCCTACACAGATAAACCTTTAATACTCTTTGCATCAGGAAAAAAGAATGATGAATTAAGCATACAAGTTATGTCTTATTTAGAATTAAACATTTTTAAACCTTACTTAGAAATTGAAAAAATAGCATTCCATTTATAAAAATTCATTCTATATAATTGGATAGGTTAATTGGGAACAATATTAATTGGGATTCATTTTCTAAAGATAATGAACTTTCAGAAGATATAATTAGAAGTGTAAAAGATGCAGTAAATTGGGATTTAATATCAGAATATCAAAAATTATCTGAAGATTTTGTTTCAGAATTTCATGATAAGTTGAACTGGGATAAAATTTCTCAATATCAGATTCTTTCTGAATATTTTATGAATAACAATAAATTAAACTGGTCTTTGATTTCTCAATATCAAACACTTTGTGAGAGTTTTATATTAATGAATATTGATAAATTAGATATGAGAAGAATTTCTATGTATCAAAAATTAAGTAATGATTTTATAAAAGAAAACTGTCGATTCTTAGACATGTCAATAATTCCAATAAAACAAAAATTAAGTGAAGAAACTATAGATTTTCTTAGTGACTTTATTGATTAAAAAGAAGTTACAAGAAACCAAGAATTAACAAAAGACTTCATTATGAAATATAAAGATAAAATTAACTGGTGTGATATTGTTATCAATAGAAAATTCTCTGATGATTTTATAAATGTAAACTATAAAAAACTTGTTGTGTATTTACTTGCAAAGATATGTCATAAAATTTAAATATTTTTTAATCTTCAACAATTTTTAATATTTCTATAAGGGGTATCCATTTTGGGTACCCCTTTTTTTAATGCATTTTTAAAAAGGACTTTGCAAAGTACCAATTCAAAGTAGTTTGTTTTACAACTTTTCTATTGATTTTCAATATTAAAACTTTCAATTTAGCTCTTTCAAAATCAAAGCTATTCAAAATTCAAAATGATTGCAATTGTTCAAAAAAGCCGTCAAATATAATCAAAAATGACTTAAAATGTGTGTTTTTATGATGCTCTGTTTTTATGAAAAACAGGGATGAAATTTCGTTTTTTAAAAATTTGATGTTTTTAACTGTTTTATACTCAAAAATCAATGATTTTTAATGAAAATATGGTGTTTTTGATCATAAAAAGCCTTAAAATGTTCGTGATTATTGAGGTCTGAAAAATAAAAAAAATGCCTGATTTTGAAGTTTTTATGTGATTTTGGGGTGTGCCATAGTACCCCCTATATACTACTAGTAGCCATCAATTAGACCACAGGGCAAAGAGGGCCGCACGTACGTTTTACGTGCATAAATATGAGATCTTACTTAATTTCATGAGAAGATATCTTAATTTCAATAATTTCAAATAAGCAATGGACAAAGTTAAATAGAACGCTTCCTCCGCTCTATCATATAACGCTATCCGGGTACGGACAACTGGCCACATCACAATTTCAGTGCCATAAAATTGTTCTGAATAAACAAATATCCTGTGATTATATTTCCTACTTTTTGAGCAACTATTGTTCACAAAACAGTTTTTGTTTTAACATTTCATTTTCAATAAGAAATTTAAACATTTCCATGGTTTTCTGGCCAAAGACAAAGCGGGGAACTGGCACCCGGAGAACTAGTACCTGGAGAAGTGGCCACTGGAGAACTAGCCACAAACATTTTAAGGAGCCGTGTGAAAATTGCGTTTTTGACCGCTCGTGGCCACATCCCCAGAGGCTGGTTATCTGAGTCACATAAAGTTTCCGTAATTTAGTATTTTGTTAATTGCGATATTTAACATAATTATCGATAAAAAAGTTGTTTATAATCCACAACTTAACAAAAGAATTTCAGGGTTTCTAAACGCTCCGCAAATTCTTTGATGGCATGTGCAAACGCAGGAAACTTGCTTGGTGGTGAGGGGGGGGGGGGGTCTTAATACAAAAAGCATAAAAAATGTGAGGGGAATTTCTGGTGCGATGGAAGATTTTCGGCGTTTAAATATAGAACTCAAAAAATTCTCTACAGGCCTGTGGTGAAATAGGAAACCGGATGGGGGGGGGGGGTCCGAAAATATAAATTATATAGAATTTCTGGTCCGATCGGGAAATTTTCCGCGTTAAGAAATTACAGCTCTACAAATTATTTTATATTCAACATTTTTGGCGTTAACCTTCGCTCCCAAAGATGGTTTCCTAGGGTAGCAGATGCCCGCAGAAGTTTTGTTCAGTTGTAGTATGTGAACGCTAAAAGCATCCCGACCGGACCAGAAATTCTTAATATCTTGTGTTTTCTGCAGTACTTCCTCCCCCACCCCCAGTTGATAGGTTTACTGGGTTAGCACTTTCCCGCAGAGAATTTGAGAATTTATTGAGTTGTTTTTGTAAACGCCGAAAATCTCCCGATGGGTCCAGAAATCATTCATATTTTTGGTAATAAGGTCAGTAATAGGTTTCATGCATTAGCATATGTCCGCAGAGAATTTTTTGAGTTGTATTTGTAAACACCGACAATCTGTCCATCGGACCAGAAATACTTTATATTTTATATTTTTGGTATTGTCTCTCCACCCCATAGGTTTACTGCGTTTTCACATGCCCGCAGAAAATTTGTTGAGTTGTAGGTTTTAAAACACGATATTCTTTTGTTGAGTTGTTGATATCATAATCAAGAAAATACGAAATTCCGGAAACTTAACGTGATTCAGATAACCAGCCTCTGAGACGTGGTAACGAAGCTGTCGAAAACGCAATTTTTATATGGCCCCTTACCATTTTTGGGGCCAGTTCTCCTACTCCCAACGCTATCTATCATTATGAGGTCACCATAGTTTGTTTCCAAAATTACGGAAAGAGATTCTTAATTCGAAAGGACACGTGCGTTTTACGTGCAGAAAACATAAGGTCTCTCTTAATTTCAGGAAAAAAATATCTTAAATTTCGACTAAGCATCTTGGGGAAAACTATGATTGACGTCCGTGTAATGCTATATAACATTATATGGTTGAGCAGTGGAAATATTTCGGACAAGTTTTGTCGAATGCTGTGTTCAATTTAAAATATTTTTTCAGGAAATGAAAACGCGCCGGGTGTTTCTAACAAAACATTATAGTTAACAGTTGGCCTATTTTCGAGAAGTGGGCATTTTCGCCTTATATAAGGGTGTATAAGACGGTACATTATTCCCCCTCTCTTTCAAAACGTTATACCTGTCGTATGAAGGCAGAGGACTTTACAGGAATGTACGAAAGAATTACCACAGAAGAAATGCAAACTTCTCGAAAACAGGAAAAAATGCCCACATCGTAAAAAGTGGAAAATACAACTGCTGCTGACAGATATTTTCCTATATTTGTTAAAACACGAGATTTTTCTTAATTTCAGAGGGTGAAAGGGTGATCATAGAGAAAGCGAATCAAAACACTTCCTCAGCTTACCCATACAAAATTAACAAGCACTGAGAGGATACCGTAGATCCAAAGAATGTACGTCTCATGCTAAAATCCAAGGATACCGTAGATCAAAAGAACATACGTCTCGTGCTAAAATCCAAGGATACGCTAGATCAAAAGAATATACGTCTCGTGGTAAAATCCAAGGATATCGTAGATCGAAAGAATATACGTCTCGTGCTAAAATCCACGGATACCGTAGTTTACTCCAAAATGGTAGAAGAGGGTGAAAGGGCGCTCTCAGGATTTTCTTATGGGGTGGCCCAACATATTGAAAATAAAAATATCCCGGATAAATTAAAAACCCAAATTTTTAAATGTAATCCAGAACGCCATCAATGCCTCGTCGAGAAGTGGAACCCGAACCCAATTAATCATTTGGTCGCCCAAGTGAAAAAGCTATAGGTATCATAACACACTGCATACATATTAACACAATTACAAGAAAGAAACCATATGTATAAAGAGGTATTTCTATATACCTTCTATGACAACTTGTAGCTGGAAAATGCCCTTTTTCAAAGGTAACAGAAGTGCTATGTGCTTCTTTATCTCTAAGGCTGATCTTTTTTTAAGGAATAACCCAACCTGACCTTCAGAACGGATGTTTTAATCTGCTCTTCTGCCAGATTTATATTTGAATGAGGGTCAGTTGCACCCCTCACGGAAACTGTCAATCAAATTCAAGGGTTAATTGCACCGGACTCCCATCCTGTCGTATGGGGTAGTTGCACCGGTCTCCCTCCCACAATGCCTGTCAGTTAAATCAACGGGAGAATTCCACCGTATCTTCTTCAAAAGCCTGGACCGCGGGTGGCCTAGTGGGCAACGTTCGTGACTGCCGCGGAAGGGACCTCAGGTTAGATCCTAGGCAGGTACGAACGCGCGATCCACTAAATATCCGCCGTACGTCGGATGGGCACGTTAAAACGTCGGACCCCGGGTCAAGGCCCCCGGTAATAAATAAGGACGTCTTCCTCCCTATTTCTACTTCGCCTCCGTGTCACTTTCCTATTGGGCACTTTAGTCCAAATCTCCTAGCTTCCTATTTCTAAGGGTTGTTTAAGACCTGGAGGTCAGACACTCCCTTCCCAAACTCCTCTACATATATAAAAAAACCGCATCTTCTTGTGGAACAGGTGTATTACACCGAAAGCGGAAGCACGGGGACATCATTACTACAAATGACCACATGGACAATGTGCTACGCGTATTGTCCATGTGGTCATTTGTAGTAATGATGGGCTTAACACTGACTTTTCAGTAACGTTCCAAAAAAGTAACCGTGACAAGTAACGGTGACAAAGTCACAGTTTTTGACAAGAACGAACACCTGTACCTTTATGCTCAAATTAGTCACGTGGCGAAATCACAATCCACAGAAACGTTTCATTAATCGTTACCCGGCAGTCGGCACTTTGCTTCGCAGGTGTCGTTCTAAGTTCTCAAGGGGATTCGTGTTCGTGCTATTTCCGAGATTTCCACTGACAGACTAATTAGGCACTTGTATTCTTAATTACGTTTGATAGGCATTTCAGTTAGTTTTCATAGGTATTTTAGTTTCTTTTCATAGATAAGTAACGGAGAAACATTTAATATGAAATCTTTTAAATCCGGAAGAGCAGATAGTAGTCAAGCCCGTATATGAAAAATTTTCGAGTGGAAGATAAATGAAATATTATTTATAATTCATTTATTCGGTCTGTTGGTCTGTAGACAGATCTATACATAATAATGATTTTTATTCGTTGATATGTTTTAACCAATAATTGCATTTTGCTGAAATTTTGTGCTCCAGCCCTAAACTAAAAATCTTGGTGTTCTAGAACTTCACTGAATGGTGGTTTGGGTGCAAAATAGCATTATGTAAATGTCACTTCAAATAAATAAAAATCCAACACCATTAGATAAATAGCTTTAAAAGTGAGATTATTGAGTGAAAAAGCTTGGAAATATCTGTATTTAATATCCAGTGATTTTGGAGCGGTTAAGGAAATTAGCATAATTTGGGAACGCTTGATTTGTAACGAACCTGTCGTACCACGAAAGTAAGGTGAATTTGGAACAATTCAGGAACCAAAGTGTTCTCGTGATTCTGGAACGGTGATTTTCCCCACTGATCACAAACCGTGAAAGTGACATTTTAGTAACGTTACAAAGTAACCGTCACGTGATTTTGTACCCCACCTCTAATTTGTAGTTTGCACACGTGTTGTCCTATCACAAACATCCACCACGGCCACAATGCTGTATTACGCTGCTGCTGTAGTACAGTTCGAAGTGGGAATTCATTCAGCAATTAAAAATACCTGACATACAAGCAACATCATAGGATGTTGTTCCATGCATCTCAGTCGTAGAGGAAAAAATCGAGGAACTTAGTTTGACAAAGGAATATAAAGATAAACATTTTGACATAGGTAAGAAGCTGCGTTGGTCATTTGGATTACTTTATTTAAATTACGAGAAAGTTGCAGACGATTTGATGTCGGATATATGAATCAATTATAGACAAAATATTCCTCTAAATTAAGTTAAGTATATACTGTATATATATAACTTCACTTGACTTAGAGGAATAATTTGGTTTATAATTGCCTTTTTACTCTAGGATACAACACATGAAAACCGTTGAAAAGAAAAAATGTTTTATAATGAGATACAGAAACACGTTTCAAGCATATACGTTTATTCTCTGACATTTCATTGGCAAGACATTTACAGAAAATAGAGTAGACACTATTTCAAATCTTTAAAGAAATAGCGCTTTTTTACATTTAATCGTGCGCGACATCTTAATATCTCCACGTATAGGTTCCGTCCGTTTGATTGCTGTCGATATATGTTATTTTCTTTAAGGAAAGTAATTCTATTTCTGAAAGTAATTCAGAAACAACATTTAGGGCTGCAGGAAGGTGCAAAGTCAATTTCCAATGTTTATAGCTTCAGAAATCATCTTGAAGACTTCTCTCACAACCATCGAATGCGGCTCCCCTTCCATGTGTATCTTCAGCTTGTGCAAATTCCTCAGACACAGAACATGTCTGAAAGGTTCGTTGCCCGATATTGGGCAATTCAGATAAATATCAGCCAGATAGAGTTTCTCTAAATAGGGACACATTCTCAGTATATATTCGAGATCTTTTGTGTCGAATAACATCTTTTCCCCCATTTCTCCAAAGAGGTGTAAGGACTTTATATGACTTCCATTGCTGGTCCAGAACATCTTCATGCTTTCACCGAGACGATCACTGCTTCCACTAGAAAGAGAAATGCTTTTTAGATGATTGAGTCTGCACATGGCCTGTGTCTGGTCTCTGCGTTTGTTGTTATCATTACTAATACGTAAAACTAATTCCTCTAATTCTGGACAACTACCAAAAACCGTTTCCAAATCACCATCGAATTCACCACAACCAAAAGACGTGAGCTAAACATTTAATCGAGACATTCCGCGTGTCTTGCGCTGCCTGTCAATCTCACAGAATGCGTTAGGTACATCTCCAGAGGAAGGGGGATTTAGATTTTGAAGTGTTGGCATATGTGTTAGAACGCAAGCTACTCCAGCATTGCTGGCTTCTGTACCACTTATGTCGAGTTTCCGGAGTTGCAACGGACTGCTCATTCCACACTCCTTTGTATAGCAGCAACTGCGAATGTCTTCACCATCGCCCCTTTTATGACCGCAAAGAATAAACAATGCATCGTCATTTATGTTTGTAAAAACCAGACGTAGTGTTTTCAGTTCAGTGAGGGAGATCGCAATAACTTCTATTGTCTCCACATTGAGATTCTTGTAAAAACTCAAATTAACAACGGTCAAGTTCTTCATGTCTCTGAGAATAGGATTGTGTACAGCGGGGTCCAGATTCCTTCCAATGGACTGGAGTGACTTCAAGTTCTGAAACAAGAAAAAGGAAATTCCAATCACTTAACAATTTAGCAGAATACATGCATTCCCATTAATATTTCTCCAACAGAATAAAAATACGATAAGACTGCATTAGTGAGTCATATAATTTTATCGCCACCAGCGCACTAGCTGACGCCGATCACATGACCTACAAGTGACGTCATCTACCAATACCGAACACATTCACGGATGAGATAAGACGTTTTCACCAAATATGTTTGGTTCCACCTCGTCCTGCCAAATCAACTCTTAACCGGCGAGATATAGACGCTGCAAGATTTCTAAAGAGGTCTTGTTGTCACACGTAACAAAACGTTGCCAGAAGATTATTTAACCCTTGTAAGTTGCGTGGTTCAATAGCCACAGATTGGATTTGCTGTTCCCACACAATCCCCAGATGGTCGACTAGATTTGTGGTTTGTGTGGGAAGAATGTTATTGCTCCGAGGACAGCCCGCAAATAGTTTGAGCGGTTCCTAAGTGGCAATTTTGGCCTCGACGACTCTCCACGTTCAGGGTTTCCATCTCACTTTGACGAGGATCGTTTGAACGACCTGATCTGGATCCGCGTCAAACCGCACGCGAGTTGGCCACTGAGATGGACTGTGATCAGGCCACAGTGATGCGGCACCTGGAACGTATGGGAATTTTTCAGAAATTGGGGTCTTGGGTGCCTCACACACTCACCGAGGACAACAAGAAACAGCGGGTCGCCATATGTGGTTCCTTGCTCCCATGTTACCGCGAAAGTTCTTAGCAACACAAACACTTTCTGTCGCGTATTGTTACTGGATATGAAAAGTCGTGACTGATACGTGGATTTCAGTATGTCAAGCGAGCAAGGAACCACATATGGCGACACGCTGATTCTTGTTGTCCTCGGTGAGTTCGAAATCAAACAAGACGCCCACACCACGTCTAAAATATGACCTTCATCCTGCGAAGATTAAGTTATGTGTTTTATGGGCCATGGAAGGCATTATTTACTAGGAAATATTGCCGAGTAATCGGACCATCAACGCTGTACTCTACTGTGAGCAATTCCGCCGTGTGAAGGCAGCAGTTCAGCAGAAATGGCCACATCGACACCATATTGTCATTCTCCAAAATGATAATGCACGCTCTCATAGTGCAAACATGACCATAATAATCATTCAGGACACGACATCGGAGATCGTTTCTCGTTAGGCCTATTATCCAGATGTCTCCCTTTCAGACTATTACCTGATCCGATTTCTGTCGAATGCACTCCGTGGCAGAACGTTCAACAATGATGTTGATCTCCAGAATTTCTTTGATCATTTCTTGATTTTCAAGAATGGCATTGCAGACCTATCCAGACATTGGGACAATGTCGTAAACAATAGGGAGAAATATATAGTTGATTGACTCCGTTTTCCATTCTGATGTAATACATTCCTGTACCGAGGTGAAAAAACGGCATGAACTTATGTATCAACCCTTTAGTTTGTTCCATTCCAATGACATAGTAGTTTGTTGAATTCCAAAGACATGGTAGTTTGTTCCATTCCAAGGACATAATAGTTTGTTCCATTCCAAGGACATAGTAGTTTGTTCCATTTCAAGGACATGGTACTTTGTTCCATTACACGGACATAGTAGTGTCTTCCATTCCAAGCACATGGTAGTTTGTTCCATTCAAAGAACATAGTAGTTTGTTCCATTACAAAGAACATAATCGTTTGTTCCATTAACATGACAAAGCAGTTTGTTCCATTAACATGACAAAGCAGTTTGTTCCATTAACATGACAAAGCAGTTTGTTCCATTACAAGGACATAGTAGTTTGTTCTATTACAAGAACATAATAGTTTGTTCCATTACAAGGACATAGTAGTTTTTTCCCAAACTGGAAAAAGTGGCTCATTGTTCGAATTAATAGTTGCATGGCTTTTCCACAAACAACAAATAATTGCTCCTAAAGCAACCCGTTTAAAGATTGAGTCATTCAGATGTAGCCAAGCTTTCTGAAAAAATCTTATACTCATGCAAAAATCAAAAGAACACCCCATTCGTAAACAAAGCTTTGCATAGGGCAGTACGGGTTAGAGGAACACCCAGAAATCCCTGCGCCTTGAGGACTTAGTGAACGTTTTAGGTTCAATGTGTTATTGACTCCTAGTAATATTTGATTCCATTTTTACACATATTAGAATTTTTCTGTTTTTCCTAAGCATAAGCCTCTTCTGCCATTTTGGGAACACACTACACCATGCCCTTGTAATTCTAGGTAACACTGTGTTCTTCAGCAGGGGAAATGTTCTGTTAAGTTTTAAAGAGTTCTTAATTGAATTTAGGATTTTTCTTCTAAAATATAAAAAGAAAACACCTCATGTTTCTAACAGACGTAAGAGAACAGTTAACAGCAGGCAAATTTCCCTATTTTTAAGATGTAGGTATTTTTCCTATTTTTAAAATGTGGGCATTTGTCCCTCGTACTCTGGAGTACGTGTTGCGAATATTCCAACTGTTTACCTATTGTCATTTTTTAAAATGGCCTATATATATATGTATTCGAGAAAAAATGCGCTCCAACTTAAGTTCCGGTTTAGACGAACCGCCGTTCTACTGCACTCTATTCAGTTTAATTAAGTGCGCAGAGCATTGTATGCACTTTGAGAACGGCCGTTCTAGTGCACTGTATGCATTTCAAATAAGTGCTAAGTGCACTATACGCATTGTAAATAAGTGCGCAGGGCACTCTACGTATTTTGAGAAACGCTAGTTTTGTGCATTATACGCATTTTTAATTAAGTGCGCAAGGCGCTGTACGCACTTTGAGGACAGCTGGTTTAATGCACTTTACACATTTTACACAAGTGCCTAGGGCACTCTACGCACTTTGAGAACCGCTGGTCTGGTGCACTCTACGCATTTGAAATAAGTGCGCAATGCACTCTACGCGTTCTAAATAAGTACACAATGCACTCTACGTAGTTTGAGAAGCAATAGTTTCCTGCACTCTACGCATTTTAAATAAGTACGCACGGCACTATCGCAGTTTGAAAACCGTTGTACTAGTTCTTTCTACGAAATTTACCGTGCAATGTATGGTAGTCGTGTTGTAGACATAAAGTAGAGAGAAAGCTTTGTCTTATAAAAGTATCTTTGTAGACGTCTAAATGAGATGATCTGAAATTCAATACATACCTTGCAGTTGCGTCCAATCGCTGCAATGATTTCCGGGCTGTATCCTCGGTAAGGAACTCTTATTGTCTTAACATTTTCATTGAATATGAAATCTGAAAACTGCCGCAGTAATCTCATATAACCCTCGTTTTCTGGAGAAATCTCTTCTGCTGAAGAATAAGCAAATTTTTCATGAAACATTTCTACAATATTATCGGCAAAGATGACTTCTGAAAAGACAGAAAAAATAATTTTGAGTTACTATGATTCTACTGTATCGTATTATTATGGAACAATAAATATGTAAATATAGTATTTTCACATTACTTTTAATAAAAATATCGTATGATCTCCTCCTATATGAAAATTCTTTGGTACTATGCAATATGTAAATATAGAGACCTACAGTATGTACTGGTGCCATTTATTGTTTCCGCTTGTGTGTATTTGGGTGAAGATTATTGGCAATACATTTTTACGTGTTCTGATTACCTGTTTCTTCTACCGATAGCTGCACCCCAGAGAGTTGCATTTCTAAATCTGGAAAGCGGAAAACAGACTTTATTCTTAAATATACATGGTTGAGTCACATTGCCGTGATTACCAGTTAAAATCCACAGTAACCACCGTGTACAGCGCGGACAGCAGCTAGACGGGCTAGGAGTGACTCAATAAAGTGCTGGAAAGTGTTCACAGGTATATGGAACCATGCTAACTCCACTGCATCTGACAGCTGCTGGAGGGTGCGTGGTGGAGGATCCATAGAAAGAACAACACGATCCAGGTGCTCCCACTGATGCTCAATTGGGTTTACGTCTGGGCAATTAAAGGGCCAGGGAAGTATTTTGAAGTCTTCATCGTGCTCACCCTCGGATATTTCTAGCTCTGTGATATCATATAACTCTCGTCACGTCGTATTGTTTTGCTGGAAGATTCCATTTGCCCCAGAGAAGACAACCAGCATGTATGAATGTCATGGTTTGTAAGGATGGATTCATGAGAAATTCGGTCCAAAGTATCATTTACAGATATGAGTGGAATCAGGGAATGCAACGAAAATATTCTCCAGACCATAACGCTGCCCCCATTAGGTTGTGATTCATTGGAGATGGCAATTGTTTGCCAATCAGCGGAGGTCCAATTCCGATACTGCCGTGCAAATATATGCCTTTTCTACTGATGCACCTTCATTGACATAGGTGCAGTGACAATCCGTCTGCATCGGAGCCCCATACGCAGCAGGGTTCGCTGAACTGTCCTTTTAGACACACTTCCATTAGACCCTTAGTTCACTCGGTCAGTGACGTGCCCTACTGTGGCGTGTCGATCGTACCTCACAAACCTTTGGAACTGATGTTCACCTCTCACATCGATGGCACATGTGATGCTCACCAGTTTCCACGTCTCTTATTAGCATGGTGCCATTTCTCCAATCACGATGCACTTTATCCAGAGCAGCACGCAAACAGTTCGCAAACAGCGCTGTTTCAGAAATATTGCCACACTTGGCCCGAAAGCCGATAATCATCCCTTTTTGCAAATCTGATAAATCTCTGCTTTTATCCATGACCGCAATGAGTGATATGTTTTCAGAATGCCTACAGTATACCTTATATGCCCTCCCACCCAGCTCACGACACCACGTGCCTTATTTCATTGGCTACGAGCGATTGACCGCAAAAGTAGAAGGTGGTCAATAATGTGACTCGACTGCGTATAAAGACGTCCATAAATTAAGTCAAAATCAGGATAATTAAAAAATCTACTTGGTGAAATATCTTGATAATCAGTGACAAGATGCATTAAGTTGTAAGTTATAGGTTAGGCGAAAAACAAATCACGAAGTCGTGGTTTAATATCAGAAAAATGGACTATGCAGGAACATGTCAAAAAATAGAGTACAGAAACTCAATGGGGGAGTTACTTCAGTATGATGTGTGGTGAACTCGAGCAACAATACATTCCCGAGAGCGATGCACCATTCTTATTATGATGGTGTCAAATAACTCAGTAGGGAGTAAAGCCCATTGTTCCTGCAAAGCAGTAGCAAGCTCCTGTAGGGAATGGGATCGAGAGTAGCACAACGTCTCCCCAGAGCATCCCATATCTGTTAAATGGGATTTACGTCCGGAGATCGAGCTGGCCATTCCATACGGTCAATGGTTTTCAGCTGAAGGTATTGCCGCGCGATGCGCGGTCTGTGTGATCTGGAATCATCGCCCTGTTGAAGAAACGTATCACCTGTTGCACCTGCATAAGGAGGTACATATAGATGCAGGATACCATTTCTATATCTCTGTGCAGTCAGGTTACCACGTGGCAGACAGTGGCGTATATTCATCGCTAGCTAGGGTAGCTGCGAAGTCCGGGTAATGCACAAATAAAAGTCAATTAGATATATACAAATAAGTCAATTATTAACAGTATTAAGCTATGTCGATGTTTCGCTGCAAAAAAATGATGTGCTGATTCACTTCTTTTGACGAAGAGAATCAGTCTGGCGATCAAAGACCAAGGCGCCTCCTAGTAGAGGGATGACGTCATCGTGACGCAACCAGTCACTCTACCAGTCTTCGCCTGAGGTCTTCGCTGTGTCATTCAAAGACTTTGGATACGTTGGCTGGCTAGGGTTTCCATGACAACATAGAGAAGCAGATGAAGTGTGAATGGGCCGTTGCTTTACGCAACGGTTCGCTCAGAAAAGTTAAGACTTTGACTACCTTCGTCACTTGCATGCTTCCGCCCGTCGCTGCCCGTGTTTTGCGAGAGCTGTTTCAGCTGTGTGAAGTGTTAATGAATTAAAATTAGTGATATTATATCTTAAATTCGTGCCTTTTGTTGGATTCGAATTGTTTTAAAAAAAATTGGTGAAAGCTTTTCTGATCATCTACTGTCAGAACTTAAAGAACCCTATGCTTAAAATTTTGACACAGTTCGAATCAAAAATTAACAGCGCGCGTGTGTCGTTGTGTGCTGTTTATTATTCCCTTAATGAATACAAAAAGAAATTAGTAAGACATTACTAGTTACGTGAAATTTAATAAACTGGGCATTGCGCTTATTGAGGTGTAAAAATTCGGAGACCTAATATTAAAATTTCTATCAACAACTGCAAATATGTATTGATTCTTTTAATGGTAGAAGTTTTTCTACCATAAAAAGAATCAATACATATTTTACTTTAGGGAAACACAAGGGCATGTACACTTGAGCAAATTGGCGGTTTTGTCAATAGAGAAAAATAATTTGTTTTGAATGTGATAAAGTATTCGGAATAAACTTTTTATGGAAACGTAACACTCAACTTCACCAAAAGGAAAGAAAAATGGACTGCATGTGCAAATAAAGGGTACAGAAGAAGAATGGAGTTCATGTACAGATAAGTTTTAAAATCCTTATCCTTATAATAATTTGGTATTACATTAGCAATAGCATGTACCTAAAATTAAGGAAACAAGTTACTTCTGTTAGTTAACAACTGAAAAATAAGTTTTCCAATTAAAAAAAATAACGCTACTCGAGGCACCCATGTCTTGGACCCAAGTTACGCCACTTGTAGAAATTTGTTCCACCAACTAAAGAGATGACAAGCCAAACACACATACACTGCCTCCACCATAACGATCACTTTCACCAATGTTACTGCGATGTTAGCGCTTTCCTGGCTCCCACCATATCTAACATCGACTGGGATCGCTCTCTAAGCAGAATCTCGATTCGTGAGTGAAGAAGACAGACCTCCATTGTCACTCACTTCAGCTAACACGCATGCGTGCCCAACTCAATCGCTTCTCCTGTGCCGTGCGATGAAGGGCACACAAATCGCTGGTCGTCGAGCATTGTGAGCTCCTTCATGAAGCCGTCAAGACACAATTCTTTAAATTTTAAAGAATTGACTCTTGAGTTGTCTTTGACTAATGTTGTAGTATAAATATGCAATTTCTTATCTGCGACCACGTTTTTACATATTATGAACTTCTGAAAATGCTACTGAAATGACTATTACAATGACTGGCACCATCAGAAAGAAAAATCAATCGTTCCATCAAATCTACAAAAAAAAAAAAAAAAGAAAGGGGGAAAGCTAATTATTTCTACTTCTCTTTTTACAAAGGATACAATTCTGGTTTCGTCCTTTACCTAGGAAAATAAGTACGCTTCTCTGCAAAATACTCTCCACATTGATGCTAAAAGAAGTGATGTTGACACAAAAATATTCCCAGGTGATTTTGGACTAGGGCAATACGTAAGGAGTTGTTCATACATTGGATAAAATGGTTGCTACTTTGACCTGAACGTGTCAAATGAAGAGATGGCCATTTGTTGTATTCTCCAACATTCATACTATATTAATTTATATTGCTTACGTTTATTTCAATAAAATCAATTCTTCTTGCAAATAAAATTGTTTTCATTAGCGAAGGCTTCTTTCCGAAATGTGGACGATTACCTAATAAAACTACTCATTGAAAGACAACATCAACAGCCAAGAGTAACTGTTACAAGCTACATTTTAGAAACAGTTTCAGAAGCTGCAATTATATGCGTACGACTCGAAGCCAAAATGCTAAAAAACGTCGATGCTTTAAGTCTAGAAAATAAAAGTTCAAACAAATGTATTAAATGGATGATGTCATCGCTCTTTCGTCCATTTACATTATCTCCACGTATTTGATATATATTAAATGTATTAAAGTTGGCAAATGCAATTATAAGAAACCACTGATGAAGGTTTGAATAAATTGTAAATACTGATATCTTTATAGTTATTGTGATATTAAAAGAACAAATGCATAAACATTAATAGAATCAAAATATGTTTTTAAATGCCTCTTCTAATATTTGAACAAACTACCTGTAAGTAGTCAGTACCAATTTTAATGAAGATGACTTGAATAAATATCTATGTATTGCGATGTGTAAGTTTTAAGTGAATACCGGACGAAGTTTGAAGAGAGGATATTTCTTTTACATTGGCACTATTTTACTTTCGGATTTCCAATTATTTCTGTTTCTTATTAGTCCTATACTTGCTTACAGTTTTTTTGTTGAAATACTCATTTCTATTAAAACAATATAGAAGATTTGCATGCACGCTCAATACATGTCATTCTTGCAACGCTTGTATAAGCGCATGTTAGAAATATCGAGAAGAGGAGAGGTCCATTTCCTCAACGAGATTCGCGAATTGTATGATCAATGTGTAACGGTTTTCATTTCATTCCATACAACGCCGCAGGCAAAAGGAATCGGTCAGTTTCTGAATTCATCAGATATCGGTTATTCCGTCACAAACGTTATACTGTATGTAGTGATAAGGCTTACGCCTAATGTAAGTAATATCTACAAGCACACTAAAGAGTAAACTGTGATAACCTTTTAGCACAATAGGTCCGGCCCTTTATTTTAATGCAGTAACGTTCGCAGGAAGAATATGTATGACATACAGAAGCATTTGAACGACAATTGGTTACTAGAACCGAAACAGAAATTTCAACAGGTCCATTTGTTCAAGGACCAATTCCGTAAAATCCGTCAATTGTTCTATAGAAATATTACTCGGACTTTGCTATCACTCTGATTTGTTAGTTCTCTCTCGAGAAATGGAAAAGAAGACAACCAAATTAACTGTGCCTATTAAGTGATGTCCATGACTGCATATTTATCCAATATCTTCTTAAGGCTAGAAGATATTCTCGAGGAGAGACCTACTTTCTCCGCTTGCCCCGTATGTTTCACACTTCCAAACAATGCACACGTGGAATATGGTTGACAGTCGAATTCGCATGCCGTCAAAGCGTTGAATACTCGGGTCTTTGACAGCTGCTTGTGGCTATACCACACTCACGAACACCCACACCTGGCAACGCTGGACACAGGGAAATGGTCGATTTCTCATCATTTTCAGATCTTTACTCCCTTCACTCGACCTTAACCGCGGGTTGCTTGAAATGTTTACTTTTGAGGGCGCTTCTGCTTTTTTCTTAAATTGAATGTTCCGAGAACGTTTCTCGAATTGTTCTCGGCAAGTGACTGAAACCTTTGACTGTTTCAGTGGCTGTCCTCGTGTTGCTTAGACGTTCGCCCAGCGCAAGTCAAACATTATCTCCTGTTTCTTTAGGAGATAGCAATGGTACATCTCCTTTCTACGGTTTCACACTAGCAACTGCTAAAGATGAAAATTTTCAGTTTTTCTGGTTTACACATTTTTTTTCCGAACACACACAAGCTCACAACTAAAATCCCATATAAATACTGACCTCACACATTACGTAAATTACTCGTGCTGGAATGCAGTACAAGAAACATGAAACCGTTTCTGCACGATAAAAGTGAGTTAAAAGCATTTGATATGAAATTAAAATAATTTATTAAAATACATGAAGTGAAAATCACAACACACACATTCTAGATCTTTCAAACTCACTTTATCAAGTCCGTTGCCATTCCGCATTTAATAAAAGTATCAAATGCACATTCTACAATGAATTACCTGGGGTGTGGATCGTTGTACTAATATTACTCGGGTGCACAGTGCCATATACCGGTTGGCTATATTACTCGAGTGCCCAGAGGCGTTTTCTGAAAATAATCTCTTACAGGTGTCTGACGCGGTGGTCGGAAAATCGTCATTACAGCATATACCTGTGAGGCTATGAATGCAAATGCTCTCAGTAAAAAGTAACGATGATTTAGATGTGGAGGTAACCAGAGTAGTAATCCTATCCCATGCTCGGTAATATTTACCTTCTGAGGTCAAACATGATGATGCTATTGATTGAGAGCCAATTTTAACACTGTTTATGTTCTGAAGGTCAAGTTCGTACTCTACGGGAAGTAGAGCCGATGTACACACAATCTGTTACTTCAGGGTTCATTAGTGAGAGCGGTACACTGTAGATTCCATTTTCCCTGTCTAAATTACGAACGTTACTGATCTTTCTGCCATCTTTCACCACACCCTGTCTTCTAACGGTGCGACTGGAACTCAATATTTCAAGACCTTATAATTATCGATGTGCTTTTACTTTAGAAAAAGAAAAAGTTACCATTTCGCGACGGATGAGGCTACATTTAAAAGACTGGTTTTCGCGGTCGTAGCGCACATGCAGCGTATCTGCTTGGTAAATTCTGAATAACTAGCTGCTGTTTTCCCTTACTTGTCTAACCCAATCAGTGCCGGCAAAAGAAATTGGTCATTCAATTACTTAATCTGATTGACCACGCCTCATATTCTTAATAATGGGAGTTAGGTATTAATAATGTTGAAAATCTTCATTATGTCATAAGATGAATTATCTTCACAATATAATATGATTAGACGCATTTTTTTTAGAATATTACAAATAAAAGTCGGATTTCCACGTTGCAAATTTAGTGGTCAGAGATTTTTCAAAATGCAATTCATAGGGTATTTAACATGTATAAATGAACTGCTTCTTCCACTTTGGCGATCTCAAATGTGTTTGATGTCACAATTATTAAGTAAGAAGTTAATCATTTTTTTTGCAGCGCAAAATTAAAAATAAAAAAAAATCATAGAATTTAAACCTAAATCAAAGCTGACGAAAACTGATATTCTAACGAGAAATGTATGTACATTCATTTCAACAAGAACCTGGGGATCTCATTCATACAGAACACGCTGAGACACGGACGACACATGCCAACGTGTGACACACCTGTCCTACTCATTTTCACCCTTCCATTCCTTTAACATTATAACTACACACACAAATAAAATATAGCTCCTTCATTTAACTAGGCAAAAAATGTATGTTGTCCGAAATATGTTCTCGAAGAATTCATTTTTATTGAAACCCATCAAACTCTTGTTCTCATCTTTGCTTGAACTTCCGCTGAAAAATATTAAGAAAAATATCACCTATTCCACGATATACACTTGAATAAACTGTTCCAAAACTAATTGAGTAGAAATTAAAACATTTCCAGTTTTAACGAATTTCTCAAATCTAAAGCAAGTTAGTAAAGCAGACGAAAACTATTCCCTGTGCAAGTCCCTGATAATCATCAATCTGACATTGATTAAAATAATGCTAAGTTACCATTGCTAAATGGTCTAAGGTTGCCACCTGAACTTCCTGGGAAAGAACTTAAGAATTGAATTCATTGATTGGTCATGCGCGACTCAATTACCGTAATCCTAATACTTCGCTCTCATACTTGGACCTTTTATCCATCTGATTGTGCTGTGAAATCCGTACTTAACTGTTAGCATGATATTGGTTTTGCAGAACTATTGCATTGCGCAATAACTTACCACACATGAAAATATCCTGGAAATGGTACCCATTATTTTGGATCAGATAAACAGTATGTGAATAGTAAAATGCTGTACGTCATGCGTTAGTCAAATACTCAATAAACGTTTAGTAATTAAAGCAGTAAAACTGGAAAAATCTATATTATAATTTGTAAAGCGATGAATTAATTACAAATGTAGCCATGGGAAAAAGAGAATTCTTCAATATCATATTTTTATTCAGGGGTCGCGCACAGCGCAATCCCCACTACCAAAAATTGTGCACCCCAATCAACCGCATTTTGCGGATGTGGCAGACGTCAGCAACCCAAGGTGCAATGGGAAGCCTCTGTCTGGGAGATCGATATTTGTGAGCGTCGAGTCCCCAGTGCCAGGTAAGTATGAATTGACAGAAATAATTTCTTTCTTAAATGTACTTTTCCGAACTTTTTAGTGAAAGACAAATCGAAAGCTAGATGCCCCGTTTGTAAACTATTAATATTATTTCCAGTTATTGAACCCATAATCTTTAGGTAAAGTACTAAAGGGAAGTGATAAGTCAGATTTAAATTTTAAGTTAATAAATATTTAGCGTAAAACACTGGAAGCGGTTCTATGTTTTGTTTACGTTTTTCTTTGTTCTTTGTTATCTCCCTTACTACCTACAGATTAATTCACTACACAAATAAAGACATGATCCCATAGTAATTGTAACAGCTTGTTATTTAATTGTGAATTTCCCATTGTTTAGCCGAAGTTTGAAAGAAATTATATACTTTACAGTAACCTGTGTGTATATTTGTCTAGTCAAAATAGGCGCATAAAATACATTCCGTTAGGTAATACAGGACTTTACAAGTATTTCTGACGTAAAATCACACATAGAAATGTGATTCTTTCAGGCGGATTGCAATCCCAAATTATGTATTACTAAATGCTGTGAGATATCTTAGTTGCCCTCTGCTAGAACAGATAAATACCGTAGAGGAGCAAAACATTTTGACAAGGAACAGAGGTCCGGAAAAAAATTATAACTCACACGTAGACATATTTCTTTTTTTTCTAAGTTTATATAAAAATAACATTTTATGCGCTACAACATTAAGCAAATTTACGATAACACTCTTATTTTAAATTTTTTTGAACTTACTAATTGATATCTCACCCTTCGACACTGAGAAACAAACATATTATATTTAAAAAAAATGTCTTTTCCTGTTTTAGATGAATGTCAGGGTGAAAATTTTCATTGGTTGTTGGCATAGATTAAACAATATGAGCCATTTCAAATGGAAAAATCAAATGAATCTCTGTTTAGATGACAAATCTTCCTTACGTTTTATTTGTTCTTTACCAGATCACTAACAACCACAATTACGAAAAGGATATTATTTCTAGATAGCTTCCTAAAATTAAGAGGTAAATTCAATACGAAAATGAACATTGATTAAATTCAATGTAATTCAACAAGTTTCTCTTTCATGACAAGAACATTGAAAATGAATGAAACCACCATAGTTCTAAATGCAGAAAATTGCTGATTTCAGAATTCAAGCGTGGAAAGTTCATTAGACAAGGCAGATTGAATCAATACTTACCATTAAAAATTATGCGTCATAAAATGAAACCATTTCTATTGTACTATTATATGCGGAGATCAAATTTTAGCACTGCTCAATTCAGTGCTATGTCGATTGTAAGAATAACCACAAAGTGAGATCCTAATATGAAAATCAGGAGCAAAATATTTATCTCACCGAAACTGTCCTGTATGTTTATTCTCTGGGAATTCAGTTCAGTGCGTGTTGTTAAAGTATTTAAAAACCTCGGACGAAACAAAATATAACCAAATCGAAATTATGCAGAAGTCAGATATCTTGAAATTACCATCAGGCCCCTGGAACGAAACTGTGAAATTATTAGAACTTTTTGTTCATGAATTAGGGCATTTCAATGGTCAAACTATTTAGTTACACATTAACAACTATTATATTTAGACATTTCGAAAAACGTCAAATATTTTTGCAACGCAACAATAAGGAAGGCATCACATGTATGTTATCAAGAGCCACAAAATGAGCTGTCCTCTTTAAGATTCCTTGCAAATGCATTTACTAAAAGTTTTGTCTACCGACACTTTACGGGAAAAATAAGGGTTAGGTATAAAATGAAACGTAAGTTAGCTCATCGTTTTCAGAAAATATAAAACCATCTAAACAAACGAATAATACTATTTGACTTTACAAATGTATGTTATTATTCCCTTTCCAAGGACACACGCATTTTTTTTCATTTCATTTATGTTGCGCAGTGGCATAAGGTAGGAAAAGTAAACAAGCTCGCCGACCCATAGCAATTCCGAAGTGCATCTACATCCTTCCCAAATCATAATTTTTTTTCTTTTACATTTATATTATGATGTTTTGAGTGGCCAACCTCTTTTCCGTGGCTCGTGAAGGCTGGTGTGCGCACATTTGGAAACAAAGCGCATTAATATAGTGTGGAAGAAATATTCTTCTCACAATACGTGGAAAATACGTCACGATAATTAACACAGCAATTAGACATCTCTGGATTGACTGAATTTACTGTTTCTCACGTAATATCCATCACATCATAAAACTTGAAAATTTCTTCTCACTGGAGCGTGAATCGAACCCCCATCTCCCGATTACCGTTCGACCATGTTTACCGTCCTGGGTTGTGTAACGGTTAGCATACTCGAACGGTAATCTGGAGATGCGGGTTCAATATCCGCTCCAGAGTGATTAAAATTTTAAGTTTTCTTATATGATGGATATTACGAAAGAACAGTACACTGGTATGCAAACATTAATAACGAAGAGGAGAAATTAGCATACCAGAGGAACAAGTAGGCAGAACGGACCGTAAGACCACTCAGGAGATAGATCAGGGTACGGTACGGTAGGGCATGCACATATATGTAGCATGACGTAGGGGGTGCGGGTCGGAAGGGTGTAAAGCACATGGGTGGTGTACGCTCAGCAATCCGGTGAAAGCTATTGCACGGTGTACATCGGTTTGAACGACGTCGAATTGCTGCCACCGTGTGATATGGCCAACAGACAATCCAGAAGACGACATCTGGATGACTTTACCCGAGGTCGCGTCATTGGGAAGTTGGAAGAAGTTCGAAGTGTGACTAGTGTGGCCGAGGAGTTCGGGATCGCTCACAGCATCGTTTCACGAGCTTGGAGAGCATTGCAAACGACAGGAACAGCTGTCCGAGAGTTTAGCAGTGGTCGTCCACGAGCAACCGCGTCGGCTGACGACAGGTATATTGTCCTACAGGCGAGAAGAGACAGACGGCAGACAGCGGGAGAAATCGCAAGGCACATGCAACGGACAACTGGACGTCCGTTATCGCGTTTTACCGTGGCCAGGAGGCTGCACAAAGCTGGTTTATTTGCACGACGACCTATGCGGTGTGTTTCATTAACGCCTGCTCATCGGAGATGGTGGCTTCTGTGGTGCCAGTGAACATTAGGCTTTTTTTGCCGTAAAATATTTGAGAACATAATATTGAGTTTAACTTCTCGTTTTTTTACGACTTTCTCCAAGCCGAAGTGCTTGCATTTTTGCGGTTCGCAGCAGTTTACTGGAAGAATTTTGCTGAGGATATGGATCTATCAATTATTAAAGGAACATTTCATAAACGGTTGCTGCTTTAAACTCTAGCAGTTGTCTCAAATGAAACCACTAGGTGATCGAAATGACTCTACTCTTTCCAATGTTGCGAAAGTAGAGTATTTCATTCACTCTTTAAGGAACTTTTTTCCCTTCCGTTTACTCTCTCATTTACTAAACACTGTTCATAATTTACAATTAAAATCACTTCTTTTCTCGAAGCCAATACTGACAAAAAATATCCTAAATATCCATGCAGAACTGCTTTATCTCCAGAAATATAATGCAACGTGCTAATAACTTTTTATTTCGCGTGAAGAAAATCCTTTTGTAGATGGATGAAGATGCGAAAATTGAAGTTTTAAGTTTATGAAATTCCATTTTAATAAAAGAACATTTACACAATTTATAACAACCGCAAATTAAAAGCACAGGCATGATGCGATGTAGCTCACTGACATGAAGTTTTATTCCATTTATATTCATAAGAACGTATCTACAACATTATTTTCATCCCATAATGAATTCCGATTTCCACGGTAAATTATGAACGCTTCGTACATTGATTACAGTGAGGACGTGCGCTGATTGCTTAAAATTCGTTAAGAAATTTGAAATACTGAATCTTCATTTGTACAGCCGAAAATCATAAGCAGGTAATTCTTGTTATCAGAAACATGTAATTCGGTTCCATAGTCTTCTGAAAATTCGTTATCAAAGTTATTTTTGTGCCAATCCTCTGTTGTATCTTGTGTAAAAAGAACATTTAGTAACTAATATTAGAAAAGGAGGCAATGTCGGCATGCAGTATTATATTGTTCTTGGCCTATTAATTTCGCCCGCAGAAATAGATTTAGGCCTTCGACCCATGTCCACGGTTTTCTAAAACCAACATATGACTATGCCTGAGATTTCATGTGTTGCTCTTTATCGGAAAACGCACGTTTAGTAGTTTACAAGAACGGAAGCAATAATTCATTAATTATCCCTTTAACTGGCTGGCGCGAATGAAATCTAGTTTAGAAAAATGGGCTGAAACGAACACTAGGTGTGTAAAAATTGGGTAGATGCCGTTGAAACGACTGAACTGCGCATCAGAAAGTGTTGGTTTCCCTCTAGCTCTGCTATTCAAAATTGTCATTTAGAAAAACGCTTAATGCTAATCCTTTCGTAGCAATAACCAAATAAATGCACCGTACCTATCGCGACGAACGTAAGAAAGGAGAAATAAGATGTTTATCTCACTTTTTTCTTCTCAAGGTCATGGTGTCTGTGTCAGAGGAACATTCCCTTCTTCTCGACTTCGTGGAAACTCAAAGGAGTAAAAAAATGCTCACTCACGACTCCTCATACCAGAGAACATCAAAACGCGGAACGATGGGGTGCTCATGAGGGAATATGACAACGCGGCACGATGTTCCCGAGTTCCCGTGTATCATTTAAGTACAGGCAGAATATGACAACGCGGCACGATGGGCTGCTCATGTGGGTGGTGTGAGAGAATCACTTAAACTCTGCTGCAAAATCACCGACAAGTTCCAAAATAGCTGTGGGAGCAACGCCGGAACCATAACGTTTCGTCTAGATCTAAAGGGAACTGGTGTTCATGGCCGAGCAAACACTTTCAAAATTCACATTAGCGATACCAAAGCAACACTTCTTTTGAAGTGGTTCAAAGCTTCGCGTCGGCATACCCTGGAGCGTTGCAGATCCGTTTCCTAAAGTTGTAAATCAATAGCTAAGAGAAAGCCTTACAATATATAACTCTACGTAAACTAAGTTAAGAAAATTGCTGTGCTACATTAATTTATTTTACTTTACGAATAATAAACTTAAAACTTTTTGCACTTAAAAACAATATAGCACCGCGCATATAGATTTCTTATATCATAATAACTTTTGAAGACAATTTTATCTAATACACGAATCCTGTAAAAATTATTTCCGACATTGTAAGTGAATTGAGTACCGTATCATCTTAGAAACTGATATTACATATCCTGAAATAATATGTAATGCAAGTTTATGAACTGATAACTTGTATTATGTATTCTGCAATTTCTCAGGCCATTAACTCTTTATAAACTCCGATCAAAATTTCATATAATAATAAGTGACACGCGATAGGTAACCCTACTCTGAAACAGTGAGTAAAACTATATACGGAAGAAACGACCTGAAACTATGTATATTTTCGACAGCACTTCCTAAAACTTATTTCTTTTTAAAATTACTTTTAGCAATGTACTAAAATTTCCAGTACGAAAATACATGGGTCACTTTCGAAGGGAAAAGGTATTGATAATTATGAATATTGCCCTTTCGAAGGGGAAATGTATTGATAATTACGAATATTGCCGTTTCGAAAGGAAATATAATGACAGGGTCGGTAGAAACTGCTGGAAATTGGTTACCAGCGTGTGTAGCAACGTCATAGGAAAATTTGAATCACGACAGCACAGCACGTGGCGCACGAGCTCCGATAAAAGTACCCTGCGAGCAACGGAACACGTGTCGTTTCACCCCTTGGCTTACAAATGTGCTGAATGTTCTTCCTTCAGTGAGGGATTGACCTAAAATGATATCCAGACGAGCATTGGCAACAGACATAATGCTGTTAACATATTACAGGAAGATATACGAGTAGTCGATGTGGTTGCTGCTTTAGGAGTTTCACAAGTTGCTGCAGTAAGCGAGCTGCATACAATATTTCTACAGGCATGGAAATGTTGCAGAAAAGCTTAGGAGTCGTCGTCCGAGGATGACGAGCAAGAGGCATGATCTATACTTGACGATAATGGTCGGAGAAAGACTAGTATCATCAGTGACTAACTATGGGAACTTTGAGCTTTTATTGGTTTCACAGTACCTATGCAAATAGTACAAACCCCTCTTAATGTAAAGTGGAATAACTTTACGATTACAAATTCAATGCTGGGAGGCAACTGAGATGTATAGCATTGACATCAGCTCAACGTCATCAAGGTTGTACCTGCCTCCAGCAGTACATGTCATGGAATACAGAGTACCACACCATGTACTTTTCAAAGACGAATCTCGCTTTGCTCTTTACCATGATACTCCATATTTCCAAGTTAATCAGATCTTTTTAAAGAATTGTTAAAAATGTACTTATTCTTTATTGCGCTCTCGTCTTTTAGCTGTACTTTGCTGTATTCACTGTTTCTCGGTGAAAGTCATTGTTTGGAAATCTTAAATCTGTGAACTGTCATTCTCGCTTCCTGGTTTTCTTCGGATTCAAAACTATGCTACTCATGGAGAAAATACCGAAGTAACAGAATTCAAAGCACATTTGTTTTCTATATATTTGCATTCAAAATGGTTGTTATAACATTTCTTTTTTTCAATTTTTCGTAGATAGCATAAGACAACGTTATGAATAGTTCATCTCATGACAGATAGTTCCTTTCAAATAGGGCGGACATTGCACTTGTATTTTTCCTGATACCTCTGTAGTAAAATTATTGATTCGAGACCAGGACTGATTCGGACCTCGACCATTTAAAAAAAACGTCTTTAACATGATTAACAGCGGTTTTCTTCAAAAGATCTAAAGTTCTAAAATGAGGAAAACTAATTTCTATGGAAGATGTAAAGTGTTGTGAACAATGGCATTCTATAAACGATCCCCCCTTATATGGTTAAAAATAATGTTCTCGAAAGATCTATTTTTTCGTAATGCACATATCTGTAGCTGAGGAACAAGAGGTACGTACTATCTGTTTTAACTGTTTTATGAATTTCTTATATAACTTAGGTTAATGGTTATGGAGTCTGTACTAATTGCTAGGCGAGAAATGCAAATCCGTAGCTTTATATCTAACATGATTATATTTCCAATATATTAGAAAACTTCCATTTTCTGAGATTGTAATGGATATTAGTAGGAACAGTTTCAAAATGAATGACATATTTATTTACCTGGAGATCATAAAATTCAAGTCCAATCAGTGTTTAAAAAGACATTTAGCCGCATTTAAAAACCCTGAACTTTTAAAAATACACTGCACAAATCTTGGGATTCTATTGATATGCAAATATTTACGGGACATCTCTGACAAAAACTGGACGCAAATATTTAATTCTAAAGATCTTGAAATATTCTGTATTTCAGTTTAGATGTACCAAACGATATAACATTATATTTATTTTTACCTTCTTACATTTCCCTCACTTAGTCAATCATCTTTCTTGTTCCTATTTTTTAATACATATGTATATATTTTTAAATATATATTTTACGAATAATTGGAAATGCAATTTTGTATGGCGTAGATATCAGTATTTGCATCGCTTCCCAGTATTTTGGGAGATATATTCTGTGAGGTATAGTTATTTGCATCTTCAATATTATGAACCACACAAAGAAATCTGAATATGCTACTTCCCTGACGCCAATCACATGTGAATAAATGTTCATCTCTGACTAGCAAAATGTTCTCGTACCGCTACATCAAGGACAGGAGCAGTTAATGATAATCCTCAAACGAGAAAAAACGCTCATTGAACTACGTATGAGTTAGAGCAATCATGCGTTTGCGCACTGACAAAGTACTAATCAACCATTTCAAACAGTTTAAATCCTGTTCTATATGTTACGAAAATAAGCGTTATTATGTAAAAGTGCTGTAGTACTTTAAATAAAACCCTTTTCAGTATACCTAGAAGCTCCCGAAAATAAGAATTTAAAGAAACATGAAAAAAACAGTAGTAATAAGGGGTTATTTTGTAAAAATCCCTAAAGCACCAAATGCGTGAGAAAATAAGTAGACTTGGTTATTCTAATACCCTTTACATGAACTTCCCTTTGTCATATTAACATATTTCTCTTTTTACACCGTAAGGTGTCATTAGAACTGTTTGTCTCATCGCCTGCTATTTCTTTCTGGTTTGGTTCGTGCTGGTCGTTACTACTGTTCTCTACACTATATAAAGTAGCCATAACGTACACAAACTTACAATATTTTGCTTGGCACCCTTTCCAAAGGAGTCCTAATGCCATGCTCATTTAATTCTACCTTAGGGTATTCAGAACCATTTTTTATGCAGTTCAGAGAAATGGATGTTGTGCAAATTATTAAGTACTAGTACCTGCTTTTGGGATACGTGTTCTAAGTTTTCATAAAATTTCTATTGTTATATTAAAAAAACTTTCAAAAGTAGCTTTATTTCTACTACTTGCCTGACTGTTTTACAGGCTGTCACGGATATACCATTTAATTACCTTTTAGTGCTAATCTAGGACTTATTCTGGCAATGTATTCCGGAAGCTTTTGTTTTAAACTTTTAAACAACATGTATTAAATTTATGTATTGCCCGTAGTTCTGGATATATTTTTCTTTTGTGTTATTTGTTTTGTTTTCACACATTGAACCCTTGTTTTCCTCATTTGACCCAACTCTCCTGTTTCTCCATCAGAACTGCTTGGAAGAGTTTTCTTAAGTCTGCTTGACGTTATATGCTGTCTTTGCTTTTGATGAACTGCCTGTTCCAGGATCCATTTTTTTTTCATTTAAAAATTGCACAAAAATATTTTATTTCATTTAAAAATTGCACAAAAATATTTTATTTCATTTAAAAATTGCACAAAAATATTTTATTTCATTTAAAAATTGCACAAATGAATTGTACAAAAATATTTGTACCAATGTCAGAACGTACCACCAAATGCACGCTATAGATTGAAGCAATAGGTTTCAAGCAGTTGTGCAGCAGGAAAACAAGTTAGGGGCAGGAAAATGAATGAGGGGCATCATGCCTTTAGTGAAATTATTAAGAACATCATGCCTTTAGCAGTTGTACTCACGCCTGACTATTTTGGAAAAAAACTTGGAAAGACTTTCATCCAACAGGGAACTGATAATGTTTGCAAAAATTGATGAGGATTATGTACATATTGCTACTTTAAAAGTGTCTAAGATACTTATGTAAATATAAATATGCACTGCTCGACGCAAGAAAATTATATTCTTAAACATAGGTAAATTAATGCGGGGGCACTATCAAACGCTGTTTGTATAGTTTATCTAAGATGACTCGGATATCGGACTTTCGATACCACAACAAACAGATCGAACCGAGTTGACAGTCGTGGCTCTCAGCCACAGTGCATAGCGAAGTACGTCAAGGAATTCGCGTCAATGCGGTTGATACTCGTACTTTGCAACATATGGGTAGATAAAACCAAACCTTTATTCCTGAATGAAAGCAAGTAATATCTCACCCACATTTTGAGGAAGATATGTCAATTTTATGCTCCCAAAGCAATCAAAGCTAGCGAAATGAGTTACATGCAGCGATGTAGTTCTTAATAAAGACATGCCTTAACGCTAACGATTAAGAAAAGAACAAGCCGTGTTTTTCAAAGCTCTTCGTAAAACAACAACACTGTATCCGGAACATTAACTCATGGGGCTCGTAGCTAAGCTTTTGGTGTCAAAAATAATTCCATACTCATGCAAGCTTACTATCAAAAACCTTAAAAAGGCAGAAGAACCCCAGGATAAAGTTATTAATATCTGAAAAAAATGTGAAAAATGGTGGTTGATTTTGTTATATTTCGATTAGTATCTAAAGTCTGATCAGGATATTTACTCACTAAATATAAATTCTTTCAGTAATTTAATAAAAAAAAAATATATAATTTGCATTTTATGTTCAAATTTTTACTTACAAAAAATATAAGCTATTCTGTTAAAAACGGCCTACCCCTTCACAGCGGGTGTTCGGGCATTGACTCAGAAGCAAAAGAACCAGTTAGACATGTTGAGGGTATATGCAATCTAACAATCACCCTGGTATTATCAGTGGAATTTCGAAATGTAGCAAACCCTCTCGCAATTATATTATCCTTAAACTTTTATATGAGTGAAATAAAAGCTCTTGCTCTTATCAATTTAGACGGGGAAGAAAGCGGAATTTCTCCAAATATCTACGAAACATTGCTCGAACATATTATGTTTCAATAGCTGTTTCTACAGGCATTTTTAAATGTCTAATATTTCAGAGTTTTAGCGGTTTTCACTCCAGAAAAAATCACACGTCATGTTTTGAAAATGTTGGTATTTGTGAGTTTTTTAACGCTAACTCTTTCTGAATTTTTATTTTTTGTCTTATTTTCATATTTCAGGTTATTGTGTTCAAGAGACCTAAGTGAAAATGTCTACCTTTTCAAAAAAGAACATGTGATGAAACGCAATACTGCAGCATTCTTATTAATAGCATTTTGAAGAACATTCCCCGTGAGGGTTATATGTCACTTTTCTTCAGGAAAACAACAAAATTACGTTTCCGTTATTCTTTAGAACTGATAAAACAAATTAACCATTATATATATTTTTTCGGCTGCGGTTAATGATGCAGTCCTACAGTTTAGTCTTTATGTACAATTCTAGGATGCACATATCCACTATGAGGGAATTTCCTTTTGGGAAAATGACACTCAGTGGGTCTTTCAATGAAAATGAGAGTGAAATTTATTGACAAACGACCATGTTTGCAATGAAGCAAATACAATAATCGTCGCATATTGTGATCACTATCGGACACCGGCATTTTGATAACAATAACCGACTGATAACATTAAATGAGAAAAGTCCGAAACTGTATTTAGTATGTGAATGAGGAAGAGAAAACAGTTTTGAAACACTGTTTTCTCTCAGAATGAAGTTAGTAATTCTGATAATATAATTGTAACTGATAAGTTCAGAATCTCTGAGAGCACCTATGCGAAATTTCATATGACTTTGTCGTTTATCTGTGTAGTAAAAACTACTGATTTAAACATAATAAAGTTTGCTTGAAAGAGAGAAAACTCCGTAGTCGGAAGGAGAAGAAACACTCGGCAAAATGAGCCATTATCGTATTATACATGTGGTATATAAAATGAATGTTGCCAATACATATTTGCCTCTGATAGAGTTCGCGAAGTGTCTGAGACAGCAAGTACCATCGGACATTTCCGTAACCTCTGTTCCCTAAAGATGAGACTACATTTGTTAGAAAAATTTCGGAGGATAGATGGAAGATACGAAATCAGTCAAGTTTTATATTCTTTTCTTTTAGAGTAAATTACTGCTAATTATTGCTGTCCAAAAAGGTGTACCAGTTATATCTTTACATAGATAGTAAAAATATGAATATATGATGAATAACCATATTACACGCCATAAAGAGACTTCATCATATTGAAAATTTCACTGTTCACACAAAGTATTTAATATTTTCCCTGAAAATAAACATTATAAATAAAATGTTAGTTTTTTTTTGTTAAGTTCGGCATCACAAGGTAACAATTATGGAAATGGAAGGTAACTCCCACGTAAGTAAAAAAAAAACGAAGTCTTGAAACAATTAATTGTGCCGCTTGTGTGTAACTGAAAAAAAATTCCACAAGCACATAACAGCACTACAACTAACAAAACTTTAACCGCACAATTACTAACAGAAATTTATATAGCTAATCAAAATGTGAATTTATGATGCATAGCTTCATGACACGCTGTAAGGAGAGCTCATCATATTGAAAATATAATTTGTCTCATAAAGTGAGGAGAATGTTCACTGAAAAAATAAATATATATAATCAGAATTTTAGTTCGTTGTATTCCAAGTAGTGGCAAAATAATTCTTGAAAAAGAAGATAACTCTCGCTCAAATAATAAAGAACATAAAACCCTGAAGTACTTAATTGTGCTTCTTTTGTGTAACGGGCAATAAAAAACGTTTAATAAGCGAATTATTCGGACTAAGACTAACATTTATTTGTATAAATAATCAAAATATGAATTTATGATGCATAACACTATGAAACGCCTGCAGGTCATCAGAAAGCTCTCGCGTTTCACACAACAAACCAACATCCGGCAATTCTACTCAAATTAGGTTGCGCTTCCTGCACGCACAGTGCAATAGTTTCCTTCTGGATTTTAAACGAGACGTTCGCTGACTGGTGGGGTCTTACATTGATGGTCTGTCTGTGTAGTTCTTTTTCTTTTGTTGATTTTTGCACTGTGGTTTGTAATGGGTTCCTTCGTATTCAGTCTATTCGTATCATTTTGGGGAAGGGATTTTTGAAATTAGATTTTTTCAAAGATCACGCTAAAGATCCCTCGAATACATTTAACACCGTTTAGCGTCAAGCACAACGTAAGGCGTATTCTGCTTAGGGTTGCCAAAAATCATGCGTTGACCACCGAACTTATGCCAGAAGAAGCAATATCGTCTAACCCGGCTGCTTCCTCTACCAAGGATATTCCAAAGGGAATTGCAATTAGAATTAGAAGATTCAGAAGAATCAGAACGTTTTCCGGAATGTCCAGCCAGTATTCAGAAGAGCAAGAAGACTTGTATCTGTGAAGCGTTTTTACTCTGTGCATCCGTCATTTCGAGGAAAGTCATCTCTGATATTTTTTGATGATAGTTCATTTGTGTCTGTGACGTTTCCTGGCATGATATTTATCTACAGATATTTCTTCCAAAACTCCTGAGCAATTTCCAAACAGCTATCCACAAGTGGAAGGTTCTCAAGGCAGAGCATCCTCCTTATTCCAGTACCTGACAATTCCCCCGTGAAAAAGAAGTAAGTTATGAAAATGTTTTGGTATCAGACCATAACTGTGGAATTAGGGTGAATCTGCGTTACAGTTCTTCAGTAATACAAATGCCGTCTTCAGGTGGGATTATTTTTTTAAAAAGGAATTTGCCAAAACTGATTTCAGAATGGGAACCCTGTAGCTCCACAAACTCCCACAGCTGAACATTTGTAAGAGTAATTCAGGAAAAAACCCTCAAATTATGCATTTCAGTGAAAAAGTATTAACTAACACAGAAAGAGACGGCACAGAAAATAACGAACTCGAACTACGACTCATGGCACTAAATTAAATAAAGTCATGCGTAGCACATAAATAATGAAAACGCAGGAAGGTATTTTTAATTAGCATTAGACAAGTGCGTAGGGGAAACAGAAATATTACTCTCCAAAGTATTTAACTTAAGTCTGTGTTAGAGCAGCAAAAATGTACACATCTTACTGCAATGAATATTGGTGAGAGATTTTAGATGGAAGGAAATCTCTCAGCAAAACTCATTGCTGAGAGATACATTTTCAGAAGTCTGCTTAAGAAAATTTGATTAGAAAAAAAATATACGACAGTCAGTAAAGAGAAACAATAGATGTTCTGCGGTGCCAACACGTAATAATTATAATTGTTGAATATTATTATGGGATGTTCATGCCGAAGTTGACGTTTCAAAGAGCATGAGGAAATGAAACTGAATTGACAATTTTCAAACATTCAAACAAAATTCACAGAAGAGCTTTATTGCATTGTCAAAATATTTACATAATTTTACGTAGGCTACTTCTCAGATATGTTCTTTTAAATCTTTCGAAAACATTTCAAAGGCAATGCTAAACGTTATTATAAATGCTGCCTTTCCATGTTCTAAAAGTACAAATTAATTTTATTCGGAGATGCAGATTATCCATTTGCCCCTAAACTTAGTTGAAGTTTGGCCAAAAAAAGCAATTACCTTAGAATTGAAAAACATGATTCTCGTCAGTCCTGGAGGTGCAGTTATCTGAACAATGGTTTCTGATTATTCGTTCGTTAAAAGTCCTGGTTCGAATCCCGATGAAGCATGAGTGCTGTGTTTGTTTTGCTGCACTGAATCGCTTCCTTCCCTGTGTCGAGTGATACTAAATTAGACAATGGCGACTTTTATAGCCCATCGAGTTGCTCACGTTGCGCATTGAACTTCCAATCAGAAAAACAACAACAAGAAGATCCTTATTTTAGAAACACTCAAACTAGTTCAAAGTGTTAGTTTTAGTTCTTCCACCATGTCATGAGAAACTAATTCTTGAGATATTAATATTTCACTAAACTACAATTATTTTCATGTCACTTTTTATATTTTGAAAATTTACAGTCAGTTCATTTTTCGAAAGATGAGTTATATATAAAATCATAACCCTAAGCAAGTTTTACCTCTGTTTCTTGTATCAAGTTACAAACTTTACCGCTTTCAGCAGGCAGAAAAAAATAAAATTTGGAGTTTCACTGTCCTCCTGGCGTTCATACGTACGGTCAGCAGAAACGAAGTAGCTTAAAGATTTTGTTAAATATCTCCAATTCTGGAGACTCATCTTTTGATTCTAGACGGGTAAATTACCTACTGGTAATTTTTTAATAAGAGCACTGTTATGCATGTTTAGCCTTCTAATGAGCATTACAATTTACGTGGCACAGTATTTCATAATACACAGGAGGATTTATATGACAAGGGTGAGATTTCAGCAGCATTGAAAGACGTTTGAGTTACTGAGCAAGCATTTATAAATGCTTTGCTCAAACAGTAAATCCTGCATTTGCGAGTCAAGTACCTCTAATCACTACACAGAGAACAAAAAGTTCAAATCCTTTTGAGGGAAAATTAAAGATAAGCAAGCAATTTGACGATTTCCGTAAAACGTATTTCAAAAGTACAAGTATACGGGACAGATAAATCTTAAGGGTTTTTACATTTATCGGAAAATCATAGAATTCTCGAGTTATGCTTAAACATCATTCTGCATTCGGGCTTTGTCAAAATGCAGAAATATCATTCACAGAAAGTGATCATTTGATGCATCATTTCTCCTCCTAAAAAACGAATAATTTCTGTGAAGGTTTGCATATACACTGCTAGCTACCCAAAATGCGACACCAAGAAGGACACGAGATAGCAAAGCCAGATTTACTGGACTCATAACAACAGATACAAAGATGAAACTATTGAGCTTCGAGGCCCGTGTGACTTGCGAAACACGTAGACATCAATAGTACGTGTGGCCCCCATATATGGAAATAACGGCCTCTACACGCCGCGGTGACGAACGAAAAAAAGGCTTTGGATGTGGGCTTGGGATATGTCGGTCCATGCTGCTTCCCCATGTTGCCACAGTGCATCAGGCGTAGCAGCGGGTGGTGCTTGCCGGACCACTCGGTTGCCGTTCACCGACCAGACGTGTTCGATGGACAACATATCGGGAGAACAGGCTGGCCACGGCAGCAGTGTCACCTTGTGGGCCGTGAAGAATTGTTGCACGATGCGTGCACGTGCAGGTGCGCATTGTGTTGCTGAAACGTGGCCGCTGGCAGGTCCTGTAGGCAAGAGAGGACTACAGGCTCTAAAACGTCGGAGATGTAGCGGTGGCTTTTGAGTGTACCGGCGATGTGTACCACAGAGGTGCGGGTGTCATATCCGATTGCGCGCCAAACCATAACGACAGACAACGGACTGGTATGGCGATGCATAATGCAGGCGTCATACAGCCTCTCACTGCGGTGCTGCCACACGTGGATCCGACCAACGTAGTTTTGCAGGCAGCAACGGGATTCGTCGAAGAAGACAATGTCGTGCCATTCCGTAGTCCAGGTTTGGTGTTCAACGGCCCACTGCCGCCGCACTCGCCGGTGGTGTAACTTCAATGCTAACGGGAACAATGGGAGCAGTGCGACAAGACCCCGCACCTGCAGACGGCGTCTAACGGTACGTGCTGGCAAAGGTTGTTGCGAAACACACCCTAATTCCTCCCCTAACGTACCTGATGTGGCGGTGCGAGCCGTCAATGACCGCCGCACAGCATGCCGCTCCTCTGGTTCGGTGGTGTGCCGTCGGTCCGTCGGACCCTCCTGCAGCCACCGAATCCATACTCGCCTCACTGTGTCTTGATGACCTCCCACACGGGCTCCGATGTCTCGGTACAATAAACCGCTGTCGCGATAAGCCACTATTCCTCCTATGTCGAATTCCAAAACGTGCTGGAATTACTGCCGTATTCTACGATGAGGCATCGGGAAGGTTTCCACGTACAGGTACGGCAGCACAACAAACTTCCACTACTTACACCCCGCCTTCTGTGCACCCTTCTTATAGTGTTTCTCGGTAGCGTGCCGGGCGCAGATGTTTTGCATATGCCATGCATTGCTAATCGTTTGCATGTCCTCTCGCGGACGACACATGCTGCGAATTTCAGGTCAATCGAAAGCTTCCTTCATGGTGTTGCATTTTGGGTGGCCAGCATTGTATTTATCTCATTGTCTTCCATCATAAGCCGAGTAATTATATTCTTTTTTTACAGTTCGTCTGCTTGAAAACTAAAGAAATAAGCGATTTTCATAAGTTCGGCGGCTTTCATTTGCTACTTCTGCCCGTGTTGCCTAAGTGGTGTGGACTGAAACGAATGTATAAATATCTGAGCCTGAAAAAGGTGCCTTCTGAAAGATGTGAACCAGTCGACAAATACATATAAACTTATCGCGCTTGGACAAAACATTTTATTGCTTCAATGGTTTATAATTTCATTCCGTAACTTTTCTCGCTGTAAGCTATTTACAGAATTTCAGACAGTACCTTTGATTCACGTGATAGAATTGCGTTCTATGTGCTGTTTAGGAGGGAAATATTGTAATAACATTCTCTCAAATTTGGATTGCCTCCAGCATAGCGATGATGCGTTTGAATATTAAAAATCAATGAGTCATGATTTGCGGTAAGTGCAGTACCAGAGGCGGGTGAAATGTTAATTAATGGGCATGGATCAAGCTTTAATCCCTTAAAAAGGGCTTGATCACTTGATACAGATCCTAGATTATCTGTGTTTTTTATATTACCAAATCGATGCTGCATTTGCTTCAGAGAATAATGTGAATAACCGTCCTTCTTACATAATACACAGTATGAGGTACATTCATTGAAAACAAATGTAAGGAACAGCAATCAGTTATTTTCTGTAAAAAAAAAATATTTATAAAAATAATTAAAATAGCATCTATTCCACATTTTATAATGCAAACCTTTACGAGTTTTGCTTTATTTCAAACGTAAGAAAATCTACTTATCTTGCTTAAACGCACGTAGGTGTCGTGTAATTATTAATGGAAATGTTTGTCAAAGTAATTAATTGAAAAGGACCTGAAGTCCTACTTTGGAAATAATTCCCAGCTCAGTAGCCTCATTTGAGTTATCTTGCTTTAAATCAGAACAGTAGAACAACATACACTGAAGAGCAATTGAATTAGAGATACCTGTCTAGTAACGGGTAGCACCAATTTTCGACCTAATGATGGTGGCGATTTGTCTCGGCATGGACTCGACAAGACACCGGAAGCGTTGGGAAGCCATACGGATCCACGACCATTGAACAAGCTCCCACAGTTCACGAAAATTTGATGGAGGGAGTCAGAGCCTCGTATATCTCTCTCGATGGCATCAGAGATATGCTCGATGGGATTGAGGTCAGGTGACCCAGCTGGCCAAGGAAGCGAGGTCACGTTGGTGAAGAGTTCATCCAACCATTCGGATACAATTCGGGAGCGATGGCACGGTGCATTGTCTTGTTGCAGTATGAGCTCACTAGTGGGTGTTGAAGACACACAAATGGGAACAAATGGTCTTCCAGGATATCCCGCGAACGTTGACATGTGAAGGACGATGTCACACGTACCAAAGGTCCCATTTCAGTGCACGTAAACAGTCCCCAGACGAGAATTCCATTACTACCAGCTTGAAGAATACCCCTTCAGCCTCTACGTCATGCGCATATATGCAGCATGACGTAGAGGGGGAGGGTTGTCGGAAGGGTAAAAAGCCCACGGGCGGTGTGCGCTCAGCAATCCGGTGAACGTTATTGCACGGTGTACATCGGTTTGAACGACGTCGAGTTTCTGCAACCGTGTGATATGGCCAACAGGCAATATAGTACACGACATCTTAATGGCTTTACCCGAGGTCGCGTCATTGGGAAGTTGGAAGAAGATCGAAGTGTGACTAGTGTGGCCGAGGAGTTCAGGAACGCTCACAGCATCGTTTCATGAGCTACAACTGTCCGTGATTTTAGCAGTGGTAGTCCACGAGCAACCACGACGGCGGACGACCGGTATATTGCCCTACAGGCGAGAAGAGACAGACGGCAGACAGCGGGGAAAATCGCAAGACACATGCAACAGACAACTGGACGTCCGTTATCTCGTTTTACCGTGGCCAGGAGGCTGCACAAAGGTGGTCTATTTGCACGACGACCTGTACTGTGTGTGCCATTAACGCCTGCTCATCGGAGACGGCGGTTTCTGTGGTTTCCAGGATCACAAGAACTGGACACATCAGCAATGGGGTCGAGTTCTCTTTACGGATGAGATCCGATTTAGTCTGACGAGCTATTCTGGACGTATACACATCTGGGGAGAGTAGGGAACACGCAATCACACCTCCAACATCATCGAAAGTGACCGGTTTGGAGGTGGCGGAGTTCTCGTTTGGGTCGGTATCATGATTGGTAGCCGTACTGACCTCCACATCTTCCAAGGAGGTTCAGTCACTGGTGTCCGCTATTGTACCGAGGTTCTCCTGCCTCACGTGCATCTGCTTGGAGGTGCTCTGCGTCATGAGTTCCTCTTCATGGACGACAACGCTACACCTCATCGTACAGTGGCTGTCGCATAGCTGCTGGAGAGTTAAGATACTCAATTCGAAGGTGTCAGGATTACGTTTTAATATGAAATCCAAAAATGGTAGATAGTTGTCTTGTTCAATCTCGACAGTTAACATAATTGAAAAAATATGTGAACATGGTTTTGGCAAAGTCAGTGACCTCCTCACGTCTGTAATTCCAGAAGATCAAAATATCATCTACATATCGTAAATAAAACAGTGGACCTAATAGGCATTGGTCAAGAACATGCTACCCCAAATGCTGTTGTAGCAGAACCTTTGCGAGGATGACAGGTAACGGGGATTCCATAAGGACACTGCCCTGTCGAGGTGCCCTATGGAATCTCAGGAGCGATTTATCGGATATTTGCAAATCTGATAAATCGCTCCTTTTATCCATGACAACAACGAGTTATATGTTTTCAAAATGCCTACAGAACACCTTATATGCCTTGGAAGCCAGGTCACCACACATGCCTTCCTTCATTGGCTACGCGCTTTGTTGTCAAAAGTAGGAAGTGGTCATAATAATGTGACTCGATTGTGTATCAGTAGTTGAATACACCAGCAAGGTAACTCCCAATTTCTCTGCTGAAGATTGATTTCTAACAATATATAAAATAAAATGATTTATCACGTGCTCAACAATTTGCACAATTTTTCCAATTCATGACGGTTGTATCTCACATAAATACGTGGTCCGATCAAAACGGTTCTGAGTCTAGGCCGATATGCAACACGTTACTGACTTACGTTACTTCTGTCTGGCTATGATCTACCTATAAGTAGTCTCTTTGTGCAGAGATACACCGATGCCAGCGGTTTTGCCACTGTCGGAACGCTCTCTGGAAGTCCTATTCGCGAATCGCGTCAACCACCGTCTGCGATTCGCACTGGATCTCGTCGGCATTTTCAAAATGTCGACCCTTGAGCTTCAGCATTATCTTCTTGAACAGAAACGACTCGCAGGGCGCCAAATCCTGCGAGTAAAGCGGGTGAGGAAAGGTAGTTGTTGCGGCTGCAAAACTGGGTTTTGCTAACGCACTGTAAGCTGCTGCATTGTCGTGATGGAGCAGCAAATCTTCCCTTGGCCACATTTCAGGAGGTTTGCGCAGAATGTCCTCCTTAGGATGCCGCAAAACATCGCAGTAAAAACGGGCGGTGAGGGTAACGAATTCACGGTGCACAACCCCATAAATGTCGAAGAACACGATGAGCATTCTATTGGTTACGCTCCGAAGCTGTTGGGCCTTCTTCAGTGGTGGAGATGCTAAGCTGTTCCACTGCGACGACTGTTTTTTGGTCTCCGCGTCGTAACGTTAGATCCAAGTCACGTTCCCAGTGATGGCCTGCGACAGGAACGTTGGTTCATTCACCACCTGCTGGCTAAGATCTTGACATAGTTCGATACGGAGCGCCTTCTACTCGGGGTTCAAAATGTTTGGCACGAACTTTGAAGCAATGCGGTGCATGTTCAAAACCTACGTAAGAATGCCGCCTTGCACTGTTCCGTAAGACACAAGGACGATGGTAGCAATGCATGGAATGGTTCTCCGACGATCCTCATGCTACAGTTCCCTAATGTCCTCCACATTTTCGGGGGTTTTGCTAAACGGTCGCCCTGACCTCTCGTTTTCTTCTAGTGCCGTTCTACCATTCTTAAAGAGCGAGTGCCACACAAAACACCTTGCACGAGTCATTGCTTCATTGCCATAAGCCTGTCGCAAAATTTCATGCGTCTCCGTTCCAGATTTACCTAGTCTAACGCAGAATTTCATGTTCGCTCGCTGCTCTAGTTTGCAATCCATACCGAAATGGCAGCTGTGTTCTGCACGTTGTCACCTAATATGGAGTAGAACAGCTCCCGTTGTTCATAGAACGACGCCACTCGGTACAAAAACGGAAAATTTAGATTTATATTCTTACAGGTAATCGGAATTCCTTCCCAATATGTAATTATTAGAACTAAGAATTCCCGCCTTTAAGCTTCGTGATGCACTAAGCTTCATGATGCATTTAAGCTTCGTGATTCGCGCATACCAGAAGTGTAGCAAATATAGCGAGTGATAACTGAATTTTGATCGCCCCTATGAAAAGTAGTTGTGGACCGTTGACCACGTGTTTTTCGAGAGGGCACGATTAGTCGACTGTCGTAGCATACATATTGTGTAAGTAGGGCAGTAAGTATTAGGTGCTTGAATTATTTCCCACTGTTGCCCAATAGAGCGCAGCAATGGTGCGCTGTGACCCGAGCCACACGTGACCTCCCTTGCGCACGAACGTACCGTTCGTTGTCTGGGCAAAACCGTGTGTGACACCCGATCAGAGGGCACAGAACACGAGTTTGTATCGCATTCAAGATGTCGAGTTTCGTACCAAAAAGAGCATTTGCTGGAAGCATTACTTTTCTACTTTCATGTCAAAAAATCTGCAGCGGAAAACAATCGTTTTCTAGTGCAGACCTAAGAAGAACATACCCTATCGGAAACAGCATGCACAGAGTGGTTCCGACGCTTCAAAGCCAACAAACATGACGTGAAGGACAAAGAGCGCCCTTGGCAGCCGAAAACGTTCGAAGATGGAGCATTGGAGGCCTTATTGGAAGAGGATTTATGTCAGGCGTTCCACGAGTTGTCTGAAACACTACGGGTCGACGAGTCAACGGTTAGCAAACGTTTAAAGGCAATGGGAATGATCCATAATCTCGAAAACATGATCCTACATCAAAAAGTTGTTCTTCTCCCCGACAAGGCTAGACCTCATGTCGCCACATCCGTGAAGGAACTCTTGAAGGCATTTGTCTTGGACTTCTTACACCACCCGTGTTATTCCCCAGACATTTCTTCCTCGGACTTCCATTTGTTCCGGTCGCTACAACATGGCCTGTCAGAGGAGCACTTTTTTCTGTCGCGGATATCCCAAAATTGCTCGATGAATGGTCCGCCTCGAAAGAACATGCATTTTTCTACCGCGGAATCCATTTGTTACTCCAACTGTGGGAAAGAGTCGTAGCTGCCAACAGACAGTTCTTTGAATAGACTATCCTGAACCGTTCTGTGGCAACACGCAGGTGTTTGTGTGGCAAAAAACAGTGGCAATTAATTCAAGCACCAAATAGTAAAATTCGAGTAAAAGGAAAGATTTATCAGACACTGAGAAAAGACACATTCTGAGTTCGAGTTTCTCGATTTCCCAAACTGCTGAACTGGTGGCATATTCACGAGCCTCTTTAGTCAACGTCTATGAAAACTGGCGTTTAAATGGTGAAATTGTGACCGGGAGGCAAAACTGCACAGAACAGCGAAAGGTTGATGTGAGAGGTGAGCGCTGGATCCGACGATTCGTGCATTCCAACAGACGCATCACTGTTTGACAGTTGATTACCCAATACAACAGAGGTCAATCCACAAGAGTATTTGTCATGACCATGAGTCACACCCTCGCACCTATGGTGCATAACAGATGACGCCTTCGACGACATCCTGGTATAACCGCCATTTATCGGTGCGCAAGACACGGCGGGTGCAAAATTCTTGAAAACTGGACGTGGGATGACTGGAAAATGTTTGCTGCTCTGACGAGTCGCCTTTTTTATTCCACTTTGTTTTCGTGTAGGTATTTCGCCCAAGAAACCGGTGGCACTCGATGTATCCGGCATTGTCTCCACGGTGCAATTCGGTGGAGACGATTGTGTGGTGTGGAACATGTTTACCTGGCTGGAACCTGGAGCAATGTATGACTAATGCCCACTATCATAAATTTTTTTCTGACACTATACCTAGCAATGATATGCTTTTTCCCGAATGGTGACGGTGTCTTCTAAGATGAAAATTTGTGGAGCCACATGTCGAAAGCTGTTAATAAATGGTTTGAGGAACAAAGTTTCGACTTCCAGCACATAGATTAAGCTCCGAAGTCTCAGGATATCAATATCTCAGAGCTCTTGTGGGACAATATGCAACGGAATTTCACACGTTTGAATACACCAAATACCTCCGTACTGGAATTGAAGGCCGCATTACAAACAGCTTAGTTAGCCATATCTCCCAATTGCCTCCGGCACCTTTCTGAATTGATGTCACGTCGGATATCTGTTATACTGAGGCTAGAAGGGAAATCTACTAAGTATTAGGTAGGTGGTCGTATTTCTGTAATCTCTCAGTGTACAATTTATTTCATGTTTCAGATGTTCAGAAAGGTATCTGTATTTGAAGTTCTGGAAATATTTTTTTAAGGGTACGTGTTATGGCGCAAATTCAACGTTCGAAAGATTTGCAGTTTACCTCACAGAATAAAACTTCAGCAAGGAAAGAACTTTTGGTGTTCTTTCCATACTAATATATAGTTCTTTCCTCTGTATGTGGTTAATCGCTTACCCGGTAGTTTTTCAACATATTTTAACTTGCGCAAGAATTCCTACTTTTGTATTATGTCTTTTTACGTTTTTCCCTGAAGCCTAATTTTACGACACCTCTGAATGCGCCCTACAGCGTGAAATGCCTAGTCGTTTCACATCTAGATATGCAACATTTGTGCAACATTTTTTTCTATTCCTTTCTGATGAACATTACAACGTAATAGTAAATCAGATAATGTACATGTAAATCACAGTTTAGAAAAAAGTAAAATGTCAAGCAGAAGCATTCATCATCATCATCATCAACCATGGGTAAAATTCCAGTAGGTGTATGTTTCCATTTTAACTATATTGTTCCATTCAAGTCTGTTCGTGGCACCATGGCTCAGTTCTTGAAGAGTTCCACGGCACCAGTCTTTGGTATTGTCAGCCCACACACGGCGAGGGCGTCGTCTTGCATTTATTCTGTAGAATTATTGCGACATGTGAAGTTATAGTAGGACTTTCAGATTTTACGAAGTCACATACCGGGAACTGCTTTCCCTGATTTTTTAAATAACCGAAAAATCCAATGGAAAAATCATCAGAACATTTATAAAAATGCCGAGTGTTAACTGGCATTTTATGGTGGTGGCTGTTATATAAGAAGGGGTCAACGGTAGTTGTTTGAATATTTCTGTTCATCAGACCGCTGCCGCTGAGTTAAATATTGATTCTGCCTTACGCACTGTTTGGTGGAAGCAAAGCAGTAGGAATTAAAACAACGCAGTCTGAAAATTTAATGAAATATAGTCATTAGCAATTCTCTTATTATGGAATGAGACACATGTTACAAAAGTAAGCAACTTTATGCCAACATTAAGTTCAACATTTATGATAAAACGGTTTGTTAAGTGATGGGATGTCATGTATTGTGTCAAGAGAAATATAAAGTCGATGTCTTTGATTTTCAACTGCAAAATGTTCCTTTCATACTGGTATTTTCTAATAGTTGATCGGTATGTACTGATTAACTAATTACTGGATAAAGTTGGGTTGATTTGGAATTCACAATAGTGACTATTTTTTTTATACCTCCAGGAAATCCTTTCAAAATTGCCTGAACTTTACCACAAGCAAAAACCTTAAGAATATCTCATATAAATATATCTTCCTAATTAAATTCTGTGCCCTAGATTTTCACACATGTTCATACATCTGTTGAAAAATAATGGAATTTGATATCCGTGACATACGTATTGTAAACATTAGTCTCCTTCATGAAGCCTGTATTTTTTAACTATGTATACTTAATTGCAAAAGAAACTATCACCTTTTAGGATACAAGGCTTAATCAACAACAAATAAATGCCAAATATGTAGTAAAGTGGTAAATGAGATATTTGTATATTAAAACTGTCGCATCCGAGCGTATGTTTAGATAGTAACTTTTGACATACTCCGAGATTTTTCTTTTTTTTTTTTTTTGATTGGAGGTTTAACGACCACCGTGAGCAACTCAATGGGCTATAAGCAGTTGCCCGTCCCTAATTTGGGTCACTGGTACCAGGGAAGGGAGAGAACCAGTGCCGTAAGACAAACACAACATCCATGCCTCACCAGGATTCTAACCCGAACCCCATTCGGACGAATGATCAGAGACCATCGTTTAGACCACTGCGCCAACCGGGGCGGGAAATCCCCATGTTACAACAAATAAAAATGATCCCACAGGTTTTCTTTTTCTTTGAGAACGAACCTTAAGTTCAATGGTCTTTAATAATTACTTTGAGATATCCATATTGGAGTTCCTATTAGTTAGGAGGATGGCTTCACCGCGGAAGCACAATTTCTTAACGACAGGCATTGGTCGCTTGGGTTGCGCGCAGACAAGGTATTCGATGGAAAATGTTTAAAAAATCGTGGAATTTTAAATTTCAAAAATGAATATATTATCATTAATTTCTTACTTCTCGTTTCCTTACAATAAATCATCAATTACAAAATCAATGAAATAAGTGAACGTCGAGTAAATGCAAAAATATATGCTGGGGACAGGAGGTAGGATAGTTCACTGGAAACTGCAGTTGAAAGAATTCAGCACAACTAATTTAGCTAAGAATACCACTACACACGTATTAGAGCTTAAAAAATCAAATTACTTAAATTTTGTGACTCTTTCGAATTCAGTAAGTCGCTGCTGCCCCATTTTGTATACTGATTACCTGTTGGATGATCAATGATGATTATTAGAAAATGGCTGCACGTCAGCGCTCTCTCCTCTCTCATCAGAGGAAAGTTTAAAATACAGCTACACTCGATACTTGGAGGCCTCCTGGATCATTGAGTAATGTAAATTCTATGGCTACATCAAAATACTTATTGTGACCCGAAAGTTCTGCTTCCTCCTGAATTTAAGTGTATTAATCTAGCAAACAAATAAACTAAACCGCAGTGTAGAACTGGCAAATAATACTAAGTAAGGCTTAAAACCAGTTTTCTGAAGAAATACGACTGCTTAATGGGGATAGGTATTCCAGTGGTGCCTAATATGCTTTTGTTTCTTTTTGATATTTTATTTGGCGAACTTTCAGTTGTTTGTTTATTTGTTTTGTATAACGGTATAGAAAGAATATGGGCGTGTGTTCTCAAATGTTATTATTTCCTGTGCTTCTCTAATAGTACCAGTAGTAAAGACCGTAAATTTTACTATTGTTACCCAATTGCCCTTTATTAATACATGCTGTGCAAAGGAAGCTGTTACACTCTGATACACTTTCTTACTAACAATATCTATATTTCATTATTCCAACGAGAGAATATTTTGTTCTTACTATCATTTCTATAATTTCAAATTGCTCGGAATGATTGCTTGTCGATGAACTTTACCTTTTCTTTTCTAATCTGTGTTATTTATGTTGCACTCCACGTTTCTCCCCACTCATTACAGCAACGTCGAGATAGCATTGACAGCGGCTTTCTCACTGACTGCTAAAAATGCTAACTTCTGATTAGGAGGTGATGCTTTTTCCATAAATAAATTTAACTGATGTGAATAAAATCAGCATTCGTGTATTTTTCCTAAATAATAGTTTTCGCTCTATGCTTTTGACCACTCATTACAGCGGCGCAGTCAAAGCTTTCAAAAGTCACCTTTCAGAACAACACCAAGTTGTTCTATTCTAAATATTGACAAACACCTTGCTTCTTGTGACTTGGGGATGTGAAATCCTGAAAATGTTTTTTACATTGTAATTTCACTTTCGTAGAAAAACACTACTCCTTCCTGTATACATAGGAAACCCTTAAACCCCAAAATCAATATATTTTCAATAAACGCATTGGCTTATTGATGTATATTCACAAAAATGTAGCTGCCAAATTTTCATACAAAACAGCCTATTCGAAAGGGTGATCCTGGAAACTTAAGGCCCGTTGCTAGCAGACGCTTTAGGATCAGACTATGCTTTAATGATGATTGAGTGAAATAGACAATTCCATTTGCTTGTTAACTGCATCATGTAGAAAGGGTGTATTTTTACGGTGTTTTCAAGAAAAGCTTCTGCAAAATATATGTAGTCTTGGTTCTGCGTATTTCTTGGGCATGGCCTTCAGAAACGTATAAATATGAAAAAGACGCACAAAAGACATTTCCACATGTTAAATATTATTGTAAAATTTTGAACACACGCGTATGAATACTTTGTTTGCCGCCTTTTGCCTCTGTTCATTTTGTATTATGTTTGCGTTACAAACACTATGTTAGTGAATACTGTACGATTTCGCATTTTTAATATACACTGGTGAAACAAATTAAAGGAGCATATGACGTTTGCGATATTACGCAAACCAGTTTTGTGGTATGTTACGGAAATATGGAAAACGCATGTTCAGTGTAACTTTGACAGTAGAATCATGCATATCTACCTGTAAATTAACGTCTGTGACGTCAAAATGCATAAATCACAGATTTATTCTGGTTGGGAGTTTAACGACTACCGTGAGCAGAACACTGGGCTATAAGAAGTTACCCGTATCTGATTTAAGGCGTCTGGCTACAGGGAAGGGAGAGAACCAGCACCGTTAGAAAAACACAACAGCCAGGCCTCGCAGGGATTCGAAATCTCGGACAAATGATTAGAATCCATCATTTAGAACTTTAGGACACCATGGCGTGGCCAACTAATAAATTAAAATATCGCAATCTGAACAAATTTGAGATCTGCGAAAACTGCATTTGTATGCAACTCCAATATTTCTACAATCCTATCGATTCCAGGAACCAATGTTGATTTCGAATAGACTTTAGGCTCAGATATTTATCGCAGAATTTGTAGAAAAAAGATTTAAAACATGTTTGGTAAATTCAAAAGTTCCTTGCTTCATGAGGAAATATTATATTGTGAACAGCGAACTAAGAGAATTAATTTCCTGAATCACACTTATAAATAATATTGTTGTGTACGTCATGGAATTTGTTTAAAATGTATCTACATTATTTTCTGTGATTATGGGACTCTTGCACTGAAAAAGGATTTTTTTTGTGGTTTAACCTAACCATGAGCAGCTGCATTAGCTATAAACGTATCGCCCGTCTCAAATATAACGTTACTAGTTCCAAGCAAGGCAGGGTGTCAGTGCCGTAGCCAAGCACAAAGTCCTTATTTCACCTGAATTCCAATCCGGACCCATCTTGCAGGAATGATTACGAGCCAAAGGTTAGGCCACGTCGTCGCTGGCGCCTTTAAACTTAATGTAGGTTCAACAATTTGGAATTTCAACTTTTTTCCTGATTTTGTTTGTAAAATTTTTCCATGGCTCAAGCAAATATACGTGATTACTTCCAAAGAGACAATGTCTTCTTGAATGTATTTCACTACGTTGTATACCGATTTGGATCCCTATCGTGATTTTTTTATAACCATTCGTCCGACATGGGTCCAGGTTCGCATCCCGGGGACGCAGGGGTGTCGTGTTTGTCTTACGGCCTTGGCTGTCTTTTATCCCTGGAACCAGTTGCACGAAATTAGAGATGGCCGACTGCTAGTCGTTAAACAATGTTTTGTTCATGGTTGTTGTTAAATCTCCAATCATAAAAAGAATCTATGTGGATATCGTTGCAACAAAATAGGGTTAACTAGCGCCGTGAGTCTTAAACTTCTTTGGAACCCATAACACTCTTTCCCATTCAATAGGAAAGTGTAACGATTTCATATGACAAATAATTTGGAAAATCGTTTTGAACGAAGTGTTACATACTGTTCTGTGTCCTGAAACTGATACATTTTTATTCTGAGGCTATGGTAGCTTAGGATACTTGTTTTATATCTTCCCGTTCATTTCTTAAATAATCTCTGCTGAAAAACGCTTTCGAAAGTAAAATCCATTGGGAAATTTCTTTCTTTATGTATTAAAATCTCCTGAACTGTTCTAAAACGTTGAAAAGTCGTAAGTGATGTAGAAACAAAATTTTGGAACTGGAAATTCTGTTTCGAAGTAGTAAATCAAATTGCAACGCAGCCGTAACGTAAAAGTAGAAAGCACGTTAAATGATCGTTCGGTACGAACAGATATTTTATACAGTTATTCATTTTCAAGGAATATTTTCAAGTTTATTTAATCGAAACCTTTATAATCCCTTTCGGAACAGGCGATGCAGCCGAAGTGAGAATTTTAATTTAAAGAAAAAAAAATAGATGTAAAACTCAATTACTTGATCTTCATAGAAAAACAAGTTTGTGTGGCAAGGCTTTTAGTAATTTGTTTAGAAAGAAAGTTAAATAAATGAAATACGACGTGTTTGATTGCATTTTGGAACAGCAAATTTTAAAATAGAAGAACAGAAAGTTTCTCAGCTATAAGTGAAAGATCCCATGACAAATTTCGTAGATAATTATTGTGATTACAAATGAAAACACAGAAAAAAAGTCTCCAGTTTCTCTTGTAATAGAAGAACAAATCTTTTGAAATGAATTCGTTGGAACAAAGGTGGGTGATGGATGCTTAGGAGAAAGTTACTAAATGAAGTTATTTTCAGTACCAAACAGGTGCAAAAACACTGGGAAAATAAGTGATGATACTTGACACTACTAGGGTGGATCGAAAAATAATGCACACTACTTTTCTTGTGCAACAATTTATTAGATTGGTAAAACAAATCATGTACGCAATGAAACTACCTTCTTAGCTATTTTTCAACATAAGAACCGAGACGCTACGCTGGAAACATATATCTCAAAGTGGTACCAGTGTTAGTATACCGTGTTCATAAAATCCGTTTTCTGGGCGTATAGCCACCTACGGACAACCGATTTGACTTTGTTAGCCGAATCAAAGAGTTGGCTGCACAGGAATTTTTTCAAGACCCCCAAATAGATCGAAATCTGAACGAGCTGGCAGATCCGGATAGTACGGTGGGTGATGGTGCGCCTGCCTGCCAAATTGCGCAATTTTTGCACGAACGTGTTGTGCAACATGTGGGAGAGCTTTGTCATAGAGCAGTCTGACATTTGTAGCATCTCTGTTAGGTATTTTGTCACGAAGGGCACGATGCAACGTTGCCAATGTGTTAGAGCAGGTTTTGGCACTCACATTGGTCCCTGTTGGATGAAACTGTACCAGATGAACACCATGCATTTCCTAGAACACCGTCATGAGGGCTTTTTATGCAGATTGGGTTACTCTGAACTTTTTTGGTAGCGGGGAGTCGGCATGTTTAAACACCATACTAGCCTTCTTTGATTCGTGAGTGTAGGTATAACCCCAGGTATCATCGCCCGTCACTACACCTGCCACAAATTCATATCCTTCTTCTGCGTAACGCATCAAGTGGTCCAATGATGACATAATTCTCTGTCCCTTTCTTGTTGTCTGTGAAGTTCTTGGGCACCCATAGCGCACTGACCTTGCAAAATTGCAATGAAATGTTCAAAATCTGTGCCAATGTGCGCAGATGGTTTCGCCGGTCACTCAGAATTTCCTGTTCCCTGCGTCTCACAGTTGCAGGTGATCACGTGGCTACAGGTCGGCCGGAACCTGGAGAATCGGTAAGGTTAACACGGCCCTCTGCAAAGAAGATATTGCTGCGGTCCAGACAATCACCACCATACAATTCCACCATTTCATTTTCTTTTTTAATTTCGCCAACGTTTTCCGTTTAGCTCACAAAAATCAGAATACGCTGCGTTACGTTACATTTAGAGACGGCCCTAACAAACGCGACATCTTTATGCCGTCGTTCACTCGGTCTTCCACCACCGCGACACCTAATCCAGCCAAACCGAGCTGTAGTGGAATATTCAATCTCTTTGTTAGCCGAACTGCAACCTATAAACAGAAAAAAAAGTTGCTGTGTGTTACTTTTGGGTCCTCCCTCGTAGTTTAAGGCAGCAGAACCTCAAAATCCTGAAATTCTTCAGCCGAATCTCGAAACCAATTGCATATCTGCGTATTCTTATTTTGAGTCTTGTAAAGCAATAAACCTTCACTGATCATATTTATACGGGTTTCATTAACACTCCTCATTTTACATAATTTTTTACTCCCACCATCGCGGGATTGCATCTATTGCTTTGCTCAATCTGATGTGCGCCGTACCTATCCATCATGTTCTATTTTGCAACATATGTCTTCCGTTATGTTCTGACTCACATGTCAAATTTGCTCTTTGTCACATACTATGTATGATTTCGACTTTCTTACCAGTCAGTTTCCAGTGTCTGCCAAGCCAAATCCCGCGTGTTCCATTCTTCTAATTCAAGCTATGGAAATTATTTACATTTGCCATTATACAATTATTACACGACAACCTCCGTTAACTTATGCTTCTTCACGTACATAGCTTTACTCTATGTTTGGAATCTACGTTATAGTAGTCTTACAAATTCATTTTAGTGAAGCTCATCTTTCGAACTGTATTCCATATTGTTTTGGCTGATAGACACTCTTCCCCCTTTGGTTCACCGTGTGACAGGACAGAGTTATTCTTCCACCCCTCGGTTTTCGGTTACTGTCTATCGATTTTCCTGTTTTTGGCAGTGTTTTATCTTCTCTCCTGAACTAATAGTAATATATTTCATCGTTCGTATGTTTTTATATTGTGTGTTTTGTGAAACATTTTCGAAATTCGAAGAACTTACATACATTTCATATAATTGTTTAAAACCTATGAATCTATGTATGAAAAAATCTACACCAAAAGAACCTTTTACAAGTGTTCCGCGTACATTAAAAGCACGAATGCATAAAATATTAATATAAAAATTGATTCATATTTGTTAAACGCTCTACAGCGAAGCTACGAAATATTTTTTTTTTATTTCGAATTTACTGCCCCATTTAAATCCTAAATCGTCCCCTATTTGTGGGCTATATGAAATCTGCCGTCGCTATTTTGGAAACACTTGTTCCGTGGATGGAAGATAGCTGGTGTCAAAGAAAACCCACACCATCCATGATGACGTAAGAAAGAATGATAAACAGGTAAGGCCCAATAAGCTGGAAAAATGTTTCTTCTCAAAAGCTGGTAATGGAAAGAATAGATGCAGTAAAACTTGGCCTTGATAGAAAGTTCTGGAATTCATTTCTTTCTTTCGACGTTGACATTTGTTGAAAACAGCTATGTGACGTATACGAAAGATGCAGAACCGTATGGGATCTGGATCTGGTATTTTGAAATTCGGGAAACACTGCTAAGCAATTGCTTTAATTCGTGTCTCAGACGGTAATACATTTTAATGGGTCAATGTTGTTAATCGTTTAATTCCGTTTATCAGACGGTAATACATTTCAATGGGTCAATGTTGCTAATGGTTTAATTTCGTTTATCAGACGGTAATACATTATAAACACCCAACAGAACATATCAAAAATGCTTCCATTTCAGGAAGCAAGGTGAGCCCTTACTTCAACTATACATTTTATTTTTAAATCACATTTCCTTTTTCCGGTTTCAGTACCGTTTAATAAAATTCTGAGCTTTCACGTTTATATACTACCATTTTCCGCCTCAATGGCGCAGTGGACTGACTGAGCGCCTATTTTTTATCACTCGTCGAAGAAGGGTCCGGGTAGGAATCCTGAAGAAGAACGGACCTTGTGTTCGTCTTACGGTTGTGGCTATCTACTTTTTCTGGAACTAAACCCAACTGTGAGATTGGCAACCGTTCGTAGCCAATCTAGGTTCTCTCAGTGTTTGTAAAACCAGCAGATGGAGGTAATTTCGAAAATACATTTTGTGTAAACGGAAGTTTATTTTTTATGAAATAATTCTCATATATTTCTGAAATTCCCTTTCGCAAACAGCCTCAAAGTCTTCGACAATGCTTCAGTACCGTAATGTACGGAATACTTTTTACAAAGAGTAAACACTAATATAATTTTATCTAACCATATGCCTTTGATAAAAGTCCTCCATATTTTCCATGTTTTAGTTTATTGTTAAATAAATTATTTATAATTTATAAAATACTTGATACGTTGAGGCCCTGTTTAAGATAATCCATAATGATAAAACTCGCCTATCACAAGGCATCTTTTAGAGTATGATCCAGGAACTTGCTGACAAGAGTAAGGAAGTGGGATTAAAAATGAACTTTCAGAAGACAAAAGTGATGTTCAATGCTTTTACAAGAAATGAAGATTTATCGATTCATGGAGAAAAGCTGGAGATAACAGACACGTACGTTTATCTTGGACAGTAGATATCAAGTGAGGGTCATTTTGATGAAGAAATTAATCTCAGTACAAAACTTGCCGGGACAGCTTTGGGAAGAAACAGCATAATTTTCAAGAGCAATATGCCGTTATGTCTTAAAAGAAAAGTGTTTGATCAATGCATCCTTCCAGTGCTTACGTATGGTGCAGAGACGTGGACCTTAACTAAAAGAGACATACAAAGGCTGCAGACTACTCAAAGAAGCATGGAGAAGTACATACTTGATGTAACCAGGAGAGATAAGAAGAAGAAATCGTGGATCCGAGAAATGACAAGAGTGGAAGACATCATGATCACAGTTAAATCCCTGAAATGGCAATGGGCAGGACATACTACCAGAAGAACAGACCATCGATGGACAGCCGAAAATTTAGATTGGATTACAAGGGACAGGAAAAGACCCAGAAGAAGAGCACGTGGGAGATGGGTGGATGAAATTCGAATGTATGCAGGAGTACCATGGAGGAGACTGGCACAAGACAGACCGTTGAGGAAGAAATGGGGGAGACCTTCGTCCAGCAGTGGATTGATAATGGTTGACGATGATGATGATTTGCTGAGTGAATATAGATGTATACCGATGAGCTATTTTATTATGACCACACTCCACTTGAGAACTGAGTTCGCCTGGACACAGACGGTGGCGCAGGTGAAGTTCATAGACCAATATATATATATATATATATATATATGGGATGTAAGGTCAGGTGATGCGTAACATCACAGCCTCTCCTTGACAAATGTCAACCCCGCCTTCTCGTGGTACATCCTGTTCCCACTAAAGGGGGTCTGACGGCCGCCAATAGCGGTATAACTATACCATCGGGTTAGAGGAAATGCTATCCCACACTCACCAACCCGCTTGGCCAGCGTGGTGAGTTATGGCCAAACCCCACCAAAATGACTCCACAACTTAAATCTTGGCCCTCAGTCTCCGGCAGCTGGAATGTACCTGGCCAAGGCAGCGGCCAGTGCGACATGAAGGCAGAGGATGCTAAGAATCCCCGGAGGACCGGACTAGGCTGCCATCTGATGCTGACCTTGGCTACGTATAACGGACGCTCCCTATCTTCTGATTCAAGGCTTCTTGAATTGGAAAAGGAACTACAAAGGATCAAGTGGGACATCGTCCGGCTAAGTGAGGTAAGGAGAAAAGGAGAAGATCTCATTGAACTGAAAAGTGGACATCTCTTCTACTATCGTGGGACAGATACTGGCAGAACTAGTGGTGTTGGATTTATAATAAACAAGAAACTGAAGGATAAAGTTGTAGAAGTTGAAAGTTCCTCTGACAGAGCTGCACGACTCGTTATCCAACTCTCGAGAAGATACCAGGCTCAGATTATTCAAACTTATGCACCCACCACAAGTCATGCTGAAGAAGGTAATTGAAGAATTTTATGAGGAAATTCGTGATCTAAATAATAAAGGTAAGCAGCACTTGAAGATAATTATGGGATATATCAATGCAAAAATAGGGCAACAGCAACAGAATGAAACTTCAGTATGTAAATTCGGTCACGGCAACAGAAACCAGCTTTAAAATACTCTCGTAGAGTTTGCAGAGGCAGAAGGGTTTTTCATCTTGAACTCCTTTTTCAAGAAAAAGCCACACAGGAAATGGACATGGAGACATCCAAATGGGACGACAAGTGAAATTGATTTTATTATGTGTAACAAAATTTCATCATAGAAGACTGCAGTGTGCTAAACAAGTTCAACACAGGCAGTGACCATAGATTGGTGAGATGTAAAATGCACCTCAACACTAAACTCGAACGTAGCAAGCTCATAAGACAAACAAAATGTATTGAAATAACCAACCTTAAAAAACACCATAATACCTTCAAATTGGAACTGAAGAACAGGTTCTCTGCTGTAGAAGGCCTAACATCGGAAGAAGTGGATATTTCTGAAGTTAACAGAAAAGTAACCAAAGCTCTTATGGAAACAGCAACAAAATTAGCTGGGTCTGAGAACAAATTGCATGTGAACAAATTATCAGGAAAAACCAAAATGTTGATACAAAAAAGAAGAGAGATGAGGACAACTAAAGAAGATGTGACTTCCAAAGTGGAATATATAGAGCTATGCAAGACAGTACGAAAAAGTATCACTAAAGACGTAAGGAAATTCAACTGTGAACTAGTAAGGAAAGCAATTGAAAACAACCAAAGCCTAAAGATAGCAAAGGGACATCTCAGTAAGGGAAAAAAACAGATTATGGCACTGAGAAAAGAAGATGGTTCTGTAACAAGAAATAGAGGCGAAATTTTGACAAGAGTGAAAGATTTCTACACCAAATTATATGAAAGGGATGATACATGTACTCCAGACATCATGAAAGGTACCAGAGTTCTTCCAGTCCTCCCAGCAGAAGTTGCTCATGCAATCAAGAACATGAAGCGGGGAAGAGCTCCAGGAGAAGATGGAATTACTGTAGACATCATACAAGAAGCAAGTGGAGAAATCGAAACAGTACTCGCCCAAATTTTCACTCGATGCCTTAATGAAGGGAAGATTCCTGAGGATTGGAACAACGCTACAATGATCTTGCTACATATAAAAAAGGTGACATTGAGGATCTCAGGAACTACAGACCTATCAGCCTCCTATCAGTGGTTAATAAAATCTTCACTAAAGTTCTTTCACACCGCTTGAAGGTAACACTGGACATGGTTCAACCGAGAGAACAAGTTGGATTCAGGAGTGGCTACAGCACAATACATCATATCCACGTACTGATAGAACTAATTGAAAGAGCGAGGGAATAAGAACTTTCATTGTGCATGGCTTTTATCGATTATGAAAAAGCCTTTGATTCGGTGAAACCATCAGCAGTTGCAATGGCTCTAAAATCCTGCGGTATTGAAGATGCATACATTAATATTATTAATAACATCTATGAAAATGCAAGTGCAAAGATTCGGCTGTTTGAAAATACAACACACATAAAAATTGGAAAAGGAGTGAGACAAGGTGACACCATATCTCCGAAGCTCTTTAATGCCACATTGTAAAATGTCTTTCAATCACTGAACTATGAAAACAAAGGGATAAAGATTAATGGAGATTATCTAACCCACCTTCGTTTTGCTGATGACATAGTCATTTTTGCAACTACCCAACCAGAGCTACAGAGTATGATCCTGGAACTTGCTGACAAGAGTAAAGAAGTGGGATTAAAAATGAACTTTCAGAAGACAAAAGTGATGTACAATGCTTTTACAAGAAATGAAGATTTATCGATTGATGGAGAAAAGCTGGAGATAACAGACACGTACATTTATCTTGGACAGCAGATATCAAGTGAATGTCACATTGATGAAGAAATTAATCGACGTACAAAACTTGCCTGGAGAGCTTTTGGAAGAAACAGCATAATTTTCAAGAGCAATATGCCATTATGTCTTAAAAGAAAAGTGTTTGATCAATGCATTCTTCCAGTGCTTACTTATGGTGCAGAGACGTGGACCTTAGCTAAAAGAGACATACAAAGGCTGCAGACAACTCAAAGCAGCATGGAGAGGTGCATGCTTGGTGTAACCAGGAGAGATAAGAAGAGGAACACGTGGATCCGAAAAATGACAAGAGTGGAAGACATCATGATCAGAGTTAAATCCCTAAAATGTCAATGGGCTGGACATACTGCCAGAAGGACAGACCATGGATGGACAGCCGAAATTTTAGATTGGATTCCAAGGGACAGGAAAAGACCCAGAAGAAGAACACATGGAAGATGGGTGGATGAAATTCGAAAGTATGCGGGAGTGACATGGAGGAGACTGGCACAAGACAGACCGTTGTGGAGGAAACTTGGGGAGACCTTCCTCCAGCAGTGGATTGATAATGGTTGACAATGATGATGATGATATATATATATATATATATATTTTAGCAGAATGCTATAGTCAGAATGGGAAAAGCTGCCAGTTTATCGGAGTTTAATAAAGGGCAAATCGTGATGGCACGGTTCCTCGGAACTACGACCTCGGAAACGTCGCGGCTTGTGGGTTGGTCACGTGCCGGTGTAGTGAGTACGTATCAAAATTGGTGCACAGATTGCCTAAAGATCCACCGTTGTCTACAACTCATTGATGCCAGAGTGGAGCGGCGATTCTGGTGCATTTTTCACAGCGACCACAGGGCCACAATGCGACAAATTACCCGCAGCTACAATAGTGGTGTTCCGAACAATGTGTCAAAGCGCACAGTTCATCGCATCCTTCTCCACATGGGCCTGCGTCGCCGAAGACCCAGCTGGGGCCCATGCTCACTGCACGTCATCGCCAACAACGCATGAAATGGTCCCCAATCATCGAAATTGGAACGTGAATGATTGGAACGAAGTGGCATGGTCTCACCGATCAAGATTCCGGGTGCATTATGTAGACGGCCGAGCGCGGATACCCAGATTACCAACGGAGGCTATGGCGACTGGATAGAGTGTTGAGCGGAAACCGGCCGGCGGCGGCAGTGTTATGCTTTGGCTGATGTTCTCTCGGTACAGTTTAGACCCGATTATTCCAATACCACAATCCCTGACTTCGGACAGTTATCTGAACATCGTTGTGAACAAAGTTCACTCATTCATAGCAACTGTGTCCCAGGCTGTTGATAGCCATTACCAACAGAATTATGGGCCATTCCACACTGACAGATTCGTCAAGGAGTGGTTTGAAAAACATGCTGGTGACTTTTTGTTAATGCCCTGGCTTCCAAATGTACGGTAACTGGAGGTCCTGCTGTTGATATTATGGTACCAGACACACCAGGATACCTGTCGCCACCTCATGGAATCGATGCCTCGTAGAGTGGTCGCTGTTTTGCCTTCTAAATGGGATCCTACAGCTTATTAGGTACGTAGTCTTAATGTAATGACAATTGGTGTGTATATATAGTGAAACCTGGCGGTAATTATATATTCGGCGGTCCTGGCACATCTATTATAGTACCCAGATTCCTTTCGCTTTTCATGTTTTTTTTTAAAGAATAATGGTTATTCTTTATAATAAAGGTAATGCTCTTAAATAATGTCCTGTTGAAAAGCTACTGGTCCACAAATGCGCATGATTATACGAATGTGGATTTTATAATTAAATGCCGGAAAGTGAACGTGACCTATAAACCAAAAGAATGGGTTAATATAGCTGAACGGGACACCCATGGTAAACATATCCACAAGTTGAACATGGCCTATAAACCAAAGCAAGGAATTAGTATAGCTGCACAGAAAGCACATATCGACAAGTTCAACATGACCTATAAACCAAAGCGAGGGTTTAGTATAGCTGCACGAAAAGCACATGGTAAACATATCCACAAGTTGAACGTGACCTGTAAACCAAAGCAGGGTGTAAGTACAGCTGCGCGGGACGCACATGGTAAACATATCCACACTTTGAACATGACCTATAAACCAAAGCAAAGGTTTGATACAGCTGCACGGGACACCCATGGTAAACATATACACAAGTTGAACATGACCTATAAACCAAAGCAAAGGTTTAGTATAGCTGCACGGAACACCCATGGTAAACATATTCACAAGTTGCACATGACCTATAAACCAAAGCAATGGATTAGTATAGCTGCACGGAACAACCATGGTAGACATATCCACAAGTTGAACATGACCTATAAACCAAAGCAAGGGGTTAGTATAGTTGCGCGGGACACCCATGGTAGACATATCCACAAGCTGAACATGACCTATAAATCAAAGCAAGGGTTCAGTATAGCTGCACATGACACCCATGGTAAACATATCCATAAGTTGAGCATGACCTATATACCAAAGCTGGGGATTAGTATAGCTGTATGGCACGCACTTGGTAAATATATCCACAAGTTGAACATGACCTATTAACCAAAGCAAAGGATTAGTATAGCTGCACGGGACACCCATGAGCATGACCTATAAACCAAAGCAAGGGGTTAGTATAGCTGCAAGGGACACCCATGGTAAGCATATACACAAGTTGAAAATGTTCTATAAACCAAAGCTAGTGTTTAGTATAGCTGCACGGGACACCCATGGAAAACATTTCCAGATATTGAACATGACCTATAAACCAAAGCAAGGGTTTAGTATAGCTGCACGGTAGGCACGTGGTAAACATATCTACAAGTTGAACATGACCTATAAACCAAAGCAAGGGATTTCTATAGCTGCGCGGTAGGCACGCGGTAAACATATCTACAAGTTGAACATGACCTATGAACCAAAGCAAGGGGTTTGTATAGCTGCATGGGACACCCATTGTAAACATATCCACAAGTTGAACAGGACCTATAAACTAAAGCAAGGTGTTAGTATAGCTGCATGGGACACCCAAGGTAAACATATTCATAAGTTGAACATGACCTGTAAACCAAAGCAAGGGGTTAGTATAGCTGCTAGGGAGGCGCATCGTAAACATATCCACAAGTTGAACATGACCTATAAACCAAAGCAAGGGTTTAGTAGAGTTGCACGGATCACACATGGTAAACATATCCACAAGTTGAACATGATCTATAAACCATAGCAAGTGGTTAGTATAGCTGCACGGACGCACATGGTAAACATATCCACAGGTTGAACATGGCCAATAACCCAAAGCAAGGGGTTAGAATAGCTGCACGGGACAACCATGGTAAACATATCCACAAATTGAGCATGACCTATAAACCAAAACAAGGGGTGAGTATAACTGCACGGGACAACCATGGTAAACATATCCACAAATTCAACCTGACCTATTAAACAAAGCAAGTGGTTAGATAACTGCACGGGATGCACATGGTAAACATATCCACAAGTTGAGCATGTCCTATAAACCAACGCCAGGGGAAAGTATAGCAGCAAGGGACACCCATGGTAAACATATCCATAAATTAAACATGACCTATAAACCAAAACAAGGGGTTTGTATCGCTGCACGGTACGCACGTGATAAACATTTGATTTGTTCACAAACCCAAAACATTTTAATTCTACGTTGGTGGAAAGTAGAGTTTCCTGGATCTTTAAGCTGCATTCCTTCTACCCTTTTTGGTTTTTCTTTGTTTCGTTTTTTCTGTTCTTTTTTTCTAGTTGCATTGAAGACATCCAGTTTGAAGAAGTTTGTATTAGCATTCGATTGAAGCTTTAGGTGTAAACGCGCGCTGTTGTTTATGTATATATATATACTTTTATTTTCTGATTGGTGGTTTAACCAGCACCGTGAGCAACTCAGTGAGCTATAAGCAGTCACCCGTCCCTAATTTAGAGCCACTGACTACAGCGAAGGGAGAGTGCCTGTGCCGTAAGACAAACACAACATCTATGAATCACCGAAATTTGAACTTGGACCCATCTCAGACGAATTATCAGAAGCCAAGTCTTAGACTACTGCGCCATTTTTATATTTTGAAATGTGAATAAAACATGATGAGTATTTCCACATTACTTCCTTCGTTTCTTTATTACTGATTTTAGACTGTATTAAAACTCGAAACGTACTTAAATGACGCATTTGAATTCAACATATACTTAATCAATAAATTATTACAGACATATTTCTCAAAAATTAGTATCAGAATTCTAAACTCTCCTAAATAACGTAGAGGAGTGATGCATTAGCCGCAGTTATTCAAGAGGCGAACGAGAGGTAAAGGGTACAAAATTTCAATTTACCTGTTGTTGTGAAATGTTAATCATGCAAAATGAGATTTTAATAAGTTTAATTACGTGTGTTAAGTAATTTGTCATAAAGGGACGTTGTTAGCAAAAAGAAATGTTCACTTATAGTTTAATATCTGTAAAATGATATACATTAATATTTTAAAAGATTTACTTTTCAGAAATAGGTCCAAAAATTTTGTTCCTTTGCCTTTCGTTAGGTTTTTTAATATAACACTTACCAAAGAATTGCGGTTTCCGCTGATATTACTTTTGCTTCTACTTTGTTCGAATAACCACGTACTTTAGTGGACATGTGCCATACGAAAGTGTTTTCAATGCAATTATTTAAAGATCAAATCGTTGAATTTCTTCCGATTCGCTGAGATCAAGGTTGTTACAATTTTTATATATAATCTGGTACTGGCTGTTGATTGGTATATGTCAGCATGTTCGTGTTTCAGCCATGAGTTATTCATCTGATTGTACTTTGTCATGATTTCATGACCTGATACTTGTTTGAGACACAATTGCTTCTCATTGCAATTGCTGGCCACTGCGCTCTCTATGCGAAACCAGAGAGTGAGGAGGGGGGATTATTTGTTTGATTCCATTACAGGTCTAACAACTTAGGGCCAGGTTGATTTGATTCATGCAGTTACTTTGCATTTATTGGGAACTGTCGCTTCAGCTTAACTCTGGCTCGGGACCAATTTTTGCACGACTCCTCTGGTTTTTTTTCTTTTCTTTTTGTGAAGTGGTTATTATTCCAGAGGTGGTTGTCCGCTCAGTTGGTTCTAGGATTGCTGTTATCAGCTGGTTTTCTGGCTAGTGGGTTCTTGTACAACAAACTTTTTGTTGGTGAATTCCGCTATTGCACTGATTGCCTAGGGAACCTTTTAAATGAAAATATTGGCCATACTGGAATTTCCTCGACTAGACGGATATTTGGGTATTCGGTTTTAAAGGTATTGAATGGTTAACAAATGGACAATCTACTATAATATTGTTTGTTTCTGTCTCTATTGCAAATCTCTTATATTACGCCGCTTCTGTGTGCTGGTCAGTTGCAGGCAATGTAATTTTTCTTCTAATTCTTTTCTATTTCTTTTGATGCTTCATTGCACTGGTGCTTTGTAAAAGTATTCAATTCATCTCTGCATTACCTCCTCTTTGCACAAATTTGGGCTTACTGAATTTGTTTAATGGCTCTTTGGGACAGGAAGTTTTGTGCTTCAAATGTTGGGGTTAATGTTTTCTTAACTGCTATGCTCTAGGGCTTATTGTGGTATGTTGTGTCTCTCATCCACCTGCTTCTACATAAGTTAATTGATAACGTCTATCTCGGTACGAGCGGTGTCATTGTGTGGATTCCCGTCGGTGCTGGTTTCTGCTTTGCTTTGGTTTCATTAGTCACTTTTGTTGAATTTCTGCCTGTTATTCGTGAATGATAAGCTGTTAATTTTGCAACTTTTGTTTTTACTGCGAAATCACATTGATCAACTGGTACTACATATTTTGTAAAGCTTTATTGTTTTATTTCATATTACTGATAGGGATTCATCTGCATTATAGTGTTTTTCTTAACTAATGCTAGTGCATTTCACTGCTAACTATTTCATGATTGACCCAGTTCATCTCAAAATTTTACTTTTTTCTTTCATGTGCTGTCCCCGGTGTTCATATCGACTAGTGATTTCTACTAATTCTTCGTTTTTTTCTTGCTAATAACTGAATGCAGTTTGGATTTTACTCATTACAAAATTTAAATCACCTATTAACGAATTATACACCTAATAGCCTAAAATTAATACATATTAATACTAGATCACTCATTAATAAAATTACCTTACTGGAATCACTAATTCAACTAAGAAATTTAAATCTCCATATAATTTGCATTTCTGAGACTTGGTTTATTTTACATTATAACTCATTGCAAATTACTAACTATAAAAGTTTTCATTTGAATCAAACTTACTCAACTGGTGGAGGGGTTGCACTTATTGTATAATATATTTATAATGATATTTCAATTATTCCAAATTTCACAATCTCGAATCAAAATGCAAGAATTCTAACTATCCATAACCAAATTTTATATAATTATGATATGCTATAGGCCTCCCAAGTCAGATCTTGCAGCTTTGATATCATTACTTACGGAATTATTTAACTATTCTAACCTATAAAAAAATAACATTTCTTATGGGAGATATGAATGTTGGCTTACTACAAAACACCAATCATTCTTTTCAGCTTCAATAATCATTTAATGCTTCCGGACACAACAACATTATTTCAGTCCCACCTCGTATAACCCCTACCTCACAGACATTGATTGACCTCTCCATCACAAGTGTATTATTAGAGACTATCATTTCGAGGGCCTTACAGTATGATATCAGTGATCACCTTCCTATATTTACAATGTACCCTCTTAAACAACTAACTACTACACCTGTAGACGGCTACACCACCAGGCAAATTAATAATAGAAATATGGAACGTTTTCGAACTCATTTAGAAAACAATAACTGGAGTAGTATCTTAATTCATGGTTTTGCTAACAAAAATTATGAGACGTTCATCACAATTATTACACAACTCTACAATAAATCCTTTCCAGAAACCATAAAACAAGATAAACTAAAAACAAAATTTCGCATCACAAATGCTTTATTAAAAAGAATAAATAAAAAAAATAACCTCTTCGCGAAATTTATCACAAGAAAACTACCCCAGGACTCTCAGAATTTTAAGAATTTTCGTTGATAAACTGAATAGCGATATCAGACATTAAGCGTACTTACTATCTCAACATATTTTCACAGAACTCTTCAAAACTAACATGGAAACATTTAAATTTACTAATGGGTAAAACTTCAAATCTAACGGCTCCTCAATACTTAACAGATTGCAATAACTTTCAGCTTACAAACATACAAGATATTACAAACACGTTAAATGAACATTTCACTCTATTTCCAAAACATTGAAAAATAGTCTAACTGCCCCAAAAATTCCATTCACTGATTACATAGAAAGTGCACACAGGGCTAATAATTTTCATCTTACCAATAATACCGTATCAGAACTATTGGTGAATTCAACAATATAAATTCCAGGTCAGGCCCTGGATGTGATGATCTTCAGCCATTCATTATTAAAAAGTATGCTAATCTTATTCTGGATCCTCTATTGTTTATGTTTAATGACATATTCGAAACTGGTGAATTTCCAGATCTGCATAAAATTTCAAAAGTTATTCCAAAATACAAATCCGGATCGATAAATGATGCAAATCACTACCGCGCTATAGCCAATTTATCTATTTTTGCCAAAATTTTGGAGTGATTAATTTACAACAGATTAATCTCGTACATTCATAAACTAAAAACCAATCATCCAAATCCACATGGATTCCAATCTCGAAAATCCACCGAATAATCAATATTATACCTACAACAAACTATCCAACATAATTTTGAACACAAGTTACATACCATTGCAATATTTTTAGACATATCAAAAGCTTTTGATACCATAAGTCATAATATTCTACTTCATAAGTTAAACACGATAGGAATGAGGAACATTGAACATTCTCTTTTTAAAAATTATTTATCAAATAGACAACAATACACACAAATCAACCAACATCAATCCATGCTTCAACATACACCAAATGGTGTACCAGCTGGATCAATCTTGGGATCGTTGCTTTTCATTATATATATTAACGATATCTTGTTTCAATAAGTGACTTGGACCTACTCCTTTATGCAGATGATATAACCATTCTTACCTCATTCACTCCAATGACAGACACTACTATGAATATTAGTACTCAAATTAATAACATCACAGATTGGCATAACTCCAATGGATTACTAATAAATACTAGCAAAACAAAATCTTTAATTATCTCAAAACAAAATATCTTAGTACCTACTTCTATCACATTATCTATTAATGGTACTAATATTTAAGTGGTTAACTCCTTACTTTATTTGGGGATTATATTACATAGGGACCTTAAGTGGAACCATCAGGTTGACTATCTTCTTCTCAAACTGTCTAAAACCATTGGAGATATTAGCCTGATATTTTCAAACCTTACCTACAGAACACTCATTCATTTATATTACACCATGTTCCAGACTCATATTAATTATGCTATCTTATCATGGGGACAGACAACTAAATATAACTTCAAACAAGAAAAACGACACCGAATTTTCGGGTGTAATAAGCACGACTTTTGAATCCGTTCTGACGAAAATTAAATTTATCAAAGCTATTCAAAGTGAATGGAACCGGTATGGAAAACAATAGTATCTGATGGAAGAAAGAAGTTCTTCAATCGTTTTTTTAATTACTCAGATATTGCTGTAAACGGAATTGTCAGCTTACGCCTTTGGTTGCAGACTTGTTCGTTAAGAAAAACATGAATTTATATGAGAAACATTTCGAACCGGAAACGTTCTCCAACATAGAAAGAACTTTTCAAATCGGACTCTTAGAAACAGAGATATCGACAAAAATATGATGTGACTTTACGTCACCTGGTGAGAAAAATCATGCATTATTTTAGGGAGAAAGTATTCTCAAAAGTTTTTTGCGTATGTGCACTACCGGTCCAAGAAAAAAATAATTAGTCGGGTTTTCAGGAGCCCATATTTTGCTATAAATACATCAGAAGCAGAAATGAACACTTATGCCCCTGGTGGTCAAACCATTCTTTACCAAACATTAGAAATTATGTAAAAAATATTTTCCTTCAGGTCTTGTATGCGATACAGGAAGAATTTTTCAAATCGGAGTTTTAAAAGCAGAAATAACGCAGAAAACGCAATTTACCTTTGTGCCCCTTAGTGGAAAGTCTATGATTTACTTGAAAGTTTTGAATTTATAGGAAAAACATTTCACATCGGAAACACTATCCAACAAAGAAGGAATTTTTCAAATCGGACTCCTAGAAGTAGAGATATTGACAAAAAAAATAGATATAAATCTATAACACCTGGCGTAGAAGCCATGCACTATTTCAAGAAGAAAATGTTAATAAAATGTTTGTCGACATGAGTAGTATCGGTGAACAAACCACTTTTTTTCAGTCGATATTTTAGAAGCTCATATTTGGCTGCAAATAAATCAGAAGCTGGAATTGAGGCTTACGCCACCTGGTGGCCAAACAATTTTTTTTCAAAAATTAGAAATAATGTGCAAAGGATTTCCCATCAGGAGCTGTATCCGGTGCAGAAAGAATTTTTCAAATCAGAGATTTAGAAACAGAGATATAGGAGGAAAGCAGTTTACTTATTCGCCCCCTAGCGGAAAGTCTTTGAATTAATTCAAAAATTTGAAATTATATGAAAAACATTTCACACTGGAAGCACTATCCAACAAAGGAGGAATTTTTCAAATTGGACTCCTAGAAGTAGATATATTGACCAAAATAAGATATACATCTACGCCCCTAAGAAACATTTTCTTTTTTAACCATGCATTAGTTAAAAAAGAAAATGTTTCTAAAACGTTTGTCGACATGAGTACTATCTGTCTACAAACGAGGAATTTTTTCAGTCAAGAATTTAGAAGCTCATATTTTTCTGCAAATACATCAGAAGCGGAAATTAAGATTTACACCCCCTGGTGGCCAAACTATTTTTTTACAAAAAGTAGAAATTATGTGCAAACGATTTCCCATCAGCATCTGTATCCGGTGCAGAAAGAATTTTTCAAATCCGCGATTTAGAAGCAGAGATATAGGAGGAAACACAATTTACCTATACGCCTCCTAGCGGAAAGTCCATGAATTACTTGAAATTTTTGAAATTACATGAAAAACATGTCACACTGGAAACACTATTCAACATAGAAATAATTTTTGAAATCGGATTTCTAGAAGTAGAGATATTGACAAAAATAGGATATACTACTACGCCCCCTGGCGAAGAAACTGCAAAATATTTTAAGAAGAAAACATTCCGAAAATGTTTATCAAAGTAAGTGGCATCAGTCAACGAAATAATTTTTTCAATCGATATTTTAGATGCTCAGATTTTATGGCAAATACATCAGAAGGAAAATTAAACCTTACACCGCCTGGTGGCTGAAGTATTCTTTTCCAAAAATTTTAAATTATATGCAAAATATTTTCCATCAGGAAATGTATCCGCTGAATAAAAAAAATTTCAAATCGGAATTTTAGAAGAAGTGTTATCGGGAAAAGTGTAATTTACTTTTACGCCCCCTAGAGGAAAATCTATGCATAATTTGAAATAGTAACTATATCTAAAATACTCTTCGACATAAATGGAATCGAAAGATCAAATATTTCTTTCAATCGGATGTTTTGAAGCAAATATGTGGAATAAAACGTATTTTTGAATTCGACATCATCTGCATTTACGCTCCCTAGCGGCAAAATTGTACATCGTAAAAAAAGAAACGAAATAAAGGTTCATCATTTGCATAAATCTAGCTTCCCAATGCAAAAATAATTTTTCAAATCGGACTAATAGTTGCAGAGATATCGTGGATATAGGCGGACGGACGGGCGGACGGACAAACCGGTAACATAAACACGATCTTTTTTTACAAAAGACGTGCTAAAAACTTCAAATTCTTCAAAACTAATATATAAGATTAATTGGCTTAAAATTTGATAGGAATTCACTACTAATAATGTATAATACTACAAGAGTTTTCCCAAATAAATATAATATTCTAACGATTAACCAATTATATTACTACAATATGGGGAAAATTATGTACAAGCGCATTAAGAATAATTTACATTCCGATATTACACATATTACACCCAGATGCACATGCATTAAATCACATATTAGGGCTATTCTTCCGAAAACGGAAGCCATGAAGCAAAGTTTAAACTACATTGGCCCACATTATTGTAACTCATTACAGACGGAGTCAACTTCCTTAAATAACTTTAACCTTTTAAAAAAAAGAAATTAAGAAAATTTATAATGAATTGCAGCATCTCCACTTGGTGATCTCATTGGATGGGAACTATATTTAACATAATGACCTGTATATCGAGATGTGATCTTTTTTTTCTTTCTCTGTTGTTTTATTTTTCGGTTGTTTGATTCTCCTAATGATACATTTATTGTTTATAATTTAAAACTACTGCCCTCATTGTAAACACATCTAGGTAGCATGGGACCTTGTCAGGATTGGCTGGCCTTTTTCCCCTGCTTCCTGGCTGGGCATCGTTCAGCTGATTTATCTGGAATACTGTTCTTTTGTTTATTGCTCAGCAAAATAAATGCATTGAATATAAATTTACATTCCAAGAACAGTATTTGCCTACAACGACGGCACTTTGTTTCATTAATGGATTAATAACGTGACTAGACAGAGTTTCACTCTTTAAAACCTTCCGAGTGATGCAGCTGTGGAATGGTTGCCCTTGTGGAAATTTGGTTAACGACTATAGAAAACAGCTGTATGTAATTTGCAGAATGCGGTGATTATGTTTGGCATTATAACATCATTAAGCGGTAATGTCCTAAGCAGGGTGTCCCACTCTCTACCGAACCCGGCATTTCTGTAATAATATTAACACCAATGAAGATATTGCAACGAAGTTTGAAGTGAACTTTCCCCATTTCTTGCGAAATGTGATGACATAACAACATGTGCTGGAAGTGGCCACCATTTAAGTCCAAACAGCATTGAAGCTGGCGCACCACATTGTGGAAAGTCCTTGCCAGTACGTCCGCCTTCACTGCCTGAATTTCTTCGGGGATGTTTGCTTTCAAGGCATCTATGGTTCGCGGTTTCTTTTGGTAAACTCTCCTATTTAGATATCCCAAGAAAAGGTAATCAGGAGGCGTCTGATCGGGCGAGCGCGGTGGCCAAACAGTTTTCGAAATGACCCGGTCGCCGAAAAAGGACCGAATTTTCGCCATACTGGTGTGTGATATGTGTGATGTCGATCCATCATGCTGGTAATATCCAATGGACAGTTCTGCGTCGTCCAATTGATATACAAAGCTGTTGAAGATTTCAATATATGTAGCTGATGTGTTGTTTGTACGCCAACAGTCAAGTGCAGGAGTCCCCACTATCAACAACCGTATTGTGTAGATACGTTCAGCGAAACTGCATAACAAAGCAGCAGAGATGCGCACACTTCTGACTGGCGGACAGTGTTGGGTTCAATGCTTTATGGACGCAAATGGTGGCCACGTCCAGCATATGTTGCGATGCCATCACATTTCGCACGAAATGAGGTAAGCGCACTTTAGATTTTGTTGCGATATCTTCATTGGTGTTAATATTATTAAAGAAATGCTTGGTACGGTAGCGAGTAGCACACCCTGTACAAACAATTTTGAAATCTACTGGAAGACTCAGCGAATTCCAAAATGTCAGAGAAGGACGTCATCGCACTGCAATAGAGTGCATTTGCTTTCTGTCAATATTGTAAGTCATATTTGAATCTGTATTATGCTACATAACAATCCTGGCTGTGTTTCACAGTTCACTGTTACAAAGTAATTTAAAAAAATGCTTTGAATTTAGATCTCACAACACGTTTACCAATATTATCTGCAATGTGCACATTATCTACAATGTTGAACATTGGCACATCGCAATTCAAAATCACTCAATATGATGTAAACCACAAATTAATTCTCATAGAGCACTTCCCAAATATTTATTGTTACCGAAATGTTAACGCAGTTTTTTGATAACAGTTGGAGTCACTTCTTTCCTATCGTATAACTTCAATGTTCGTCTAGACCTGTGCTCGTCTAAACGTAACGTATATTCGCGTAGATTAAAACAATAATAATTCTTAGTGTTTCTTCAAATAAATAATATTTCACAATAATTAAGTTACCATTAGTCAAACAGAGCCTAATTATTTGTAATATTCTTAACTACCATAGAATTTTTACATTTTACCTAACAACTGAAATGATAACAAGCGATTTTGGGCCCGAAAAACCTTTCTACTGAGCAGTTTTATTTTATTCTTTCCTCTATTTGTTATTTTTCTCTTTTCACTTTGTTCATAAAATGATGCATTATCGATTAAAAAAATTGGTTTTAATGACTTTCAGTTTGAAAACCGGAAAATAATAATTTTAATTAATTTTCCACAAACTATGTGAAATAGTTGACAATCTTTTCGGAATTGAGAAACGCCTCTTCGGAGGCTTAAATTTTATTAACGTTCCTGTATCCATTGGCAGAAGACGTAAAGCACTTTCCTGATTAATTTAGAGATTTAAGGTTTTTTAATTACTTCATTTTTTTTATTTCGTTAGACACTTAATATTTCCGGTGATACTCTCTCAGCATGTCTCTACTTCCAGTGAAAGGGGTGAACCAATGCAAAATAAACACCATGGTGCCACTGTTCACCCTGGATACGGGAGAAAGAACTAGCAGTACGAATTCCTAGAAGCTCAACTACGCACTTTTAATTTAACCTGGTTGGATTTCGAGAGACAAGCTTAAAGTCTTTTCGTTGGTTTGAGTTTTTGAGTGAACTTCCAGGGACTATTTTGAATAAAAAAAAAGTTCCCCTTTTAAAGAAAGGCCTTTTCTTGGAGATTCCGTGTGTATGTTCTAAAACTAAGGCTTTGTTTACTGAGCCTTGGAACTAATATTTGGGTTTTAGTAATTGCTATTTGCTGTTCAAAACTATTCTGAATTTATTTTCTCAGTGAATCACTGGTAATTTGATCTTCCGTTTAACATGTAATGTGATAAACATGAAGCAATGGAAGTCATGTGAGATGTTTCTCCGTGTGCGTTTTACTGACATGGAGCACAATTTCAAACAAGTTATTGCACAAGATTTATCTGTCAGAACTTGAAAATGCAGCACATATCATTGACAATGTTTTTTCAGGTTTAGAGGCTCAGTGCACTGTAAGCGGTAATTCGTTCCTAATTTTCCCTCAGTGTTTCTACGAAATGGAAAGAGTAAATGCCGCAAGAAAAGGAATCGACCATGCATTACCTTGGACTTGAACCAAGGCTCACTTTCTCTCTCTCTCTCTCTCTCTGTCTGTCTGTCTGTCTGTCTCACTCTCTGATGGTTCCTTGCAACTCTGCACCACAGGGACGGTAATATAAGTTTCTGCCTTCACATTATTTGATATTCGCTAAATCATGTTGCGGTAATTGTAATGAACATTCACTGCAGAAACCTCTTCCAGCAAATGTCAATAAAAATACCTATGCTAAACTTTACTTGCTTTCCAAATCAGGTACACTAAAATATAGAAAATTTGAAGACTTGGCTATAAATTCGTTCATTTAGAAAGATTTTAAGTATTTGATAACCCCTGTAAGGCGAAAATTAAAATACATGCTTAAAGACATTATCTATCTATCTATCTATCTATCTATCTATCTATCTATCTATCTATCTATCTATCTATCTATCTCTATATACAGGGTTACACCATGAGGGGTCCCATGGCCCCTTTTTGGGGAAGTGAGGGTTATATCCCAACCCGCTTTTACAGATACCGCAAAAAAGTAAATTACAAACTTGTTCAGCGAGGCAAAAATAGAACAAAACGTTTTTGTCCCATAACAAAAGATGGAACGGGACTCTTCAAGTCAAAGAAAGCGGAAAGCTATTCGAGCAGCTGTGTCCGAAGAATATTTACATAGATTTTAAATAGGCAGGCCAGAACGGTACGATACGGTTATTCTGGCATACGTATTTGCACATCCCTACAGCAGCACAAGTGAAGTTGCCCGGGAAAGTGAATTAAGCCAACAGCGTGTACAACAGATTTTCAACAGATTTTTCCTGAAGATACAGAGAAATGATTTGAATTTTGTAATGTCATGTTGAATGTTTTAGATGAGGACCCACAGATTCTGTCAAACATTTTATAGACATATGAGTCACGCTTCACACGAGATGGCGTTGTGAACACACATAATTCACAATACTGATTTACTTACTTTAGGAATGATCATAGATCGCCATGAACACACCACGTCTGACACTGAACTGAGCGCCTGATGTCGATAAGTGCCGCACGCTTCTCCCGTAGACTTTACATGGGAACTTTGCCGCCCCGCAACTCCCGAACCGTTGCCCCATTCTCAGTTTTCTCTTCGAATAGCACATCTACATGGAAAGACCTTTATTTTGACACCTAAACTATTTTTTACGTTCAGCCGTTCTCTCAAGATAGGTTTTACTGTTGAAAACCTTATAGAATGAAGACATAGATGGCGCAACTCAATACGTACATTCTAAATATTTTCATTAGCAATGTTCAACGGAGTGTTTATTTACATCTTTACGTAATGGAAAACGTCTTACCTACGAGGATAAACTGGATCGAATGAATATTAAATTGTATATATACATCACACAGTCCAACGGCAAAACGCAATCAGGACTTCGATGTTCGCTGTTTCGATGAGAAGAACTTTGATACGTATACCTGCTAGCGTTGCTTTGCGCAACGGTTGGCTCAGAAAAGAGACTTTGGACTTTGGACTATTTCAGTCCCTCCATGCCACTGCCTTCAACAGCGCGTGAGTCAACCGCACGCTTCACCCTTAGACTTTAAATAGGAACTTTGCTGCCCAACAACGCCCGGACCGTTGCCTCAATGTCAGTTTTCTTTTCGACTGACACATATACATGGTAAGACCTTTTTTTTATACTTAAACAATATCTTTACGTTTAGCCGTTCTCTCGAAATAGGACTCACAGTAAAAAAACTCATAGAATTAATATATAGGTAGGGTCGCAAAGACTATGCAATTTCATATATAGGTTATAGCACTTGCTTTCTAATGACATGAAGACCTTTCTTCTCAGGTTCACTATCTTTGACAAGATATGGCGAAAAAAGTTTTATTTTTCTTCTCGGACTATGATCCTTTTACTGAAGTCTTAAAATTAACTAATTTTGTGATTAAGCCGGATGCCTGGTAAGGGGTTAGGAAGTCAAGATTAGGCCGTTCCTTCTCCAGTTTGAGTCTCAGCTGTCGGAATAATTTAAACGTGTTCCGTATTGTTTGGCGAGTAAACAAGTAATTAATAATTAGGAACTGTACACCAATTATATTTAAAATAGTATAACAACACTAATGATCCGAATTTCTTGGCGTAGAATAGAAATCAGAGTTTCTAAGCATTCGCTCATGGAAGTTAGACAGCAAACGTTTCAGCAATTTGAATGCGGCGACTGGATTACACAATAAATTAATAGGCGCAAATGTGATCATTCGAAGAAATGAGGTCACGTTGGTTGGGCACGTGGCACCATGGTAAGAAACGCCACAATATTTAAAGAATTAATTGACGGACAAAATATTTCACAGTATAGTGTTGGTAAAATGAAGATCATTATTTATATCTCATACAAAACTTCCGTTTGGAACATGAAAAACACCATGAACTTAGCCTATAAGAAGCATAGGTCATTTTAATATTCAGTGACACAAAATTTACACGCTCTATTCTATAGTTTTCGTTACAAATCCGTCAAACTACATCGCCGTTAAAAAAATGCAAAATTCTAAGCTTATCCCTGAGTTAGAAAAAAACCGATCTTCATCTGGTTGATTTTCTTAGGGACATATGATTTTCAAACTGATTTAGTATCCTTGATTATTATTTTTTTTGGTTATCTGTTGAACATTTACACTGTACAAAATAATCTGAGAAGTTATTCCATAACACATTGCATTCTACTACGGAACTGTTCCACATTCAGTTATAAAACTATACATTTCGGAATCAAGCATCATGTTGTTCTACAGAAAATATTTCCTCTGCGAAGTTAATACTAAACTAGAACACTACCTATTGCGTACTAAATCTTGGAACTTCGTGCTCTTAAACCTGAAAACAAATATTTCTTGCAGCAAATTATTACATCATGTTGATATTGCAGTTAAGAAACGTATTTCTTAGTTTGGGGTTTAGCCCACCACCAATGTGTTAGAAGAAAGCGCTATCACAAAATGAGTGGCGGCGAGTAAAAAAATATGGAGAAAGTCCTTCATTCTTATATCTGCAATCGCAAAAATAGCAAGAATTCTTTGAACATTTTGTTTAATAGATTAGAAAAAAATACAATTATAAGTTGCATAAGATTAAAAACAGATGAGATATGATATTATTGCCTGTTTTATACATTTTCTTTTAAAAATCCTATTAAATCCTGTACTATTGCCCAATTTATCAAAGGCATTTATTTGCATGTAAATAATTTAATCAAAGCACTTGCAAGTAAATAAACTTGACACTCTCCATTTTCCAGAGATTGCATATTTTACTGGTAGAAAACTATAAATGTTCATGTAAAATAAAATATTCTATCGGAAAACAGAAAATGTATTGTAAAAAAAACAGTAAAATATACGACCATACATGCAGCGAATCTTTAAACGTTTTAAGCCTTCATTTCGATGAAATAAACAATATTTCCATTAAAATGCTCTAAATAGAGCAGACAACAGAACTGAGGTACGTATTAGGTCGTAGATATAATTCCATGTGAGTATGAGTAAACCTATTGATTTTACTCAGTTTGATAATGCGCTCCAAACGCATGTCACTTTACCCGAGTGGTCGACTCTATTCACAATTCGGTGATTGGACATCTTAAATAACTCCCAGTATTCAGTTACAAAAAAATACAAAAAACAACTCTGTCACTTTAACTTCGAATTACAGTATTTTCTCCTTATAATATAAAAAGTTAATAATGGAAAAAATTGTTGGTAAACTTCATCTCCAGGTAATAAGTTTTTACAGTGAGCTAAGGCTCATATAAATTAACCTGTTTTCAACATGCTTTTGATATCCAAACGCATCATCCTGATAAAAGGATGCACTTAATAATCACGACACAGGGCAACCTCTTTTAGGAAGACATAATCTCATTACAATAATAATATAGAAGACAGGGAACACCAAGCATATATACGACGTACGTTTCTTATCTAATGACGTTTTGTGTTCTAAATTAAAAACAAATATTAGTCATAAAAAGCGGTAAAGTACGAACGAAATGAGCCAGATGATATGAAAAAAAGAAGAAGAACAAAGAACTTAATTAGGCAAAGTATACTCGCGTTTTGCACATATTTTGCATGAATTTTAGAAGGTAACCGATAAAATCTTGTGACACACTCCGTCAGCGCGAGGATTAATTTTACTTGAATCTAACATGAAATCGTAATAAACTCGGTTTGGAACACATTGATTTTCCAAAATTACGTATATTATCATTTATCTGGAAAAAAGGTTTGAGGTACTTGCGCTTTCAAAAAATACTATCTTACCTATACATATTATACATTCGTTTCTCACGTATTTGAAAATTGTTGCCATGAAAGCAGAAATTATAACTCTTAGAGAAATTAAACCTTTTTTTCAATGTATAATGAGTAAAATAAATTATTATTAATCATTAAACCGCTGTTCAAATGAGCAAAAAGATAAATAATTAAAAATTTTCTGGCCTTTCAGTAGGCTTGAAATACGAAGAGTAATAAAATGACATAAATGTTGCATATTTAGGTATGTAATTTTTATAGTGCTGCTCTGAATAATAGTTTATTTATTCATGAAGTCCATTGTACTTTATGTTCACACTATATTAAGGATTTAATTTAAAAAATTAGGTGCCGTATAAATGACAGATAACCAAGAAATTGTTTTTTATCCCCGTTACGTGTTCTTCCTACGAAAACCAGAATGACCATCATTAAAGCACCGTAGACGGGCGTTCTAAATCATTTGTCGCCGTTCCACAGCAACCTATCCAACAGCTGGTGGATTCCATGACACCAAATGCTGCTTCATGCAATGTGAGACCAATCTACCTACGATATATAACACGCTCCAGCTATGTTAAGCGTGTCACATTTTAAAACCAAATAAACATGTAATTATTCTACAAACCAAATTAGCTTTAAATATTAATATATAGCTTTACGAATAATAAACTAGCATCTCTGCTTTGATATCAATATTTATAGAAATTTCAGAATCACGTGCCTTTTCCTTTATTAATTATTTTAAAGGCTATGAGTTCTTAACTATTTTTTGAAACTGTATGACTTACACTGTTTTAAAACATTTTAGGAGCATTCGAGTTATTGTAAATAAAAACGTAAAGAGGAGAAATGTGATAAAAATATTTATATATTGTAAAAATGTGCCAATGATGTACTGTATCACGTCAAGGTAAAAATTTCAATCAGGATAACTGATGAGGAATTTCACCAATGACCCAAATTTTAAAAATATTAAATCATCCACGCGTGCATAAGAGCGCAACCGAATAATGACAGAGATGAAAATTTCGTTTTGGAATATTTTCATCAGTACATAATAAGATGAAAAAAATATTACATTGAATCATTTTATAAAGAAAATAAATTAAAATAAACAAATACAAAAAATTAGCATTATACAATAATATGCAAGAAATATTATTAATTTCAAATATTATTATAAAAATAAATTACATCATTATGGCTTGCACTGGTAACAGAAATTAGTTCACAAAAGAAATTATCATGTAACAGAATCTTTTATGAACTCGTTTTAAAATCCTATAACTTGGTGTCGCGACAATAATCCATGAATTCATTCCAAAATTTGGAACAAATAGGTAACCGTTTTTGTGCTGATGCACACAAATTTAAGATCCAGGATTTTTTTAGGGACGGATCGTTGAAACTCCCACATCATAACGGCCACGATTTTCATAGCCTTTTCGGCACTACCTCTAAATCTTGCTGTGCGAAGCGATGCTTTGCAAATTTTCATAATATTAAACGAGAAATAACATGGCAAACATTGCCGGTACATGCTCCGTGTTCTCCGGATCGACAGAAGTGCTAGTTCTAATCTAGAGCGAGATTCCTCTTTTAACTTTAAAATTAATTAGAGTTAGCTTCGACAAGTAAGCTGTGCAGAGAAGCAACGTTTGCCGATTTTCAATACCCTGTTACTTATTAATATGAGTACAGTACTGTGACCAATAAAAAAATGAAAATGCTTATTTACCTGTCATTTACCAAAATGTAAAACCATTAACAACAAAGGTAACAAAAAGATTTGTCAGGCATAATAGGGCAAAAACGTGCTTCCAAAAAGAGCAGAAAGACCAACTGAGATTTTATGTTCTGAACGTTGACGTGTCATGAAAACTAGTTCTCATTATTATGTTATTAAATATTATTTCAATACTGTGGTGTATATGCAAAAAGCAGTGATACCTCAATAACTGAATCACAATTTACAGTGGGTTATTGTACATAACACCAGTGTGATTCGTCCATTCATTCAGTGACATTTTTCTGCCTTATCTTTACGTACGTGACCGAAACATTCAGATAACGGAGATGTAAAGGGCTGCTCCTATTTATAATTTGTGTGTGCTGCATACTCTGGGTGCATCATGCATTGTGTTAATAGTCGCTAACAGGAACAGAGGTATCGTATTTTGTTAGGAATCAATTCCCAGAACAGAGAGTAAAATACTCTGAATTATTCAACAACTAGTTTCAAAGGTGTTCACAGCATATCCTTTGCAGCTTTGTAGACATTTTGCTTCTAGAATAGAAACTCTGATGAAAGTTATGCTAATAGTAGGTCTTCTCGCATTGAGATTCAACAAATTTCTATCACCCCTTCTAGCTAAAATCAAAAAATCATTCAGTTAACAGGACCATTGTGTATACAAGTTGGATATTACAAGGGCATATAAATTAGCACAGGCAGAGTTAATGATAATGCAGAGTTTAACGATGTATTAAATTTTGGTTAGGTTTTTTAACATTTGTTTTTGCAAAGTTTAACAAATATTTGGAGAAGAGAAATGGTTTCTTAATAAAGTAAGGTCATGGGTATTCCGCAAAGTTTCGGTGAAATTACATTTAAATTGAAGAAGCGAATCCAATTTTGACCGCGTTTAAAATTATGGGATTGTGTTGAACATAATGTGGCAACCCTTGGTGTGAGGGTCATTAGGTTTTCCGTCGCGCTCCGTACACTTCAGTTGAAATATATGTTCTTCTAGTCACCCACTCCCAAGATTAATGTTTGTTTAGCAAACAGTTTTACAAGAAACATATGGAAATCTCTTCAATTACTGATTTTCTCAAAGTGTAAAAGTTATTAATATTTTTAATTTGTGAAATTGTGTGCACGTCGTGAAGAATTTGCCACATCGTCAATTCAGTATCTAATTCATCTATCCCCTTCAGGAGCAAATCACAGTCCCTGCTACCAGTTCAAACCGTAAAATAAAGAAATCGGGAAACACTCACAAACCGGACGGTGTTACCAAAACGAGAACACAAACACACACACACACACATCGTTCGTTATGGCTCAGTGGCGAATACTTTAAGCGAAAATGGATATACTGTTAGCGCTGAAAAATAAAAAAATATATAGCCTCAGTTTCGATTGAGCCGTCAGTTTGCAACGTAGGACTACGACTTGAAGGTCGGAGAGATTTGAAATGAGATTGTTGAGTATGGTTTTAAAGCGCTAATTTAATTTTTAATAGCCACCACAGGTCCATAATATGAAAAGTAGTGATCATAATTTTTTGAAAATAATGCTCCTGAACAAATGATTTAATTGTCCTATACAGGCTATGCTCCAGTGAGTAAATATACTGGATGATCAATAAGCAGTATAGCCCCCACTTTAGGCGATCCGACATAGCATCGAGGCATTGAGATTCCGAGCAGTGTCCTGGGATATCGTAGGCCATGTGGTGTTTGTCCAAGTCCACAGTTCATCTTCACTTTTCAGGGGTGGGAGGGTACTTAACTGGCGTCCAATCGTGTCCCACAGATGCTCGATGGGTGAGAGGTAGAAGGTTCGTTCTGGCCACGGAAGCATTTGCGCACCGTGTAAATCATTTAGGTTAATCCGAGCGGTATGCTGCTGGGCATTATCCTGATGAAAAACGGCATTTGGGATGCCCTGCAGACACTGTTGGGCCACTGGACGCAGCACCTCGTCAAAATAGGGGCGCACTCTCAATGTGTCCGTAATGCGTGCCAGCTGTGAATGGCTGTTGGCGCTAATAGCACACCCCACCATGATTCCACGTTACCTGGCCGTGAGGTGCTCTACAATGTCGGTGCAATCTGCCCGTTGTCCATGTCGCCAAAAGGCTCTAACCTGCGATCATCCGTGGTGAGACAGAACCGCGGATCATCGCTGAACACAACACTGTTCCATTCGGCCCCCACGCAGCTCATGAGCGACACCACTCCAAACGGTGACAGCGATTGCTCGCTGTTAAGGGTAGCTTTCTTAACGGATGACTGGACAGCAAACCATCAAATCGGCGCGACACTGTTTGAGTCAATATCGGGGCATCCAAGCCTCCGTACTGTTCGAAAAACGTCGCCCGTTGAGGCAAGTAATTCGGTCATGGCATGATGTTCGATGCGACGATCGGTGCGCTGGGACGTCAGTACTTCCGTCCCCCTACGAATTTGCACATGTTCTTCCTGGAAGCACTGTCTCCAAATGCGACCAATGGTTGTGGCATCACTTTCCGTTTCTCCCACAATACGACGCAAAGACCATCCTGCTGTATGAAGGCCTAAAATGATACATCTAGTGAAGTCATCCATTTCAAGACATTGCGTATGAGGCGTCTTAACGGCATTGGCACCCCTTGTTCGTTCTCTAGACCCGTTGCAGCAGAACGATTCACTTCTCGCTGCCGTAACGACGTCTCGAATGATGGCTTCACAGCTAAATCAAATACAGAAACAGAGGGAAATAATATTTCAATAATTATGGGTTAATGTTTTAAGGACTATCAACAGTACAAATTTTAGAGTTCGAACAATATCATGATGATGTTCCTGGCTGGCTCCATGATTTTCAGTAGATCCAGTCGTTGACGCAATCCGTCATCTTGGAAGACGAGACGTTTCTTTTTTGATATGGTGGAGGTACTAATTTTCCACATGCCAAACAGAGTCCACCCCTCTTTCCACGTTTATAAGTGAATCACGGAAAAGCTCTGATTGGCCGTCACCGGAAATCGAACCCAGGGTCTTCCGAATCTATATGACGAATGAATCCTAGTCCACATCAAATATCTGTATTAATTTTCCACACGAATATTGAAATTTCTTTCTCTCGAATCAATGCCTTCAAAAATGTGAAATGAAAAGGTTTGCGTCACTGTCTGCATATGGAATTCTTTGACGTATAAAATAAATGATTCAGGAGCTTTACATTCATATATTACAGAAAAGTAAATCTTGCAAAAAAATATATTCTGCACTAAACAGGACGTACATCTTTCATTTTCATAGAGCAGAATATCAAAGAAGTTAAGCCCTGTCTGATGCAAATGAAGTGCAATTTCCCGGAAATCTTCTTAGGGTTGTTGATTCAAGTGCAGGTTAAGCACATCCTATTCTTTGATGATTTTTTTAAAACAATTCAGTTGATCGATCGCACGGACAATAAATTCATTTCACAAATACGGACTCATGAAGGCAAAACAAAATTCTCCACTCAGTTCATTCTAATTTATCGAAGAAATTCTGACATTTGCTCAAAACGTAAGCGGATTGGTCATACACTTAGAGTGCTTTCAAACAGGTCTGTTCTTTTCGAGTCATCGCACCACTTCAGGTGTACGTTAAAATAGACGCAAAGCTGATTTGTCAAAGAAAATCTTCTTTTTTAATATATAAACTTTGTTTTTTTAATTAATAACTGCCTATGGAATTACAAGCTTTCTAGTTGCTACTGCATAAATGCGCAATAATTTAGTTTTAAAAAATTATGTACATTGTATTGAACAGAAAAGTGCTACTTTCGTTCACTGATGTCTTCCGAATTTATATGACGAAAGAGAATCGAAGTTTCTTTCATTTACATGTCATCTTAATAACTTAAATTTTAAACGATTGAAATTAACATATTCCGATGTGAGGCAAAAGTTTCAGTGAAAAAAATGACATTACGAGAAAGGTCTTCATATTTGTAGTGTTTAAGCGCAGAATGTTAGTTTGGTATGATATTTCCAAAGAAAAGGCCATGTTTTCCAGGGAAAATGAAAACAATTATGGAAGTAAATCTTGAAGCAACCGTATATTAATAAAGAAAACTGAAAGAACAAAATAGAACCAAGGCATGTATACATATATTATTTAGCTTTGCGGAAATATAGTGTTCATTTACAATCTACAATTTAGAATTAAAATAGGAGAAACATGAAAGAGTGAATATGCTTTTGATTTTTTTAGATGTTTTAATTTTTTTAACCCGTTTGAAGAAATTTAAGTAAAAACTTCTGAATACAAACAAGAACCTTCTAAAAAGTGAGCACTTTGTTACGCATTTTAATACGCGATGAAGTAGCAGACCAAAACCCTAATTTTTTGGGCTTCTTAGGACTTGTTTTGCCTTCTTAAAAAAGTAAATCTTTGCATTTCTTATAGTAATGAAAATCTGGATTTCTTCGTCGAACATAAAGGTATTTGAACACCTTTCTAACGTCATTTAAAACTTACTAATTATACTAGACAGCAGTATTTGCAAAGGTCTTTAAATTTCTTTCTTTTTCTAAATTATTTTTACTGTCTGCATACTTCCGTATTTTTTCGTTGATTCCATGTTGCCTACATAGTATGATGCTAACAGGTGTGCATAATTTCAAAAGTTAAAAATATATCTTTCGTTGGGTAAAGGTGCTTTCAAGCCGATGAAATACGACAAAATTGATATTCAGTTGAAACTACCCGGTTAAGCAAGTAAAGAAATTTCTATGAAACTAGATTTTGAAATACAAACTAAAATATTATTACTGTAAATGAGTTTTTTTTAATCATTATTGTTATATTTCTGAATGGTGCTGTATGAGTGCTGATTTTCCCTATAGAACGTATGGGTGTTATTACAACTATTTAAATCTATCTCCAGATCAGATCAGATCATATGTACAGGATTTCAGGAAGGGAGAGTCTGATCCCAGTTCATAAGCAACCCTTAGAAATAGGAAGCTAGGATATTTGGGCTAGAGTGCCCGGTTAGAAAATGACACGAAAGCAAGGTAGAAAATAGGAGGAAGACGCCCTTATTTATGACTGAGGTGATAGTACCGGGGTCCGACGGCTTAATGTGCCCATCCGACGCACACGGAAATTTAGTGGTTCGAGCATTGCGCTGAATTTTAATGTAAAGTATACAATTATCCTTATATTTCTGTGCTCAATTTGAAATTCCGTAGCTTTCTGTTGTTTCTTCACAGATGTTGATTTTAGTGCTTATGGGGCAAAAGGTATTTATTTATAAAATACATTTGCTGTACCTACAATAAAATACCTTTTGCTGTACCTACAAAGAAAGTATATTATTTACTTTAGTACCTCCTTGTCTGTTGGAATTACCGCCCAGCCAAAAGAAATTTCTAGAAGATCATGGAGCAGAACGCATTGCAATGAAAATATTGGGATACCCAACTCAACACCTTGAGGACCTCTAGTTGCCCATAGCCTTTCTAAATACGAATGCCCGGTTCACCATTCAACGTGAAACTCCAATGACGTCCAGCGTAACGGTGTGACAGAAGGGTTTTAGTTTTTCTTTCCGCCTACCGTAAAATTAAGCAAAACTAATCTTTATGAAGGAGAAAGAGGGAAAATAGCATAATATTTTTTTATTTGGGCTGAAACTTTGTAATAATTCTTACTTATTTGTAAAGTGCTCAGTGCTTATTTCTTTATTGATAAAATTTGTTATATAAAATATTTTCAATAATAAATATGAACTTTACAAAACCAATTATCATTGTGTTAAAAGTGCCCCAACTCAGTTGAGTGGGGCTGAAAAACCATGTGTGCTATTCCGATCACGCGGTGAGTACCGATAACATTGGAACTGAAGGAATGATATTTCACTTTACATAAATTAAAATACATTCTTTGGATTTTAGCTCTCGCCATTTGTAAATCACAGCTTAATGACTTTGTTTAAATAATTTGCTCAAGATTTTGTCTATGTTTTATCGCCCAAATTTTATTTTTTTGGTAGCACGCCTTGCTGTCATTTCTTTCCCTACGATTTTGACATAAAGTCCTAAAGCATTTCCTTTTCCTTTCTACGCGTCCATCTTGGGGAAAATTCAAGAAATGCATTTGAGGAATTTTTGACTCATTCGAAAGAATGACATGCTATCTAAAAAGGCAATATTCTTAATGCAGGCAAACACCTGGGCTAGTTTTCAGGATTCATCGTGTCAGCTTTCGGAGCTTTTGCGTTTTGACTAGTTTGTCGAACTAGTTTTAGTTCGCTATAATTCCCAACGGAAGAGCAAGAGCAACAATGATTCAGAGAGCTCAATATCAGGTGTTATTTAGACTCAACCGTAATCTGTCTGCGGACAGATTACGATTGCGCATATTTTTAGGAAACAAAAACTGAAAGGAACGAGTACACAACTTCTATGCTGCGATTGTATCTACAGTCACGCAATAGAAATTTTAGTAAATGTGTAGATTAGTGTTTATATTATTTCGTCGGAAAATGTTAGTACCTGGAAAAGGTGCAACGTACAGATTTCAGAGTATGCAAACTAAAGGCAAAGGCTGCAGAAATTTAATATTTTTAATATCTTTTAAAGATTGTTATCGTATTATTTACCTGTAAGTGCAACGCTGTGAAGAGAAGCTGCGGTAGTCTAACGCATCGCTTCGGCGTCGGTGGGAAGCTTTGCTCCTTTAAAAAGACAGTTCGTTTCTGTACAAAAATGACGGGCGGAAGAGTACAAGAGAAAGCGAGTATGCCGCCCCGGTGGCGCAGTGGTCTAAGGCGTTGGCCTCTGACCATTCGTCTGTAAGGGGTCTGGGTTCGAATCCCCGTCAAGCATGGATGTTGTGTTTGTCTTACGGCACTGGCTCTCTCCCTTCCCTGGAACCAGTGACCCTAAATTAGGTACGGGCGACTGCTTATAGCCCTTTGAGTTGCTCACTGTGGTCGTTAAACTACCAATAAAAAACAAAAAAAGGCGAGTATGTTGTTGGCAGGAGAGCGATAAATCTTGTACTGATACATTACAGAAAATAGGTCCACATCCTCCACCCGTTATCTGTGGTATCCTGTACTTTGTTGGCAGGAAAAACCGGGTAAAAACTCTCTGATTTACGAAAGATACGTATCAGAGAGATAGAACAGACCTGGGAACAAGGTATTAACAGTAGAACCAAAACTACACTGGCACAGCAAATCAACTACGAATGGAAGCCGTTCAAAGCAGAACCGAAAATTATACTTCCCCAGTTTTCTGTACAACATAGAAAGGCATATTAGTACTTTCTATTTCGAATCAAGGAATCGTATGCTAAAGAACGAAACATTTCTCTACATTTGCTTTAAAAATAATGACAAAACATGAACGAACTATATTTTGTAGCGTGTGAGTAAAACATGGTTCCCTCTCCGGGCAGGAAGATAGCGGTTGCACTTGTAGTTGTCCGCGCGTCTTTTACAAGCAGCATAGAATTTTTCTTTCACGGAGCAAAGCTTCACATTGTCGTGCAGAGATACATTAGGCCTATCGCAGAGTCTCTCACACTATCGCACTTTCAGATAAATATCACAATAAAAATCTTTCAGAGACATGTAAACTATGAAATCTCTGCAGCATTTGCCATTAGTTTCCACATTCTAAAATCTGTAAGTCGCACTTTTTCCAGGTAATAACATTTTTCCAACGAAATAATTTCGGAATCAAATCTACACATTTACCGAAATTTTCTGTTTCAGCCTATTTTGTTTTCGCAACACAAGACGTATATCAGAACTGCTGCATTGCTACGTGTTCGCTTTAGCGCCAACTACTTTTTCAATAGAAATTATGCATCGTGTTTAAAACGAAATTAATTGGAACATTCCTCATCTTGAAATCAGTGGACGGTAAAAGTTTATTTAGTTCCCTGTTGAAGAAATACAGGTATAGGGAAAAGCAATATGCATTTCTCTCCTGTATGGAAAATCAATGATTTCTCTAAAAGAAACTGCAGGCAAAATGACCTGTTCTGAAACGTGATGAAAGGAAAAAGAGTGTCTGTTTTTGGAAGTAATGTTTTGAACCTGGATTTTAGTGAAGGAATTAAATTTTTATTGAATTTCATAGAATTTGTTTTCCCGCGAACTAGAGGCAAAATTTTGCATACGAATTATATAAATATGCAAGAATCATCGTTCTCGCTCATTAAGTATCTCACACAAATATAATGTTTTTTTAAATCGGACTCATTATTTTGTTGATATAGTGCCTACAGAGGGATGAATAATGGATAGAGAGAAATATGGACATAGAAATAACACACACACGTTCTATTTTACATATTTTTTGAAAGGCTTTTTAAAACAAGCTTCGTTAAGCGACCAAACTGGATCGTTAATGCGTGTCAGACACCCAGACAGTAGACATAATTGCGTGGTTGCAAAGGCTTTTTTTTTTTAGACTTTCCCACATAGTCTCCGTTCAGCGACGAAACTGGATTGTCCGTGCGTTTCAAACACCTACTGGCCAAGGCAGTACATATAACTGTTGGTTGCAAAAGTCTTTTATAAATGGACAGATGCAAACAATTTATCAATGTTTTCGAACAGATTATTGTTAATGATCATATTAGTCTGAAATTCGTTCAGTTGAAATTAAGCTCATGGATATTGAGTAACTTGTAACAGCTAGGTAACAAAAAATTACAACAAATATTTGTTTGCACGAAATAAATCTGATTGAAACGAAATTCAATTATTGATTTAATCAAAGTACGTGATTACTACAAACATTGTTTCATGAAAATAGACAGATTACGATGAACAAACTTTAGAGTGATCGGTATAAAATTACATTGCCTTCATTGATTCCTAGGCCAGTCTGCTTGTGCTGTACACGAATGGTGTGCTGCAGTCGATTTCGGACGTCAGATACTATTCTTATATAACCTGACAAGTTAAATAACTCTACACAAAGAGTGTTAGTGATAGTTTTAGCACTCAATACAAAGGATATTTCTTTCCAACAAATGAGATAACCTGCTGGCGTTGTATTTCGGAAACCAATATTGGAAGCCTTCTGAAAGGCGTTCTACTAAATTATTAAGTTATAAATATTAGAAATTATAATATATGATTTATAAATATTATTTTATTAAAATTAAATAGAAAAAATTATATTACGTCTTTCTTAGATCTTGTAATATGCAAGAGTCTTACAACACACAAATAAATAAATAAATGAGCTTAATGATTTAAAAAGAAATATTTAGTTACAATATTAATGAATGACATATCAGGAATCACAGACAGGTCCTTTTTTGAGTATAAATTTTAGAATACATTATCGGCACTGTAGATTTTATTAGAGAAAAATATTTAACCCACATAAGACGATCATGTGACGGAAACATGATATTCACTCTAAATTCCCTTTACGTTCCCTAAGATCAGCTTGCACCTATGTTATGTCTTCTACTAAATCCTTTTATATTCCGTTTTGTTAATTTTCAGCCGCAGATCTCCGGCTACCAGAGTTAAATTTTCACAAACTTTATCCGTACAAGCCATCGTAACTTTCTTCCTGTGCAGTTGGATGAAAATGCAATCTCCCTATTTTGAAGGGCAGTTATCATTGCTTCATATATTGCAAATTATTGTAGGAACCATTTGTTACACATTCATGCATCATGGTTTAATATTTTCGCAATGAACCACGTATCGAGATATTTCTTTTCAAGTTATGTGAACATCGAAGAAGATCTCTCTTTAAAGGCGCAAACGCAGTTATTGATACAGTGCAGGGCTTTCAGCGGAAGAGTGACGAGCTTTCAAGCGATGGAGAGGAAATCATTCTAAGAAATGAAACAATTTTGAAAAGACTTGCTTTTGAGAGTTCAGATAGTATTCGAGTCTATTTTGAGTTATAAACATCTGGAAAACTAAGAGAGATTTAAAAAAGAAAAAACAGATGCTATTATATCCTGTACAAAACAAGCAACGAACGATCGATTCGTATTTCCGTCGCAACATTTAAACAGCAAAACCGCAGACAACAGGATAAATCTCTGTGTTCGAAGTTATTTTAAATATTTATATTAAAATAGTTGGGTTGTTACAGGTGTCACTCATAGCTTTATTGCTAAATACAGTTTTGAATTAGTGGGTGTTATTATCTTATACTAATTTATGCACAGATTGGAAGATTCGCAAGCTGTAGTTTAACATAATGTAATATGCTAACAAAAGCTGTTTTTCATCTGTTTGTTAATACGACGTTCGTTCTTATCGGTTGTTTTAAACTCTTCCTTCAACTTTGCTGTATTTGGCTTCGACGACTACAAAACACTGAAGAGGAAATCATTACGAACAGGACGTTGTTATGCAAATCTAAATCCTACAGGGACAGTGGCTGTGAAGAACTTGAAAGTTTAAAAATAACAGAACTCTGTTAATCAGTGTTATTCTTGTGCTTTAGTTGAGAAAGATAGCAAACATATTCAAATTTGATAAAGGCCAAATTGTAATGGCCAGGTGAGCTCTCATGCTATCTTCGGTTCACCGTCAAAAGCGCCCTCCATAGATACGCGAGCATCAAAACTCGACCCAGAGTAATTGGAAGAAGGTTCTCTAGTGTGATGAATCCCGTTTCATATTTCGCCATGTAGATAGATGGTTAGGTTTGCGTCATTTACCGGGGAAGTATTGATACCAGAATGAACCATGGATCGAAAACAAGTCGATAGGGGATGTGTAAAACTTTGGGAATGTTCTGCTGGGAAACTCTGGGTCCAGTTATTCATGGGTCGGAAGTTAAGTATAATGTCCGCCACCTACGTAAACATCATTGCAGACCTTGTACATCCTTTCATAGCAAAGATATTCGTTTCTAATAGAACCTTATTTGACCAGAATTTTGCGCCATGTAACACTGCCTGGTTTCTTTCAGAATGGTTTGCGTAACATGAAGAAGACCCTCAGATATTGCCCTGGCTTCCAAATTCCCCACATATCAATCTAGTCGATCAGCTGTGGTTTGTGTTCAATCAGCAAATCTGATATACGGCAACGCAACCATGTGACTTAAAATATTTAAAAGATATGCTGATAACGTGTTAGTACCAGATATCACAAGACAGCTTGGAAATCTTCTAGTACGATGCCTGTCCAGGATAACTCAGTTTTGACCGAACGAGGAGGACCAACATCATGTCAGGCAGGTGGTCACACTGTTTTGCCTGCTCTGTGTATGTTAGACAAACAATATCATATATTATGCTGGAATAGACGTGTCGCACCCATGTAGCATATTAGCCTAAACGCTGGCTTCCGACGATTCAAGCAAGAGAGGTCCGAGATTGTAACGGTAAGGCATGGATTTTGTCTTTGTCTTAGGGCATTGTTCGCCCCTTTCCTTGGAACGTCCAATTGTAAATTAGGAAAGGGGCTTTGCTTGCAGACCATTAAGTTTCACATCGTAGTGTTGTGTAATTTTAAATGTTTTAGTAATGATAGCCCAGGATTACGCGTACCTGTCTTGAATGCTTCAAATGCATGTAATGTCATTACGAAGTGCTTTCATTGGGTGAAAATATGACAAGGTAAGGCCTTCTTAAAGGCGTTTTAGAGTTGCATATTTTACACAAAATGTCATTGCATATAAATTTTAAAGAATGATAATACATAGAAAATTTTTTAAAGAAAATACTGAAAACGAATTATTGTTTTCATTTATAATTCTATTACGAATTATGATTTACCTGAAAAGCGTACTTATATTTTATATTTCTGAAACATTTAAATTCCTAACTTTCGCAAGATGCTAATATTCTTTAAGTTTGGAGCATTTTGGGGCTTAAGGTTTGATGTTAATTCAAACATTCAGGAATCAAGCAATATTAATAATATAACATACTTATTTCTTTATTGTGAAGAATGTTAGTGTATATGCACTGGCGTGCAAAAGTTAAGGACGAGACGCTTTTTCGAATGTTACGTTGTCCAGAAGTGCTCCACATCGACTCAAATCATACTATTAGATCCCCAAGATGTAAGAATATGGGACAAGTGAGCAAAACCGTCCAAACAAGGAATCCAAAGGATACAAATGCACTTTATTGAAAAGGTACCTTCGAGCACAACTGGACCGAAGACAGAAACGTCCATGTGACAGGCGGCAGCGAAGAGAAATCCTGTCTTTAGTAGGGGATATGATCAGCCCTGACTGCGTTGCAGGATTTACAACGTCTTTCCATGCTGAGGACGAGGTTGTCAAGGAGCTGTTGAGGCATCCAGTCCCATTCCTCTTGTAGCGCCAATCGCAGCAACGGAATTATTGCTGGCGGCTGGTTACGTGCTGCCAGGCGTCTCCGGAGAAGGATCCACACGTGTTCGATTGGATTTAGATCTGAGAACGTTGCGGGTTCTTCCATGCGTTGAATATCTTCACTCTCCAACAGCTCTGTGACAGCTACTGAACGATGAGGTGTTGCTTTGTCGTACATGAAGAGGGACTCAGGACCCACATCACCGCTAAACAGACGCACGTGAGGCAGGATAACCTCGGTTCAATAGCGGACACTAGTGACTGAACTTCCTTGGAAGATGTGAAGGTCAGTACGGCTACCAAGCATGATACCTCCCCAAACGAGTACTCCGCCTCTTCGAAACTGGTACCTTTCGATGATGTTGGATGTGTGATTGCGTGTTCCCTGCTCTCTCCAAATGTGTCTGAGTTCAGAATTACTCGTCAGACTAAATCGGCTCTCATCCGTAAAGAGAACTCGACCTCATTGTTGATATGTCCAGTTCTTGCGTTCCTGGCATCTCATTAACCGCCGTCACCGATGAGCAGGCGTTAATGGCATATACCGTACTGGTCGTCGTGCAAATAGACCACCTTTGTGCAGCCTGCTGCCCACAGTAAAACGCGATACCGGTCGTCCACTTGTCTGTTGCATGTGCCTTGCGATTTCTCCCGCTGTCTGCCGTCTGTTTCTTCTGGCCTGTAGGACAATATACCGGTCGTCCCACTCCGTGGTTATTCGTGGACGACCACTGCTGAACTCTTGGACAGCTCTTCCTGTCGTTTGAAATGCTCTCCAATCTCGTCAAACAATGCTGTGAGCGATCCTGAACTCCTCCGCCACAGTAGTCACACTTCGACCATCTTCCAAGTTCCCAATGACTCGACCTCGGGTAAAGTCATCCAGATGTCGTCAACTGGATTGCCTGTTGGCCAAATCACACGGTGGCAGCAACTCGACGTCGTTTAAACCGATATACATCGTGCTATAGCTTTCACGTAATCGCTGAGCGTACACCGCCCGTGTGCTTTATACCCTTTCAACTCCCTACCCCTACGTCATGCTGCATATATGCGCATGCCCTACCGTACCGGACTCTGATCTATCTCCTGAGCGGTCTTTTGGTTCGTTCTGCCTGCAGGTTCCCCTGTTATGCTAATTTCTCCTCTTCGTCCTAAATGTTTGCACACCAGTGTATTAGTGGAATGGCATAAGAAGTGCTTCATTGTGAAGAGGGAGTTTATCAATGTTTTCTTAAACATCGTATAAAAAGATGCCGGAGAACTGATGCCAAAACCGAAGCTCATCATACTGAGCGCGTTTGTGAGTTGATTGGAAACTTTTAGTATGTAGGGAATAGATCCCAGGTAGCGAAGTTACGGCATAGAAATATTGATACTGCTGGTTTTTGGCTTTTTCTATAAAGTTATACATCTGGTTTGACTTATAACTTGCCGCAGTGGCCAATTCGACGGTGTTTTAAAGTTCGGTTTGTCTAGAACGAACATGGGAGAAGGAAAATACTCTTCTAATCCGAAAACGTTAGAAGGGCGTCTTGTAATCATGAGGGCAGAATGAACTGCAGAGAATCAGATTGAGAACGGAGGTGGGTTTGTAGTAGATGTCCGTACGAAGGTAGTTGTCATGCGGTTTGCTCACTAACATGTCGAGGTAAAATAAGGTATGCGTTTACCTCCATAGGTAAATTTATCCTCCATCTTAGCGGCACGCGAAAAGCAGGCGATTCCTCTGGGGAAATAACTCTGCAGAAATAAATGATGCAAATTATTTAATTGTTCTGGATGGTTTAAGAGTAACATATTCGAACGTAAGTCGGGAGATGCGTTCTCGATTTCTGTTCCAGAACGATGTAATTTTCAAGTTTTCTGAGGCATTACTAGCATAATTTAATTCGGCATTCGTCTGCTCGTGACATCTATTTGCACGGCGTTTAGTTTGGAGTTCGGGTAAAAGAAATTATCCGTAATCTAAGACCGTATCACCTGCTGAAAAAACGGTTTCTCAGACATTAAACTGCACAATGTTTTGTGTGTATATGTGTGTCATAAATATACAATCCTGAGGACTGTGTTTGGTCCTAACTGTCCACAGATTCAAGAATGATCGGTGAGTTGTACTTACTACGGCTGGCTCTCTGCGTCATACGCGTTAACGGTAGTGTGCTGCAATCTATCGGTCTCTCCGTAAGATACTTCGAGCAAGTTGTGAAATAATCGCATTTCGTGATTATTTTTTAGTGCTCCTAAAAATAACTTTGTTAATGCTAATTGTATCCCTACTCTCCAAAACATTTATTATGACGGAAAAGTCTGCATACTCGTGGATCGGATAACGTCTATTATTTGGAATAAATGGTAAATATGTAGATGAGCGTCCTAAATTATTTCGTCGGAAAAATGTTAGTACCTGGAAAAAGTGCGACGTGCAGATTTTAGAGTGTGGAAATTGATTGCAAATGGTTCACGTCTTCCTCCAGTAAACGGATTCACATCGTATTGTGTAATGTTGTAGTTCCGTATTTCATTCATTGATATTTAGCTTCTCCAGGAAGTTACGGGAATGAATTAAAAACCTCCATATTCGATACATGTGAATGCCAATTTTCTTCGACTAGCGTATCCTGTGATGGTTATATTCAAATTAATCGGAAAATTGAAACTTGGTCTTTCTGTGTGGTGTAGTGGTTAACATACTCGGGCGCTCTTCGAGAGACGATGATTGGATTCCCGCTCCAGGACGATGAAATTTTCAAGTTTTTGCATATTATCTGACTTAACATCCATGTCAAATTTACACCATAAAACGGATTCACGTCTTCCAAATTTGTATTGTACAATGGTGTAATCCCGTATTTTATTCATTAAACAAGATAATGTTTCGTTTCTGCACACAATCTCATTTTTCATTGTACAAAAAATCGTGAAATGTTGTTTACTTTTCCAGACTCTTTTTGTTGGCTTTATAGCTAGCAGGAACACTACACATTTTTGAAACAATGTGGTTCCTTGGAATTGCCGATCAACAAAGATGTTAGTTTTTCACTCTCCTCTGCGCTGCAGCACAATAAGATAGTCAATCGCATTTTTGATATTTTCTCACGGTGGCATGATTCTCCCTTCACGTACGTTTTAACAGGCAGAAGATTTAAGATAGGCCAGCCTGATCGGCGTTCAAAATGTCCTTCGGAGAACAATTTGCGACTTAAGCAGATGAGGTCTTCGTCTTCCTTTCATCAATTGAAACCGATTCAACACTTTCATATTCACCTCAAAGTGATCGGTTCATAAGATTGTGGCGTTTCTTTAGTCTATCTATACATTCATCCATTTGAAGCTGTGATGTTGTTTAAACTAAGTCCAGCAGCAATTGAAACTGGCAATCCAACAACCTTGGCGAGTTTAACTTTAGTCCCATGAAATTTGCTAGCGTTTAGTACAATTGAGGCTTTTTTCAGCTAAGGAATTTTGTTTGCGCTTCTACCTCGCGAGCTTTACTTTCACGCATGAAAAATCGCGATTTAAAAAGCAAATTAACTGAATTGCCTTCAGATACTTACAACGTTCTTGTCACGCTGAGGCGTTGGCCCTTTCAACACGGGGATTTACGACACTTGCCGAGGCGCCTCAACAAAGTACTTAAGATAACACACGTATAGTCTGAGGAATGCGGCACTGCCCAAACTAGTCGTCACGTGCTTTGGACAAGTTCTGTAGAATGTAAATCGCATTAATGCAACCTGGTTGTCAGATTCTACTGAGAAATACGGCAGGCGGGAGAAGAACTAGATTCATATTTATAAAATTCAAATAGTGCAAAAGATGCATGTAAATTATCACACTCTGCGATACGATTTCGCTGTGGATATGCTGCATCGAGTGGAAAACGACGAAAACTTTCTCAGTACTGTAATTTTTAGTGATGAATTCACGTTTCATGTATCAGATATGATGAATCGTCACAACTGTAGGATATGGGGCAGTGAACTGCCTCATGCTGCTATTGAACTGGAACATGATTCTCCAAAAGTTAATGTGTGGTGCGCCCTATCAAAAAGAAAAGTGATTGGCCCTTTCGTCTTTGGCAAAAAACCATAAATAGTGACATTTACCTGGATATGCTAGAAAATTTTGCTATATCCCAGATCAAAAGATATGATGTTGTTTCCCAACAAGACGGCGCGCCACCGCATTGGTCAACGTTTGTACGTAAGTGCCTAAATAAGCATTTCCCCAACGGATGGATTGGGCCTGGTGGTCCATTTCCGTGGCCTCTCCAGATCTAACTCCATTGGATTATTTCATGTGGGGTTATGTGAAGGACCGCGTCTATCAAACGCCTTGTACTGATTTGCAAGAACTGAAGCAGCCTATCACAGCTGCTATTAATTCCATAATTCCTCAGATGCTTGCCAATACATGGCATGAAACTGAGTATCGCTTGGACGTACTACGAGCAACCAAGGGATCTCACATTGAAATTTATTAACTTGTGTGGTTACACTGTACATAAGTTAGTACAGTCAGTTTCTTTTTATCTGTTTAATGTTTTGTCTTATATAATTTTGTAATGTGTCCAATAATTCTCGGACACCCTGTATATAAGCTCACCAAGCATGAACATTAATACATGAAGTTGCCGAAATATAAATTTAAGTATACTGCATTATCTTTCCCTCATATTTTTCTTAACTTCCTAAAACTGTTATTGAAAAATATTTTTACCCCATGCGCTGATGCAAAGTAAATATTACATATAGTATAAGAAATAAAGGGGGTAAAAATGTTTTAAGTTTACAAGACCATCGCTGCTTTTCCTCAGACATCCAAATTGCAGTGCTTCCTTTATACTCAATGAATTATAATTTTAACAGCTATCTCTACATACAGTAGGACTTGAATGAACAAAACAGCACTCAATGTCATCTAATTTTATAACCGAGCACTTTTGATTTTGATCATCCATAAACGTGTTCATATGAAGTAAATAGACAAATGAACAATTAATATCACTCCCTCAAACTGATGCATGTAAGTAGTAATGCTTTTCTTAAATTTTATTTTTTCTTTGACTAAAACTTGTGTTTTTTTGTTGTTGTTTTTTTTTTTGCTGAGGAACAATTTATAACCCAATTTTTTTAAGTTCTCTTGAAAAACATCAAAAAGAAGAAAATGGCATAGGATAGACACTGAAAGATTGAAATGGTGATGAATAAGTTCTGTTTTTCTTTAAAAAAAAAAAAAAAAAATCCCAGTGTTTGAGAAAATGGCCACCAAAGCATTGAATGCAACGACCTAAAATTATTTTCCATACACTAGGCAACTAATGTTTCTTCTGAAGTAGCTCTCCAAGTACTTTCCAAATACACCGCGCCATTTTTAAAGGTGCATCTGAATATTGAATGTTAACATTACGAAAATAGTGAAAAATTGGTCGAAATCGCAAAGTTAAAACCACTGTAATTTCGTAAATAGTAAATACAGAAGATACAGACCTGCAATGGTAAATAGGCTCATACCTCAGGTAGCCCTTCCATTATGCCAAGTTGTATATTTGGCATAATGAAAAAGCTATCTGAATTATAGAAGGTGAGACTGAGGATCTTATTGGGGATTCATGATTAAGAACCTATATGAAAGATATGAAAGAAAGAAGAAAGGAGGTGAGGCTGAGGATCTTGTTGGGGATACATGATTAAGAACCTTGTTGATTTTCCAAGATTGAGGTATTTGTTGATTTACCCAGGTACACCCATTGAATAAAGTTTGTTTTACTCTATTTTGTTATTTGAATGATGAATGTATGTACAGTAAATTATGAAATTAAAGAGTAGGTTTTAAGTCTTAAAAATTAAACATCATTTATTGATAGTATTTTTTTTTAAACTTTCAAAAAAGTTATGCTACCTTGTTGTTTTATATATAAATTTGTGCCATTTCACATTCTTTGTTCCGAATTTTTTGTCATGCATTCCCATTTCTTAAACAATATTACACCTGCTGTGGCGTTTATGCTAAATCCGTGCATATGGCACGGGATACACTAGCCGTCTACTAATTACGGTCCTGTCTCAAATTCCTATCATGTAGTTTAGATTAAATGGACACATAAAAATCATCTGATATCTCAGCAAACGAATGTTTTCAGCCATGGCTGCAGGTCAAAAGAAGATAAAGTTAAAAAAATGTTAATTCTACGGTGATTTTTTAAGAAGATGGTTTGGTGTTGGTCCACGGTAAGTGTTCCAGATTTTAAGTACATCCTGTCGGGAACGTGTACCACGCTACGAGTTTGGAAGAAGAATTTCAGGGAAATTTGTGCCAAGCTGTTCGTGACATCTTACTGTTCCATCAATTTATAAAATTCACTTTATATTTACATTTTTTAGGTAAATTACATGTAAAATTTATTAATCCGCATTTTGCCATTTTAGATCTCATAGTGTCTGTTAACATTTAAAGGTCATCCGGAATTTAAAAAAGCGCTTCAATTGGTCTTCCTGTTTTAGCTCAGACCAACGTGCAACGATCAATTTTAACACCTTAACAGCATGTTATTTCCATTGAAAATAAATCTTAAAGTAAATTGTATGAATCGGACTTATAATGTGCTCCACAAAATTAATTTTATGAGCTTGCCTCATTGGACGTGTTTTGATTTACGGAGTGTCTCACAATTCTGATTGTTCCTTGAGCAATTCTGTACATTCCGAGCAGCTGCTAACCGTCAATAAAATGTGCCGGCGGCCTGCACATGGGGCAGCAGTTCAGGCAAGCAGCTGGCCAACAATTGTCACTCCCATCAGTTGTCATGTGTCAGAACAGGGTCATTAGTTATCCATAACATGCAGTAGCTGCCACAAACGGTCCTTAATCGGTCCAGTAATCACATGCTGTAAATGACAAATGTGAAACGTCAGTTTCCCATTAGTAGCCATAACAAAAGATAACCGCAGTTTACCAAATGCAAAACTACTTTTATTTTCTTCCTAACAAATCTTCTGCATTACGGCACGTCTCTGGGGAAAATTTCTTAACAGGTGCTGAAAATCGCAAGTTTGGATCTGGCTGGCAGCGAATCGACGACGTTCTGTGTTACAGAGGAGTTTTTAGCCACTACAATAATTTGCTGCGCAAGATCCGGGAATTGAAGGGCGCCTCTTTCCTGTGCGATGTGAAACGAAGGGTTCGCTTTTTAATTTGAAAATATCGCGAGGTATTTTTTATAAATGTCCGTTTCATATAATTCATAAATTAGTTTTTCGAGGTAATGATTGTTTTTATAAATTTTAACGGTAATTCATTCATTTTCGATGAGTGTACCATTTTAAAGACGCTTCCAAAGTTTTGTGTGACCCTGTGGTCTTGAAAGGCGATTGTTTAATCAATATATTTATCCGTTCATGTCACATTCCGGTACATTCTTAACGTTGTAACTTTTCTTTCAGCAGTCCGAAGCTGCATTTGTTCTAAAGTCGAAAGATATTTTAATTTACTGTCGTTATTTTTCGCAGAAAATTTCTTAAATCTTTTGTATTCAACCCATGGATATCCCACTTGCTTAGGCCCTTTATATCCACATAGTGTTTTTTTTTTGTTTTTTTTTCAAATAATTGATAAATTCTGTGCGCATATACTTCTTATTTTTTTCCAACATAACGTTTTTTTTTTTTTTTATGTATTTCCGGAACTTTTGTTTGAAACGCAATATTATGTTAAAACGAAAGATTACACAGAAATTATTTCGTGTTACTCATGGAAATGGAGTAGTGCGCTTCACGGCTATCTGTGTTCTCGAATAGCTGTGTGTTAGTGCAAGAATTTTGCTTTAAAATGAGTGTCTATAAATATCCCAGAGTAACTGACTATTTTACAATTTATTAATAAAGATTTGTATAATTTTCTTCTGACGGTAATCTTCGTTGACGTGGATTTGATCAGGAAAATATTGTTTCCTAATCAAATGTCACGTCAACGAAGATTACCGTCTTTTGGATATAAATAAGATTGCGTGTCTTTTGTTTATGTATACATCAACTTAAATAACACGATGTAGTTAACGTCGTTCTTAACTAACAGTTATCATTATAGACACAGCACGTTTTGCTTCTGTGCCTTTGCATACCATTGCTTCCACCTACTGTTCGGGTTGCTTTGGATGCCAGCTACGGGCCACTAGTGGCACTTGCTTGAAGTACCGTAATTCATGGCATTGATGCAGGGCCACGAATGGCGGCCAACTCGTGGCGCTGCCAGCATAGGACCGCTACTGTACCTTGACCGTCAGATTTACGCCAGCGGTGACACATTACTGCCAGATGGTGGCCAGTAGTTTCCCGACACTAGTGTTTTTTCTAGGTACTTTCCCGAATGTTCTCAAATTGTTGTGCGCTAGCTAAGCAACAATTCATTATTTCAGGTTAGATAGAAATGGGAAGGAAGGTGCATGACCATCTCAATTTATATTTGATAGGAGGCGTTGCTATCTATTTTCAGAACATTCCGCACTTGAAAAATTTTGTCTGTTTACTCCTCTCTGAAAATGTACTACATTTGTTTCACGAAAAGTTGTCATAGCTATATATAACTTTCCCATAAATTGAACGATAGGCATATAATTAGATTCGTCGAGGTGTTTTTCCGAAGAAGGTCGTAATAAAGTACTCCTTACTTTATATGCAATAAATTTGTTTCAAAATTTCTTGTCGTTTACCTTTAACGAGATTAATTTTCATTATTCAGTTTCATTTAATAATTTCAGGTCTTACCCCGGTTTAAATTACGGTATTTACACATGTAGATTGCAATGATAAAAGATGAAATAGCATTCATCCGTTTCATTCAGTAATATGTCTATAACATGGTCTTGATTATTAAATTTAAAGCCTATCAACGATGATGTGGTACTTGTATTTTTAGGAAAATGGGATTAAGCCCATATATCTTAAATAAAACGTTATAACAAGTTAGTAAATTTTCAAAATTCATTGATTATGATACGCTTTCCATCATACCAGAATTCATTACTCAAGTTATGAGGATAATGGCTGTAGAATAAATCTCTCTCCGATGACCTGACCTTTGACCCATTTCAATGATATTAAACAGAACCAATACAGTACACTTCCTGAAAAAGACGATAACGTTTTGTCTCAATGGAAGCATTTTAACATAAGTTATAACAAATAAGGGCGATGAAATGGATCCAGCTCCTATGTTCTGACCTTTGACCCTATTTTGGCCATTTTCAATAGATTTTCAATAGAGTTCGTCCCCAGGTGGTCCCGAACCATATACTAAAATGTCATTTAAATCGAACCATATTTACGCAAGTTATGCCGCATAAAGGCAGTGGAATGCATCCCGCTCCTATGTTCAGAACATAGATCCCATTTTGCCTATTTTCAAAAGGTTTCGTCCCGAGATGGTCCCCTACCACATACTAAAATTTCATCGAAATCGAACTATATGTACGCAAGTTATTACACATAAGGGCAATGTAACGCATTCAGCTATTATGTCCTGTCCTTTGATCCGATATCGCCCATTTGCAATAGGCTTCGTCCTCAGGTAGTCCCCTACCACTTACTAAATTTTCATCGAAATCGATTTATTTGTACGCCAGTTATCGTGCGGACGGGCAGACGGACGGACGGATGTACAAACGAACAAAGCTGGAGCATATACGCTTCTTCAACCTACGGTTGGAAAGCGCAAAAGATGACATCATTGAAATGTTAAACTGTCAGCTTCAGTTGTTGATGTTTTACACAATTAAACGGAAGTAAGTATTGCCTTTGCAAATGGATTTTTAACTAACAGTTTGTCTTAAGTTTTCATCCTTACAATAGCAGTAGATAAAACCACAGAAACATATACGCAGTATTATATATTCCCAAGTGATGCACTCTGTAAGATATGATGATTTTACGAAGTCATACAATCGGTGAGATTGATTACGTACCGATTTATGTTTATAGAAGAAAGTTTATACCGTCTAGGCACGTTAGAAACATTATAATTTTCGCTAAAACACACTAGCGCTTTCGAATATATCATATCGTTTCATCATCAGGTATACAAAATAAGATACAGAGCCTTTCATATACACACGATTCAAACATCTCTTTGAGGTTATTTCCATTATAGCTGGATACACAAATGTTTGGTCTCTTCGATATGGCGAAACAGTCGTAAAACATAGATTTACAAACGCTTGCTGTAATGCAGGATCCCCCATTATTCTACCCTATCCTTGGAGGCACCTTTTTGACGAAGAGACTATTTTTCGTGAACTGACGAAGAATTTAAAACAAAAAAATATAGTATTTTGCTATGTTAAACATCTGTTCATCAAAAACCGCAACTGCTGTTTATAGCTAAATTCAACAGCAATTTAATATTTAAATCGAACACGCGCCTCAGGGTTCCTGATCGTAACCACCACGTAAATAGATTTCCCGTTATAACCTCAAGGGGATATTTGAATCCTGTGTATTTGAAAGGATCTGCATCTTATTTTGTACACCTGATGATGAAACGAAATTATAGTTTCAAAAGCGCTGGTGTGCTTTAGCGAAAAATAAAATATTTTTAACTTGAATAGACGGTATAAATTTTATGGATATATTGCAATTCTAGTTCATTTTCTTTTAGATCCTCTCCAGAGGATCTTCATTTACATGCAGAATGGTTTGAAACCACGTTTGAATCTCAACAACTCTGTTGGACAACGGATGCACGTAGCCAATACACTCAACATATAGATATATTCACAAGGGATGTAAGGTCAGGTGATAGGTAACATCACAGCCTCTCCTTGACAAATGTCAACCCCGTGTTCCCACTAAAGGGGCTCTGACGAACGCCAATAGCGGTATGACTATACCATCGGGATTACAGGAAATGTTGTATCACACACACCAACCCGTTTGGCCAGCGAGGTGAGTTATGGCTAAACCCCTCCAAAATGACTCCACAACTTAAATCTTGGCTCTCAGTCTTCGGCAGCTGGAATCTACTTGGCCAAGGCAGCGGCCAGTGAGACATGAAGGCAGAGGGTGCTAAGAATCCCCGGGGGACCGGACTAGGCTGCCATTTGATGCTGACCTTGGCTACGTATAATGCACGCTCCCTAACTTCAGATTCAAGACTTCTTGAATTGGAAGGGGAACTACAAAGGATCAAGTGGGGCATTGTCAAGCTAAGTGAGATAAGGAGAAAAGGAGATCTCATTAAACTGAAAAGTGGATATCTCTTCTACTATCGTGGGACAGATACTGGCAGAACTAGTGGTGTTGGATTTATAATAAACAAGAAACTGATGGATCAAGTTATAAAAGTTCCACTCACAGAGCTGCACGACTCGTTATCCAACTCTCGAGAAGATACCACTATGAGATTATTCAAGCTTATGCACCAACCACAAGTCATCCTGAATAAGAAATTAAAGAATTATAAGAGGAAAGTCTTCATCTAAATAATAAAGGTAAGCAGCATTTGAAGATAATTATGGGAGATTTCAATGCAAAAGTAGGGCAACGGCAACGGAATAAAACTTCAGTAGGTAAATTTTAAGACGGCAACAGAGACCAGCGTGGAAATACTCTCGTACAGCTTGCAGAAGCGGAAGGGTTTTTCAACTTGAACTCCTTTGTCAAGAAAAAGCCACACAGGAAATGGACATGAAGACATCCAAATGGGACAACAAGTGAAATTGATATTACTATGTGTAACATAAAATTCGTCATAGAAGACTGCACTGTGCTAAACAAGTTCAAAACAGGTAATGACCATAGATTGGTGAGATGTAAGATGCATCTCAACACTAAACTCGAACGTGGCAAGCTCAAAAGACCAACAAAATGTATTGACATAACCAACCTTAAAAAACACCATTATGCCTTCAAGTAGGAACTGAAGAACAGATTCTCGGCGTTAGAAGGCCTAACATTGGAAGATGTGGATATTTCTGAAGTTAACAGAAAAGTTACCAAAGCTCTTGTGGAAGCAACAACAAAATTAGCTGAGTTTAAGAACAAGTTGCATGTGAGCAAATTATCAGGGAAAATTAAAACGTTGATGTAAAAAAGAAGAGAGATAAGGACAACTAAAGAAGATGTGACTTCCAAAGTGGAATATATAGAGCTATGCAAGACAGTACGAAAAAGTATCACTGAAGACGTAAGGAAATTCAACTGTGAACTAGTGAGGAAAGCAATTGAAAACAGCCAAAGCCTAAAGATAGCAAAGCGACATCTCAGTAAGGGAAGAAAACAGATTATGGCACTTAGAAAAGAAGATGGTTCTGTAACAAGAAATATAAGCGAAATTTCGACAAGAGTGAAAGAAAGGGATGATACATATACTCCAGACATCATGAAAGATACCAGTACCAGAGTTCTTCCAGTCCTCCCAGTAGAAGTTGCGCATGCAATCAAGGACATGAAGCGGGGAAAAGCTCCAGGAGTAGATGGAATTACTGTAGAAATCATACCAGAAGCAAGTGGAGAAATCGAAACTGTACTCGCCCAAATTTTCACTCGATGCCTTAATGACGGGAAGATTCCTGAGGATTGGTACAACGCTACAATGATCCTGCTACATAAAAAGGAGACATTGAGGATCTTAGGAACTACAGACCTATCAGCCTCCTATTAGTGGTTTATAAAATAATCACTAAAGTTCTTTCACACCGCTTGAAGGTAACACTGGACATGGGTCAACCGAGAGAAAAAGCTGGATTCAGGAGTGGCAACAGCACAATATCATATCCACGTATTGAGAGAACTAATTGAAAGAGCGAGGGAATATGAACTTCCATTGTGCATGGCTTTTATCGATTATGAAAAAGCCTTTGATTCGGTGAAACAATCAGCAGTTACATAGGCTCTGAAATCCTGCGGTGTTAAAGATGCATACATAAATATTTATAATGACATCTATGAAAATGCAAATGCAAAGATTCGGCTGTTTGAAAACACAACACACATAAAAATTGGAACGGTAATGAGACAAGGTGACACCATATCTCCGAAGCTCCTTAATGCCACATTGAAGATGTCTCTCAATCACTGAACTGGGAAAACAAAGGGATAAAAATGAATGGAGATTATTTAACCCACCTTCGTTTTGCTGATGACGTAGTCATTTTTGCAACTACCACATCAGAGCTGCGGAGTATGATCGAGGAACTTGCTAACAAGAGTAAAGAAGTGGGATTAAAAATGAACTTTCAGAAGGCAAAAGTGATGTTCAATGCTTTTACAAGAAATGAAGATTTATCGATTGATGGAGAAAAGCTGGAGATAACACATACATATGTTTATCTTGGACAGCAGATATCTAGTGAGGGTCACATTGATGAGGAAATTAATCGGCGTACAAAACTTGCGTGGAGAGCTTTTGGAAGAAACAGCATAATTTTCAAAAGCAATATGCCATTATGTCTTAAAAGAAAAGTGTTTGATCAATGCGTCCTTCCAGTGCTTACGTATGGTGCAGAGACGTGTACCTTAACTGAAAGAGACATACAAAGGCTGCAGACAACTCAAAGCAGCATGGCGAGGTGCATGCTTGGTGTAACCAGGTGAGATAAGAAGAGGAACTCGTGGATCCCAAAAATGACAAGAGTGGAAGACATAATGATCAGAGTTAAATCCCTGAAAAGGCAATGGGCTGGACATACTGCCAGACCATCGATGGGCAGCCGAAATTTTAGATTGGATTTAAAGGGACAGCAAAAGACCCAGAAGACCACCATATGGGAAATGGGTGGATGAAATTCGAAAGTAGGCGGGAGTGACATGTAGGTGACTGGCACAAGTCAGACCGTTGTGGAGGAAACTTGGGGAGACCTTCGTCCAGCAGTGGATTGATAATGCTTGACAATGATGATGATGATGATATTCACAAATTCCCTGGTGGTAGGTCCTATAGTGTTGGAATCTTTGTATGAAGGTCCACACCGGCCATTACATTTTTATCTGCAGTTGCTATTGAGGATGTACAATAAAAAATGAAGCGGAGAGCCATCTTGGTGGAACATATATCAGGCTACAATATCAACATCAAATTGTGAATGAGGACATTTCACATGTTCATATACAAAATTACTGTAACTTTCAATTCCCCAAAGAAGAATGCTTCAGCTGTTCCTCTTCCCTGAAACACCACGAACGTTTAACTGGGTACTCATGTATGTATTTGAATTTACTTATACATGTTATTCATGTATTAAAATCAGAGCTAGTGATAAACATTTTGGTCCCCTTGCGATACATATTATACAGAACTCATTGCGTTAACCCATTGATGTGTGGATCATTCGTGCTCTTCCATTTAGGCTCATTACTTTGTAGAACATTTCTGTTCTGCTTCACCAAATACTCAATATTGGCAATGATCAATAGACCGTTTGAAAAATTGTTTTCTAAAATATTATCTTTTTGTGATAAATTACTGATTTTTCTGGGTTATCCTACTTATATTTCAAATATAAAATGCTATTTCAAATATAAGATGTGATCAAAGAACATCCAAATTGGCTTTATTAAATATAAGTACAATATCTACATATTTCAAACTTACTCGCCTTCGAAAATCCCCTGCCGAAGCTACACACTTATCCCAGTGCAATTTCCACTGCTCGAAGATTTGTTTGAGAAATAGCGAAATGCTGCTTCGTCGCATTCTGCTACATCAACTCAGTGCATTGAAACCGTTTTTCTTTCAAGTGGTATTTAATTCCTAGAAACATAGAAAGTGTCAGTGAGAGATCTGGGGAAAAGTGTTGCTGTCGGAACTGCAATCTATTGCTAAGCAAGACGCCACTGCATACATTGTGATGCATGGGCTGGTGCGTTGTCGTGGTTCATTTACCACGTCCAAACCCCATGCAGTGTCAGCCTTTTGCGAAGAACTGCGTAATTCAAACTCAGTATAACTTGACAGTAGTTTTCCTTGTTGATTATCTGGACAGATAGAGCATTTTCGTGATGCACAATTCCTTTTATGATTGAAAAAATAAATATTGTCAGCATCGTCCTGATAATTGCTGCTACTCTGTCGCATTTCTTTGGGTACTGAGTCTTCCATTCAGAAGAATGAATCTTAGATTCGTACTCATACCCACAACCCCACGATTCTACACCAGGTATAATAGTTTTTAGAAAGTTTTTGGAGTTTTAGACGCACTTAAGCATTTTAATAGTAGCTCAAACACGGACCTCTTTTTGTTCAGATAAGAACAATCTTGGCACAAATTTGGTTGCGACATGTCTCATACCGTGACTACAAGAATTACGGTAAAACCTCTAACCTACGACACCAGTGTGGCCGGTAAAAAGACATTGGGTGAACGTGACCATCGTCGGCTAACAAGAATCGTTTCACGCGATAGGCGTACAACACTCTAGCAGGAGGTATAATCGTATTTCAATGCTGGGGAATCAACAAGCATCAACGTCCGGACTGTGCAACGTACCCTGCACGATATGGGCTTTAGGAGCCGCCGCCCAACTCGAGTCCCTTTGATCAGTGCACGACACAGAGCTGTACACCTCGCTTGGGAACGGCAACACCGCCACTGTACACTTGATAACGGGAAACAAGTAGCCTGGACTACTTGTTTCCGCGTTTCCAACAGTATCATAGTCGCGTTTCCAACAGTATCGCGCAGATGGAAGGATTCGTGTGTTTCGCAAACAACATGAAGCCATAGATCCCGTCTGTGAACAGGTAACTGTACCGAATGGTGGGGTTCGCTAATGGTATGGGTTGTGCTTAGCTGGACTTCACTGCGACCCCTGGTATGTCTACAAACGTCTGTGACCGTCCAACGCTATGTGCGCATCCTTTCTGACGAGGTACACCCGTTCATGTCCTGCCTTCATACTGATGGGTTGGGCCTGTTCCAACAGAACAATGCCCCTCCACACAAATGGCAAATGGCGGGACGCCACATTATGTTTAAAGGAGCATTTATCTGAGTTTGAAGTATTGCCATTCCCACCCAAATTCCCAGATCTGAACGTGATAGAACACGTTTGGGATGCTATGCAACGTCCTATCGAGCATGGAAATCCGAGACCTCGGAATACACCTGAATTGTGGACCGTTCTGCAGGAAGTATGGTGTTCATTGCCTACAGCATATTTCCAGAAGCTAGTAGAATCCATGCCTCGTCGTATTTCTGCCGTCCTACGCTCTCGTGTCGGGCCTAACAAGTATTAGACTAGTGTACCAATTTTTCTGGCACTTCAGTGTATATGCTTTATATATTACATATAAGAAGTCCAAAATAACATGACCATTAGGCATTAGTAACAGTATTGCTTTCCTGGTATGTAGGACTATATTTAAGGTTTTAGACTCCCGCGGAAACAAGATAATTTGTAAAATTTATGGTTGCGTCTTACATTTTTATAACTGTCCCGTAATTTTTCATCATTCAGTTTTGTGCTTAAATTTGGACTCAAAATTAAGAATGTTTTTTCTTGATACATTAGATGCGATTCTGATTGAAACAATTCACAGCTTGTTATTTATGTCATGAAAAGAAACTACACATTACGTACAAATATCCTGTCATCTTAAATTAGCTAAAGAAACTACTTTCACAGCTGTAATATCTTATTAAGCTGTTTACCACTTATCAGGAATTGCATTAAAATTTGAAGATACAGTAACGTTCATTTGTTTGTTTATAACTGTGAAAACCAAAACGTTTGATTGAATACAATTGTGCTCTAGTTTTTCTAATGATTCCTGATTAATCAATTTTGTGCATATTTTTTGAGCTATAAAAATGCAAAATGTATATGTTTCATGAAACTTCAGGTCTGCGTTTAATTAAAAATTCTAGTAGTCCGGAATTTTACTAGAAAAAACTTCACTTTTCTTCCGAAATCCCTTTCATGTTTAACCATAGTCCAAATATATGAACACTAATTAACAACTACACAATCTCATTATATTCATAACACTCTATCACTTTATCATGAATTGTTCCAAAAATTTATGAAACTCTCACCGAAAGGCGTATAAGTTATTTTTCAATCCTGCGTACCGTTTTGTTATTCTTCTGATACTCTGACAGTGGAATTGAGGAAAAGAAGAAAACATTATTTTGTCTAATCCTTGGTGGTGCATAATCCGTAGTTACAGTAAAGATTATCCGTAATTTATTTTTCTATTTGCTAGCCCAAACCCTCCCAAATTACATAAAGAAATTGTAAAAAATGGAAGCTAATAGGAAAAAATATCGAGAAAAAAACCTGTCATTTTTAAACGCTTTTCTTAAACTTTGAAATGAATGAACAGCAGAAGTTATAAGTTTTCTCAACATTACCGCAATTTTTTTGTTAGATTCTGCAGTATTCTGTTCCGCAGTTTAACCGCCAGCACTCACGAATGTAAGCAATGCTAAACATCCCACGCCACGTTATATTTCCCAAGAACAAATTGTTGCATCTCATTTTCTGTCAAATTCTCGTAAGTAGAAACAAAGAAAAATACTTATTTCTTACCTTTTCGCCAACAGATTGATGGTGCTTGTTTTAAAATCCTTGTATTTATTCGTATTAATCTTTGCGTTTTTCTGGTGTTAATGCATTCCTGCAATACAGTGTTAAAAAAGGGCGTAACTGCGCTACCTGGATTCCCAACGTACCAAATTTTTCCTGCGAAATTAATAACACACTCTCAAAAATGAACTATGAGAATACATTGTATTCCAGGAACGCATTAATATTCCTCGAATAAACAAATGTGTATGTTATCTTATTCCAGGAATGTGTTAACACATTATTGGAATGCAACTAAGGTGTAAGCATAGGCTGCATGTTTGGGTACCATGATAATAATAAGTCCCTCTCTTTCCAATGAGGCGGGTCCTTATTCTTATTGTTTTGCAATAACCAGATTCCTACACATGATACCACATTGAAATGACTAAGCTTTGGTTTAGAATTAAAACCAGCGGACCTAAAAGATAAGAAAACGACTGCAAAGTTACTAGCGTCCTATGTAAGGAAATCTAATTCAAATAGGTTGCTCTCGTTTGCGATGATATAAAGGAATTAGTTTCCCACCCCATCACTTAAGGTACGGCCATTCAGGAAAGTGTGGAAATCGTTAACAACAGTAAGGCTCGGAATTATTACGTCTTTCAAGACTCCCCACGCTTTTGAAACCATTGCTTCCAATACCGCTATTTTCCTTCAAAGATGCCGCGTGCCGCCAAGGTTTTGCCACATGTCTCTGAAACAAATTACATTCGCATATACACTGACGGAAAAAAAATCCCAACACCACGAACAAATAGTTGTAGAGGAATGAAATGGCGGCAATACATTTGTATAGGTAACATATTTAATCGATTAAGGTTTCAAGATCACAGCTTATGGTAAGCGCGAGAAGAGCCATTTTAAATATGAAATGCTGGTACATTTATAACCGGTGTAACCGCCAGAATGTAGAATGCAAGCACGCAAACGTTCATGCATTGTGTCGTACAGGTGCTGGATGTCAGTTTGTGGGATGGAGTTCCATGCCTGTTGCACTTGGTCGGTCAATACAGGGACGGTTAATGCTGGTTTGGGGTGACGCTGGAGTTGTCGTCCAATGATGTCCCATACGTGCTCGATTGGTGAAAGATCTGGTGATCTAGCAGGCCACGGCAACATGTCGACACTCTGCAGAGCATGATGGGTTACAACAGCGGTACGCGGGCGTGCGTTATCCTGTTGGAAAACACCCCCTGGAATGCTGTTCATGAATGGCAGCACAAAAGGTTGAATCACCAGACCGACGTACAACTGTGCCCTCAGGGTGCGTGGGATAACCACGAGAGTGCTACTGCTGTCATAGGAAATTGCTCCCCAGATCATAAATCCAGGTGTAGGTATAGTGTGTCTCGGCCGCAGACAGGTTGGTTGCAGGCGCTCACCTGGTCTCCTTCTAACCAACACACGGCCATCACTGTCACCCAAGCAGAACCGGCTTTCATCAGAAAACACAACAGATCTCCACTCCGTTCTCCAATGAACTCTAGCTTGACACCATTGACGTCGCAAACGGCAGTGGTTTGGAGTAAGTGGAATGCACGCTACAGGGCGTCTGACTCGGAGCTGTCCTTCAAGTAACCGATTTGTAACAGTTCGTTGTGTCACTGTGGTGGCAACTGCAGCTCGAATTGCTGCCGCAGACGCGGCACGATGCGCCACGGCCATACGCCGTACACGGCGGTCTTCCCTTTCAGTGGTGCCACGTGGCCGGCCGGAACCCGGTCTTCTTGAGGCAGTATCTGCCCTTGACCACCGCTGCCAACAATCATGCACAGTGGCTACATTCCTGACACGTTGTTCTGCAATACTGCTGAAAGAAAATCCACCTTCTCGTAGCCCTATTACACGACCTCGGTCAAACTCCGTGAGCTGTTAATAATAGCCTTTTCGTCTTCTTAAAGGCATTCTTGACTAACATCAACACCCTACGTCGAATCTCAACGATAACTAAAGCTCACGAACGTTACAGCGCTTATTTCCCGCAAACTACTGGCGCCCCACGTATGCGCCGAGCGCGAAATTTGCGTAGACGTCATCTTACAGATGTACTCTCACCGCCTACCAACTGTCATTTATTTAACACAACCCCTTCTCAGTCTTGGGATTTTTTTCCGGTCAGTGTATTTGTTAATTGTGAAGTTGTCGTATTCAAATCATTGAAGTATTCTATTTTACAGGTTGCAGTTTTCAGTGTCCCTTCCTCGAAAAACGCATCTGGTTAATGAGCAGAATCTTAGATACAGTTTTTTAAACGCTAGGAAATCCGTTTACAATTATAGTTTTTCTATTTATGTACAGTTGGTCTACAGTTACCCGTTATTAATTAGCATTTCTGGTAATCTTCTATATATGTTCACTCTCCTGAAATCTATGACGCGATTTTTTTAAATCGCCCCTCCTCAAAAAACGTTTTCTTAAACGTCGTTTTTCCACATCAGCGATTAATGCTCAGAATCAAAATGTTCACCTTTCTTAACAACTCTTCTGCGGATTACTTGAAAAATATGGTGAATTTCTCCCACACTACATTCCGCTAAAAGTGATCACTCTTAATCCGCTGCGCTGCAAAGAAATTTTGCAATGCTGATTTAATTTCGGCACTGTATTTCTGGAATGGTCCTTCTATCAACAGCGGGCTATGTGTAGAAAAGGTACTTAGCCGCCCAAGTGGCACAGTGGTATACGCGATGTCTTCTGATCATTCGTCCGAAAGAGCTCCGTGTTCGAATCCCAGGGAAGCATGAATGTTGAGTTTGTCTTACAGCACTTGCTCTCTCTCCTCCTTGAAATTATCGGCCCTAAATTATGGACGGGCGACTGCTTATAGACCAATGAGTTGCTCACGGTGGTCGTTAAATCTTTAATCAAAAATAAAAATAAAATGTTACTTACGCAGCCGTCAGTTTCTTACGTCACCTTTGAGGTGGGGAGCAAGATGACACTGATTTACAGCCATGATAAAGACTAGATTGATCTTCCCTGGCCTAAGGTTATATTAGAAAGAGGGTGCTCATTTATCTGTGTGCCGCATAACACACGGTATGTCACATCTTTAGTTCTTTGGGTCACATCAGTCGCACAATAAAACTTTGTAAAACTTAAATCTTTTCGTACGAGACCGTGAGCAACTCAATAGGCTATAAGCAATCGCCCGTCCCTTATTTAGGGTGACTGGTCCCAGGGAAGTGAGAGAGCTTCAGTGCCGTAAGAGAAACACAATATGCATGCATCACCGGGATTCGATCCCGGACCCCTTTCAGACGAATGATCAGAGGCCATCGCTTTATACATGGAATAACGAAGAAAAAAAAATAATCTTGAAGTATTATATGGTTTTCGAAAATTTAGTTCAAAGCCTGGCACGGCACGCTTGCGTTCACTGATCTCCACTTCCCACAACAGAACGCGTTGATATCACGGCAAAACAATAAAATTCTTCAAATCTATTTTATTTCTATTTTCTAATGACAAGTCATTTTTGTACTATATTTTTCGAAGGAACTTCTAAAAGCATTTAATCCGAAAAAATTAAATATATTAAGATAGAAAAATACTTTTCTGTGAAATATTATAATATCTGAAAATAATTTGTTTTAATCTTAAACGGTGTTGCATGCTGTATGTACTTGAAAGTTCGCGACCTGGCTTTCTTTTAACACTTCCCGCATACTGTTATCGTGTCCACAATCGGAAAATGACATTTTGTTACACTCCTGTTGCTTCTGCTGCTACCTTTTGTTCTCTATCTATTTCATGCCTGCTAGCAGATTTCCGAACCACTGATTTTGGTAAATTCTACATTTTGAATCATCTTTTGAACCGAAGATCTCAGGTAAAAAAATGTCACTGTAAGCGAGGCAGAATAAGTGAGCTCCCGAGTAATTACCTATTTTAACAAAATTTGTGAATATTTTATTGCGAGTCTTCAGCCGTTAATTTTGCATAAGGGTATTCAGGAATCTCTTCTCTGCGTAACACTCTATTTGCGTTTTCCCTGATTCGGGTTCCGCAACCAGGTACTAACCGGCCATGTCATATCACCGGAGTACTTCCGCCGGTTTGCGGTACGGGAACGAGTGTGCGGCTGCGGTGCCTAGACAGCAGATGTCGCACACATGATTCTTGAATGCGTTTCTCTTTCAGGGAAGAGAAGAACTTTGGTGAGAGATATGGCAAAGCGGAGGGACCTATCGATCCTGCTCGCGTACCCAAGATTGAGACAGGGGCTCATTGAATTGGTCAAGCACCTCGTGGAGCAGCAGTCGGTCTACGTAATCCAGGGGTGACCGCAGAAGTTTGAAGAAAGAAGATTGAAGATAGAAGAGGACACAGAAGAGGATACGAATGACCCCGGCCCAGAGTCGTCATCACCACAAAACTGGCATTAGTCCTGCGGCTTTGTAAATGTCACTGTAAATGGTTTCGTTTTTACTGTCATTTCTGTGTGAGAGGGCTCATGGAATAAAGGATTTATTCAACAATAAAATGAGCCCTTCGGACCTTCAAATAAAGTGCATGCATCTATTTTTTGAATAAAGGGCAATTGCCCCATACAGTTCGCGCTTTCGATCGATTCTCTCAGCCAGAGGTATAGGAATAATCTTGCCCCTGCCCAATGGCACTTACACACGGGCCATGATGGAGAAGTGGGTGGTGCCGGCCTATGTGGGTAGCAGCAAGCTGCAGGTCTTTGGACCGATCTTCTCGCGGTGAAGGACTGCCGAATCCTGGCAGGATTGCTTGCGCAACACCGTCACTTAATCTTTTGAGAGAGTTCGTTTAACCCTGCGGAGTCCGCATTTGGACTGTACAGGAAAAGGTCATCAGCTAGACTTATAAAATGTCGCCAAAGTCACAAGCTTCGGTTACCATTTGGTTTGCTAGTTAACAAATTCACAAAGTGCTGATTCTCATCTCTAATCTGGTGAGGTATCTCTTGTGGATCAGGAAGATTTGCATTTCGGTGGACGTGATATTTAATGTTCTTCTTAAATGGATATTCCACCGTTTTGGACCGCTGGTGAGGTGCTTGGCAGCGCGAAAAGCTGTTTAATATCCTCAAAATCAAACATTTTCCTTCGTTGCTTCGAAACAGTTGCTAAATGATACATATTCAGAAATCAAAAGCCTGTTCCGTCGAAAAAGATGTAGATAATTCTTGAAAACCCATTTTTTTGAAATGGTGAGCAAAAGCGATTAAGACATATAGATCCAGATCTTTATGCAAAACAATTTAAAAAATACATGAGACGTACGGAGCACTATTTTTTTTAATTGAGAAGTGAACGACAAAGAAATAACAGATTAACAACACATAAAAGTCGCTTAAGTATTTACTTCGAACGCCGATAGATGTAATAAGGACTGAACTGCTAAAGAAGAGCAGTGTCGTTAATTGTAATACTACCTCTTAAATAAATGTACTTATTTTCTCTGACATTCACTAGAGGAAAATGCAACATTATATTAAAATAATGCACAAAGTTTACGGTACGAGCCGAATTCTGCTAAAAATCACATCAGAAATCTAATTTGCTGTTCCAGTGGCGCAGTGGTCTCAGCGCCGGTCACCGACAGTTTGTCAGAAATGGATAAGGTTTTAAATTCCATCACCTATTTCATAAGTTTATATGTATACGGAATCGTGATTGAAGACATTCGAACACGTGATTGAACACGTGATGTATACGGAATCGTGATTGAAGACATTCGAACACGTGATTGAACACGTGAAAGCTGATTTCTTGATGAATTACAAAGCCCTAAATAGTTATTTCAGGTGACACTTTCTATCATAGAGTGTTATAGTAAGCAGTTACTTTTGCAGTAAAAGGACTGGAAACCAAACGTCATTACCCATTTCTACGGATTTTAAGAAAAACATTTTTCCTATGTGATATGTAGACTTTCACGTTTGAGTGAAGCTTTCAAAAATACCTACTCTTTCTATTATTTTTTTATGTTACATCATGCGAATTATTTGTTATATTTACATTTCTCGAATTTAGGGAAATTATTAATTCATATAAATATTTAGCAAAAGTAAAATTTCATTCCAAGTCGAACAAAAATGTTCATCTGAATTCTGCACACAAAAATGCATTTAGGTCTTTTCCTCCTTATGATTTCACATGAACAGATATGCTTTCACATGGACACATTAATTTCCGTTAAGAATTTTTTTTTTTTTTTTTTTTTTTTTTGGTATAGCGTTTGAGTCCGGAAAAAAAATTTACTTGCGTTTTTATAAATTAACGCATCGACCAAAACTGCCAAAAGATTATCCCATATTTTAACAAATACGGTAATTTTAGAACACATCAAGTGGATTTATTGTGATTTGAAACATATTTGCAGAAAAAACGTTTGGTTCAAATTTTAGTTAAAAACAATTTGCTAAAACTTTTAAAAAAAAATGTAACATTGTATGAAAATGCTCATGAACTAGGAATAAGAATTTAATATTTGAGATTATTTAGTTTTGAGTAATAAAATAGAAAAGAAATATTTAAATAATAATCTTTAATTTAAAATATTTTATTGTCACATCTGTGTTAAATTTTTTGAAAGTGAAAAGCTGTTCACCATAGATATTAAAGACAAGTGTAAATCATAAATAAGTTCTGAGGCAATGGTGATTTTGTGGCATCTTATTATAAATGACATACTTTGAACTCATAAATTTTGAGACTTCTGCCACGTGTTTAGACCACTCTTTTCATCGCTTGTTAGGACACTGAATGGCGACAGATAGCGACACAAAAACTGGGTAGGTTTTGAAACTGGATCGTTGACACCTGTGGTTTGAAGTATTAAGGAAAATTTTTCGCGAGGTCGCACAAGAAATTTTCGGTAGTCCCAGCATTAAGTAATATCAAAGGACAAAACACGTTACTCAAACGAAGACCCTACAAAGTATTGTGGACTGACAATCAACAAAAAATACTGAAACTGTTTTACGAACAGTCAACAAAAATAAATAAAACTGAAACTACTTTTACGTCCCACAAGATCTCTTCAGGCATGTTCGTGATATATTATAGGTCTCACTCAGACGCCACTGTCTTCCCAAATTTTTATATACTGAAACATTGGGTGTACGATATTACACTGAAGATCAATTGAATTAGAGGCAGCTGGCGTTATGCAAATGTGGCGCTGTAAACCGAAACGACATGACGTATGCAATGATCCGACAATATAAGGAGTGATGCGACGGGATTCAGTAAGAGTCGGACGCAGTATGGGTAAGACGAAGGATCTAAGCGCATTTGATCGTGGGCAAATTGTCGGGGCCCGACGAATGGGTTACTCCATCTCGGAAGTCTTGCTGGCACTGGGATTTTCACGAGCCACTTTGCCACGGGTGCACCGTGAGTACAGCGAATCCGGTAAAACTATCTCTGCAATGGCCAAATGCCGTGGACAACAGCGTGTGGATGAGCGGGGGATCGTCGGCCAGCTCGTATTGTAACAGCGGATATACGGGCCACAGTGAAAGAAATCACGCGGCAATTTAACGCTATTGCAGAAAACGTGTAAGCTGCTATACCATCCAGAAGATATCAACCCACGAGGGTACCGCTGCTGACCGCACATCACAGGGTTCAAAGAATAGCATGGGCGCTGGAACATCGCCACTGGTTACTAGACATCTGGAAAAATGTTGCCTGGACTGATGAGTCGAGATTCACGTTGGTATATGCGGATGGCAGCATACGAGTACGGCGCAAACCACATGAAGCGATGGAATCTTCTTGCCAGCAGGGTAAACTTCAAGCTGGTGGGGGTGGCATTCTCGTCTGGGGACTGCTTACGTGGACTGAAATGGGACACCTGGTACGTGTGACATTGTCCCTCATAAGTCAACGTTACCGGGATACGCTGAGCGACCATTTTCTCCCGTTTGTGCGTCTTCAACATCGCAATGGGGACCTCATCCTGCAACAAGACAATGCACCGTGCCATCGCTCCCGAATTGTATCCGAATGGTTGGATAAACACTCTACCGACGTGACCTCACTTTCTTGGCCAGCTAGGTCACCTGACCTCAATCCCATCGAGCACATCAGGGATGCCATCGAGAGAGATGTTCGAAGCTCTGACCCCTCTCCATCAAATCTTCGTGAACTGTGGGAGCTTGTTCAGTGGTCGTGGATCCGTATGGCTTCCCAACGCCTCCGGTGTTTTGTCGAGTCCAGGTCGAGACGAATCGCCGCCCTCATCAGGGGGAAAGGTGGTGCTACACGTTACTAGACAGGTATCTCCAATTCAATTGCTCTTCAGTGTATATGGGATGGCTTTAACACGTTTAATCAACATTTCAAAAAGTTAATTACGATTGTAACATTTATGCTGTAATGGCGTATCTGATGTTGTTTAATAATGATTTATTTAATGTCGAATTGGAAGTAAAAATTAAAAAAATACGCTCATAGTACATTTTATCGCACTGTAAAAATCAGAAGGGAATGAAAATTAAACTCCGCTTTTACTGAATTTGTTTAAAAAACTCTTAATTCCAGATTAAGTTAAATCTTCACAACTAAGGATCTAAGACCAGTGCTTCAGTATGGTACTCAGGAATTAACAGCTTTTTTTCTGCGTATACTGACTGTATCCACTTCAAACCAGAATGTGGAATAATCATAAAGAAATTTCGAAATCTATTCTATTCTGCCACACAATAGAGGAATAAAAAAGTGCGTTGAGAGATTTATCAATTCTTACATAGCGCATATGTGTGAGAGTTAGAAAATGCGAAATCATTTTTTTTCATCTGAATTGAACATTAACAACATACCCTTGCTTGAAGGGATCAGGGTTAAAATTTGGTTGCAGCAAGAAGGAAAACAACAAAGCTGTCTCAATTTTCGTAAAGCTGAAACATATGGGGTTACGTATAAATTAATGAAAGATCCGTGCACTTTTGGCAATCTGAAATTTAAATTTTTACGTATAAACCCGGAAAATATATAAATGAAAATCGTACAATCGAATTAAAGAAGCGATAGAAACTACAATAAAATATCGGGGTTAAAGCAGAATTGCGTGTAAGAACGGAAAACGTATAATTGAGAAACGTACAACCCAGGTCCCTCTCTATATTGGCATATCTGTTTTTGAAGAACGTTATTGATATTTTCGTTTAATCCAAATTTACACGCATTGTAGAATAAGATATTGAATTGTAGTATGTCATTTTGAAAGTCCGATATTAGTGGCACAAATTATCATTCCTATTTTGGAGCTTGTCAAAGCAAAAACTATTTATAAAAATTTTGTACTTTGATTTAAAGACGCCAATGCTAGTCTGGAAGTTTGAATGATGTGAAATAAATCATTTCAGTGAGGTTCGTTTTTTCTGTGTTACAACGGCAAAATTAAGGGACATATTCTTCCCGTTCTGTACAAGCAACTCATGACCACTTAAAATATTTTGCGATTTTTTTAGGAATTGCGTAGCTGGAAATTCTAACAACGTAAACGTTTACCCAGATTGTGAACTTCATAAGCACAAATTGGGACTTCAAATTTGCCATATTTCCTTTCGAATATGAATTAAATATGCATAACATTTGCTAAGCAATCACTAAAAAGATCTCATTTTCAGGTGAGCTTAGAATGCCTTCATGTGTGCAATAAGGTACGGTCCTATAAGCTGCAAGAAAGAGTGAAAAAGAGGCCTTAGCAAATAATTCATACAGAACAAAAACGGTTTGTACACCTTTTATGGATTGTGCAATTCTAGAAGTAACCAATGTTTCCCTAGAACAGCGGATTTCAAGCTAGGAATGCATCGAAGAACTTGAGACTGATACACCAGTGAAACGAAGTATTATGATCAGAGGGTCGTTATTTAAAACAAAACAACAGAAGGTAAACTAAGACGCGTGTGAAGATCATGAGATGATAGAAATAATGCCTAATACAAGGCTCTCCTAATTAGTATTTTTCTTCTTCAGAGTAGGTAAAAGGCAATGGACTTAGTTTGACAAAGCCAAATTATAATGGTCGGACGAGGAGCTCACATCATTTCCGAGGTAACAATGCTTGTAAGGTGCTGACGGTCAACCGTGTTCAGTACATTCAAAATGTTATTCGAGGAGGAGAAAAACACGAACCCCTGGAAGGTTCGGAATGACCACATTTCATCGATGCCAGTAGTGAGAGAAGGTTAGCCCCTGTGATACAAGAAAATAGAAAGCGTAGCACGCCGAAACTCTTTGTTAATTTGAATACCGGCAACGGGAGTAATGTGCCTGAATACAGAGTACATCGAACTCTTCGAGAAATGGGGATACGCAGCGGTAGACCACTCCAACTATCGATTGCATCCTCGGTTCACCGTTTCATAGTGCATACTATGAAAACGTGATCATCAAAACTGGACCTCCAGCGATTGGAATAATTCCGTCTGGTGTAATGATTTTCGTTTCGGTTTTCGCCATATGGACGGCCGAAGAACGGTGCGTCGTTTTTGATTTGAAGTAATGGCACCAGGATGTACCGTGGGAGGAGAAAAGCAAGTGGAAGAAGTGTAATGATTTGGCAATGTTCTGCTTGATAGCCTCGCGTGCAGTCATTTATGTGAAGAAAAGTGTGACATCTACCTACTATCTAAACATCATGGCAGACTTGGTACATCCTTTCTCGGCAATATATTCCCCTCAAACATTGTTTTCCTTCAGCAGGATAATGCGTCGTGCCCCACTGCCTTAATCGTTCGAGAATAGTTCGCGTAACATGAGGAAGATGTCCAGGTATTGGACGTTCCGGCAAATTCCCCTGACATTATTCCAATTGAACATCTGTGATTTTTTTTACACAGAAAATCCAATTTACGGCTGCATCGCCACGTAACGTACTTGAGTTAAAAGATATGCTGGTATTGGACGTTCCGGCAAATTCCCCTGACATTATTCTAATTGAACATCTGTGATTTTTTTTACACAGAAAATCCAATTTACGGCTGCATCGCCACGTAACGTACATGAGTTTAAAGATATGCTGGTGAAATTTTGGAACCAGAAAACACAAGTCACCATTGGATATCATAACTGCTTTAGCGGCACATGTATAACCAGCATTCTGTTATTCGGGTGGTGACAATATGTTTACTCGTTTTTGGGATTCTTGCTTGGAGAACATCTTTTAAAAATTGCACAGATTTCAGAAATAATTTGCTGTTATGTCAATAAAGACACATTTTTAAACCGTGCCTCCTTCCTGTCGTTTTTAATGGACTAGAGACGTAGACTTCAACAAAAGAATTCATCCAGAATCTGAAAGCCACTGACATAATTATGAAGAGAATTCTTGGTTTGACCAAGATAGATAAGGAGACGAACTTATTGATGAGGAACAAAACAAGTGCTTATAAAACAATGATTTAAATAAATTCCCTGAAATGACAATGTCCTGGGAGATGAAAATTGTGGGCAACCGGAATACAAAACTGGATTCCTGGAAATAGGAAATTATCAGGAAAAGAAACCGTGGTAAATGGACGGGTGAATTCGAAATATGCCTGAATGGCATGGCTGAGATGTTCATGAGAGAAATTCGAGTATGGGCTTGTAGAAGCTTTCATTCAAGTGTGAATTAAACATCATTTATGATGATGATGATGATCATGATATTCTGTTCTAGCCATTGTATGCTCCTGATGTGGTATGACGTAAAAGGTGGTATGATTTTTAACATTTCAGTCAAATTGTCATTTCCTCTGCAATGATCATTTCGGGATATTAGTAGACAAAATATCTTGCATTTTATATACGAAATCATGATAAAGGCATTGAAATAGCGCCAGATCTTTTATTGTATATATGAAGAAATGATAAATGCGCTGAAACAGCGCCTTTATAGTAAATGGATATTTGCTGTTAACCGTGGTAGTTAATGCAAGAATTCCTAATTCAGCGTGTTTTTCTAACGAATTAAAGCTCCAAGAAACATGACCTTAAATAAAACCCGCAGGTATGCACGATAAGCGCGAACGAAACATCATTGATTTCTAAAAACTGTAGAACGATAATTCATTTGCAATTTAAAATAACTGTTTGAACTAACATCTTTGATACTTGTTTTAAGATGAAAAAGAAAATTGCGTGATTTGAACGCTCCTATACGGCATACAAAGATGCAGCTGAGCGATATGATTTGAGTCAGCTGAAAAGATGCGATTGTCATTATTAGAAACGCAATTTTTTACAGAGCTTTTGTAAAGTTATTTTAAAAATTAATTATATATATAAACTTGAATTCCGTCTATCATCTTACCTTGTCCTGCACTGCAGTGTTAGAATGAAAGTAAGCGAATATTTAATCGCAAGAACTAAACCCAACATTTTAAAGCGAAACCTGAGGTTGAACAAAGTGCAATTTCAAACTTGTTCAGGATTCAGCACTTGTTTTGTAAAATAAGGCACCCTTTCGTAGTACATCTTTCTCTGTCGATTGTCTTTGTGTCCATCATTTTGTGAACCCCATATCTGCGCAATTATTCTATTTGAAATAATCTTTATGTGTTGGAAAGCTTAAAACGTGAAAATGATCAACCTTGCTTTCCGGGGTTTTCAGTTGTATAACTTTGCCGCTAGGATGCATAAAGTAGATGTTCTAGGTTTCAAAATGCATTTTATTCCATATATTTGATTCGAAATATGCGATTAAGGAAAATTGTTCATTCCATTGCCATTTTTTGGAAGAATATTTTCGAAACAGTTTCGTTTTGGAAGTTTTCGCGATATCTCTCTTTCTAAAAGACTTATCTTAAAAAATCATTTCTGCATCTGATACAGCATGAGACAGAAAATGTTATGCCTACATTTGTTAATTTTAATGATGTCTCAAAACGTGTGTGTTAGAAATAACTTTACCTGTTTCGTATTTGTGTAATGAACCATTACCTCGTTGTTGAGCTATTCGAATTGCTCTCGTTCGTTTGGTTTCAGGGTCCAATAATGTTGTATATTACTTAATAGAAATGTAAATCCCGGTACGGTGGCGCAGTGGTCTAAGCGATGGCCTGTGATCATTCCTCCGAAAGGGGTCCCGGTTCGCATCCCAGTGAGACATGGATGTTGTGTTTGACTTAGGGCACTGGCTCTCTCCCTTCCCTTAAACCAATGACAAGAAATAAGAGACGGGAGACTGCTTAAAGCACATTGAGTTCACAATGGTATTAAATCTTCAATAAAAAATATAAATCACTTAATTCTGTTTGCAGTATATATATTTTTGAAACTGGTATATTTCTATTTTCAATTTTACTTGTGATCACAAGCTGTTTTCAATATCGTATCCAAACTTGAAAGCTCTGACTCATTTAGAGCACTGTTCTCTAGCTGGTTCCAGTGTCAGTTTTTCTGCAACAAAAATGTTAAGTACAGAAAAAATTATTGGCATTCCTAGACGTACATGTGCGAATCAAATTTCGCTCTCCGGCATCGGTTGCCAACTATTCGACCACTGAGAGCCCGCGGACAATAGACCGCTTCTTTACTGCATAAGGTTCCACATTGTTAATAAGCCCCGTCACGCCTGTTGGTTCTTCACCAAACACGACAAGCATAGGCCTATGGCTCACTTTCCGAAGATTTAATGATGAACACTCCTAACAGCTTAGTATATAAATATGACCAGCGTCGTAGGGAAAGTGAGGTGTCAATGAATCACTGAATACGATTTAAATATAAGTCAGTTTTTGGCTAGCCCTAAGTGATATTTAATTCTTTTCTATATCCTTGTTTCTGTGAACATTCACTTACGTCCTTGTTTTTGTTGTAAGGATTCACTGGTAAAATGCGGTAGTGGGAAGAGGAATCAAGTAGGAAATATAAACAATTTATTGAAACAACTAAGGAAATACTAGATAGAAGAAAAAATTCTGCAAATTCTGTTCGGATTACAAAAAAAAAAAAAAAAAAAAAAAAAATCAAGTGATATTGCCCCGTACATTGCCTTACGGTTTAAAGGCTGTTGTAAATCCAGATGATCTAAACTGGTAGTTTGTAATTTGTTCAGAATGTTTATTAAATGTTTATTAGCTCCAGCTAAGATGTTAAGACACTCGCAAACAAAAAGTTGTGAATACGATGGTGTACGAAACATAAAGCCAGACTATATTTTTACCTGTATAAAAAAACCGATACATTTGCACTTTAAAATAGCTGTTAGAAATTACGTTTAAGTGGATACGGGCATGCCCAACCATATTGGGAAATAATTATATTGCCAGCATACGAACATATGAAAAGGCACAAAAATGTAATTTTTGTGCCTTTTGTGCCTTTTATTTTGTGCCGTAAATTACAGCTGTAATGTAATTGTGGTTGCCACTGATGGTAATTATATGCAAAAGAAAAAAAAAGAAGCAAATCGTAAAATAACTCTTCCTTAATTTCCTAGAAGGTTTTAACAATTGATCTCCAGTTAACCATTTTCTCTCAAATACCAGCGCTTTTTCTTTTCATCACAGTTTATAGGACTTTCCCTTAAATTGCTAAAGAAATTTACCTGCTACGTACTTAAACACCTATAAAAATGTTTAGTGTTAATTTCGAAAAAAGGTTTATATATATACATGTTTCTTATTGTTTGTTCTTTTTGAAAATTTCGATAAATGTCAAGAAAGTTCTTCCAAATTAAAATTCGACTAAGCGGATTTTTCATAGCAGAACTCGCACATTTGGAAATATGGTATTCTTTTGTTTTGCTCGAGGCATTTGGGCGCAAGACAGTGTCCACTGTTCACGTGGAAAACTTTGGTTTTACTAATACAACACGTGTTATGCGAAAATGTCTGATTTGTGAGGGTTTTTTTTAAGAGCATTCATTCGCTCGGCCTCTCGGCAGAACTTTCGATTATTTGTATGCTAATGACATCGACATTTACTCTTTGTAATAAAGCATAGCATCAAGATCTTCAGATATCTTGAAGTTTCCATACCGTCTCCTGAAGTTTGTTTTATCATCGCTGTTTTATTACTTCCTCAAAAATGTTTTGTCGTTATTGCTCTAGCCTCTTACCCGGTGGAACAGTTTTCTAATGGCTTCTGATAATTCTTCAAAGACAGATCCTGGTTTGAATCCCATTGAAACATGGATTTCTTGTGTGTCTCATGGACTTGGCCCCCTCCCTTCCCTGGACGAGTGTTCGGAAATCATGGACAGGCGACTGCTTTTAGCACATTGGTTTGCTCACAATGACCGATAATCTCATTCCCCCTGAGACAAGTGTGATTATTGCCATAGGACAGTCATTTTCGTCTCATTTTTGCTTCGTTGATGCAACGCCTGAGAATAAATCGCTTGTGACGTGCCTGCCCTGCAGGACGCACACGACATAAAAGCAGATAGCAGCAAGAACGAACGTCTGCGTAGCTCAGTTGGTAGAGCGACTGAGCTACGCAGACGTTCGTTCGGGTTCGATGACGGCGTGGACCAAAAATGACGGAGAAATTTACTTCGTTATAATGGCGCCCGAACTTCTCGAATGACCCGCCCGTTAAAGATCTCGCAATGATGTGAAGTTCTTTCCACACTGCGAGACAAGAAAAATAAGAGAATCCCTTCTTCAGCGCTTCAAAAGTTAATGGGTGTGACGTTGCATTCCACCCACCAGATTGACTGGGATTTCTCAAATGCACGTTCTACAGCGGATGGCTGCCTGCAACGATTCGTGGGCCATGCCTCCGGCCCTCTTTCTAGGAGGGTGATGGGACGTGCCTGCCCTGCAGGACGCACACGACATAAAGGCAGATAGCAGCAAGAACGAACGCCTGCGTAGCTCAGTTGTAGAGCGACTTGTCCCGGAATAAGTGGACTCGGGTTCGATTCTCGGCGTGGACAAACAATGACGGAGAAATGTACTTCGTTATACTTTCTAATATGAATAAAAGAAAAGAAATGGCATTAAATTACCTACAAAATCCTCTATTTGTACACCAGTAAGAATACTTTTCTTTTTCACTTTCCGGTTCAACCGCCCTTCGCCCGAAGCACCGATGGATGATCCTCTGTACATCTCATGACAAGTTCAAACACAAAAGGAATTGAACGCAAAGGGAATGAGAGGTACGCAAATAAAAACTACGGTAGCACTGAAATTTTGGGTTCTTAGGAAACGTCTATTTATTGTGAATTGAAATACGTCAAATCAGTGTTTCAAGGAAGAAGACAAAGTTATAAATAAAATAAGTAACATGGTATTGGGTTGACAAAAAGTAATGTCCGAGGACGAGGTGACCGAAGTCAAAGATCCGGCCGCAGCGTACATTGGCCACTGAAATTGCGCAACACCCCGGCATGACTAAAGCAGGTATTGTGTCTTAGGTTAATGGCAGTCAGCTGAGAGAAAGAGAAGAGTGCAAAGCCAGCCAACATGGAACTCGACAAGCAGCATATCCGTAATTGCATGGTGTACGAGTTTCGTCACGGTAGCACCCACTCAGTGGCTATAAGGAACATTAACGGTGTGTACCGCAATGCTGTATCGCATCGACTGTGCAGTCCTTGGTTCGGACGATTTCGAGAGGTACATTTTGGCTTATCAGACCATTCCAAAGACGGAGGGCCCGAAATAGAGGATATGGACTTGCTGCAGACGTTAGTGAAGACAGATGTTGGTTTATGACTACGCTGGAGTTGGCAGAACAGTGGTGGATTACCCTAACGAACATTTAAAAGCACCTCCAGGGAGTTTGGGTACCGCATCAATTCACAGTTGAACCAAAAAATATTGCATGCCTCTGTGCGTTTCCCTGTTGGAACACGACCAAGTCGAATCGCTCTTGGAACGTATTGTGAGAGGTGACGGAACGTGGGTTCTGTATGTAAATCTTGGTGTACGGAGAACTAGTGGTACCAAACAAAAAACCCACGCCGGGTTGTTTTTTAAAGATGTCTTACGGCCATGTAAGGGGCTGCTGTTTGTTTGTTGGGATATGCGGGGTGTCGTGTTTCTCAAGATGCTGCAGGACAACACAACTTTCATCGCCGATGTGTACTGCCATCAGCACAACGATCTGCCTACATCTCTCACGTCGAATCGACCAGCACTGTTGATCCAAAAGGGCGTCCTCCCACAACTGGATGAAGAGAGATATCACACAGCACAGGTGACATGTCACAAGATCAGGAACCTAGGCTGGGTGCTGCTGCCCTACGCAGCTTATTACCCCGGATATCGTCCCCAAGTGACTACAACCTTTTCCTGTCGTTGCAGCATTTTCTGGACGGCCAGGGTTTTACCAAGTGGGGCGATCTCGAACGGGCTCATATTCATTTCTTTGCGTCTAAGTTGCCACACTTCTACAGGGATAGTGTTCAACAGCTACCCAGATGATGGAAGCAGTTCTTGGCAAATGATGAAGACTATATATTTGACTCATTTGTACTTGTAGGTACGGTAATAAGCATTTGTAGCGTTTTTAGCCTATTAAAAGTTTTTTAAAGTTTTTAAGCGCCAATTCCTAAATCAATATGCAATATATTCCAGATAGTTGGGCCATAAGTTTATTCAGAGCTTCCGATTTTTGGGAAGAATTCTTGAAGAACAGCCCAAATTAGATGATTTGGATAAAGTTTCGCATAATTGGGGCTGCCGTTTAATTAGGCCAAAGTCTCGTAGATTTTATGTGCCCTAAATGTATCGGAACCTACTGTATTTAAAAAAATCTTTCTTAAAAAACCGAAACCACAAAAAAAAACGCAACCCTTTACGTTATTAATATTCTAAGTGTCAAATGCAGGTAGGGTACAACAGTTTATTGTGGTTGTTCCAAATAGGGGACCTTTAATTTTGAAATAAATACACTAACCCGAAAAATAAGAATAAAGTACGTGCTCATATGCAGTAAATAGCAAGTAAAACAAAGGTTAGAAATTATCTGACACAATGGATATCATCTCTCGCTAAAAACCATGGTTACGGACAACGTTGTTAAGGGAGTGCACAATAAAGTACGGTTTTCTATGTCAACTGCTTTAATTTGTGAGCAAGTGCCTAAAAAGTATGTTGGATCTGTTGATTTTAATCCACATATTGCAAACCTCCTTACCAACATATGTTCTCGTCATAAAATACAATTTGGAATACGATCATGCAATCTATATACCATTATCCGCAATGATCGTGACAAAATTGACAAAGGGAAAAAATGGGGTGTGTATGTTATTCCTATGCTCGACACTATCTCTGGTGAACTAAACAATCATTATGTGGGTTCTACCAAAAGAAATTTGGATTTGAGATTAAATGAACACAGATATGATCTAAAAATGAATCACCAAAGCACCTCTTTGCAAGAACCATAAGTGCTGGAAATTCCATCCCAGACTGGGACAACGCTAAGATCATAAACACACCTAACTCTGTTTATTCCTTGTTATTTGCAGAAAGCCTCTATATTTCGGCTTATAATACACGTTGCTGTAATGACTATTATCCTTATGTTTTACCTGAACCTTGGAGCAATCTTGTTGGGAAGGACAGCACAATAGCAATTGCTTCTGGTAAGTGATCATTGGCTAACTTTGCCTTTTTTAGATTGTCTTGTTATCTAGTATATCATGTGACACTGACATTACCTTTCCCATGATGCATCTACTCCACGTACTTAAGACCAGCATGTAGCCACATGGTGAAATTACATCTGATGAAGGTGTCAATGTGACACCGAAAGTGCTCATGTGTTTTTAAACTGTATACAGATTTCATTTTTTAGCTGAATAAATATCATCGTGCAACAAGACGGATTTCTTTTAATACTAGTATTCATGCACGAATTATAGTGTCTACCATCTGACACAAGGAAGGGAAAGATTCATTTTCATCCTAAGATACAACGTTTAAGCTAATCATATAGTCTGTCTTGTTTTGGTGTTTAACGAACACAACACATAACTCAATCGTATGCTAACTATCGCAAGTCCGTAATTTAGGTTCTCTGGTTCCAGAGAAGGGAGAAGACATGCGACGCAAAACAAATACAGCAACAATGGCTCACCCGTATTAGAACCCTGAGCCATCTCGGACGAATTGTATAGAACCAGATCAAAGGCCATTGCATCAAAAAACTGTATAGAACCCAGATCAAAGAACTAGATCGAATTGTATGGAACCAGATCAAAGGCTTATGCCCAAATCCTGTAATATTCACTTCAAAAGCATGCTGTGTGGGTTAGACACTATCTGAATACTCATGCATTTAGTTCGTCAGTAAATGGAAATTGAAGTGTTTCTTACCTACTATCTCACGTTGAAGCACATACGACTGATTGAGCTCAACGCATGCGCAATTTGCTAATTCACAAGGCATGTGGAAGCGTATGGTCTTTCTGTGGTGATAATGGGATGAAAACATTCAGGAATCTTTGCATCGGTCTGCAAATCGATATTTGAATTAAAAAATGTTTTTCATTTTATGCACTTTCCAGGGTTAAAAACTACATATTAGCACGTTTCGTACCTGCTCAGAACTCGCAATAACAATTAGGAGAAAAATATCACATACGAAATGCATTTACACTGCTAAATTTGTGAAATGCGGTAAGAACTAGCTGATGACCTTTTTCCTGCACGTTCTAAGTGCGGACTCCCCACAGTTAGAAGGAACTCTCTCTCAAAAAAAAAAAAAAAAAGGTGACGGCGTTGCGCGAGCAATTCTGCCAGGAGCCAGCAGCCCTACTTCTCCGTCATGGCCCGTGTGTGCGTGCCATTGGCAGGGGCTAGAAAATACCTCTACCTCTGTTTGGGAGAAGCAAGGGGCAAAATCCCTTTATTCAATGAAAAGAAAATGGATACATGCGCTTTTATACACTGGGGTTTCATTTAGTGGGAATTTTTTTATTTAATGAGCTCTCTCACAGAAATAAAAATGAAACTATTTACATGGTATTTACACTGCCGCAGGACTAGGGCCTGTTCTGCGATGAAATGCAGTAAATATAATCACCAGTAAATATGGGAATAGATATCTCAGCAAGATTTTATGCTATCACGCTGTAACCTTTGATTTACAGCATTTATAATATTGCGCATCGAATGGGATCTTAATGAGATATGGTCATAATTCATTTTTTTTCATGATCATATTCCATAATTTATAATTCTCTTAATATACCAGTTCTGTCCTTGCATAGAGGCTCATATTATCTGGGTACTGTTGCAACACCAAATCATTGTACCTGTTATCGATTAAATAATACAAATAAAAATCGAATTCCACAGTTTAACTTAACGGCATCTTTTTGCCGTAGCTCACTGTACACGTATGTATTGGTCGATTTGTATGAAATTTGGAATTTAGGCGGTTTACTATGTGCTAAATAAAAAAACGCGTAAAATAACATATCTCTTACCTGGAATAATTCGGAAATTGAGAACTAATTAGTATGTTAATTAGTATGTTAATTAGCCTAATTAGCATATTTCTTTCATCATATGATAGTTCCCTTCGACTCCTTTTCCAACGATACCTTATTTGCTTATATGCCGCAGACGGTTCCAAAGTTAGAGGCGATGGCTCCTTTTTTATTTTTTGGTGTCTATACATCGACAAAACACAAATAAGGGGAAAATGTGCTTTTAATTTAACGCTTAGACATCATTGGTAATTTTAATTGGAATCACATTTTTTTTCTATTTACCTGCAAATGAAACAAGTTCCTCGCGTGTCACAGTCAAAACATGTGATTATTTCTGTCATGTTAACCATGTTTAGTTGTGGGTGATGAAAATTGACATTGTATGATATAATGATATATTTTATAATGATATATATCATTATACGGTGCACATTTTGTACCTTTAAGAATGTAATGATATATCTGCACGCTTTTCAAGAAGTGGAGCCGATGTTGATGTGAAATATCAAGAGATGTTCCCATTGTGATATTCTGCTACGCAAAAAGTTTAAAGGGAATATAACACCACTACATGTCATTGTGAAATAAATTGGATACTAAAGGTAATACAAAGTAAAACTAATAAGTAAATCAGGTATTTCTGGTGGACTACACAGGCTGTCTATTTTCAAAGAACATTTTTTTCTTTAATGTAAATTCTTAAAAACCGTCACCAAAATTTTATTTTCGGAAAAATTATGTTATTTTGTGTTGAGACCGGAAAATCTTTATTCAGGTCATGTGCCTTCATACCGATTACTTCGAAAACTATAATACGAAAGAGCTTTGGAAGAGTCTGTCGTATTTTATAAAAATAAATAAATAAATATATATATATATATATATATATATATATATATATATATATATATATCATCATCATCATCATTGTCAACCATTATCAATCCACTGCTGGACGAAGGTCTCCCCAAGTTTCCTCCACAACGGTCTGTCTTGTGCCAGTCTCCTCCATGTCACCCCTGCATACTTTCGAATTTCATCCACCCATCTCCCATGTGGTCTTCTTCTGGGTCTTTTCCTGTCCCTTGGAATCCAATCTAAAATTTCAGCTGTCCATCGATGATCTGTCCTTCTGGCAGTATGTCCAGCCCATTGCCATTTCAGGGATTTAACTCTGATCATGATGTCTTCCACTCTTGTCATTTTTCGGATCCACGAGTTCCTCTTCTTATCTCTCCTGGTTACACCAAGCATGCACCTCTCCATGCTTCTTTGAGTTGTCTGCAGCCTTTGTATGTCTCTTTTAGTTAAGGTCCACGTCTCTGCACCATACGTAAGCACTGGAAGGATGCATTGATCAAACACTTTTCTTTTAAGACATAATGGCATATTGCTCTTGAAAATTATGCTGTTTCTTCCAAAAGCTCTCCAGGCAAGTTTTGTACGCCGATTAATTTCTTCATCAATGTGACCCTCACTTGATATCTGCTGTCCAAGATAAACGTACGTGTCTGTTATCTCCAGCTTTTCTCCATCAATCGATAAATCTTCATTTCTTGTAAAAGCATTGAACATCACTTTTGTCTTCTGAAAGTTCATTTTTAATCCCACTTCTTTACTCTTGTCAGCAAGTTCCTGGATCATACTCTGCAGCTCTGATGGGGTAGTTGCAAAAATGACTACGTCATCAGCAAAACGAAGGTGGGTTAGATAATCTCCATTAATCTTTATCCCCTTGTTTTCCCAGCTCAGTGACTGAAAAACACCCTCCGATGTGGCATTAAAGAGCTTCGGAGATATGGTGTCACCTTGTCTCACTCCCTTTCCAATTTTTACGTGTGTTGTATTTTCAAACAGCCTAATCTTTGCACTTGCATTTTCATAGATGTTATTAATAATATTAATGTATGCATCTTCAATACCGCAGGTTTTCAGAGCCATTGTAACTGCTGATGGTTTCACCGAATCAAAGGCTTTTTCATAATCGATAAAAGCCATGCACAATGGAAGTTCATATTCCCTCGCTCTTTCAATTAGTTCTCTCAGCACGTGGATATGATCTATTGTGCTGTAGCCACTCCTGAATCCAGCTTGTTCTCTCGGTTGAGCCATGTCCAGTGTTACCTTCAAGCGGTGTGAAAGAACTTTAGTGAAGATTTTATAAACTACTGATAGGAGGCTGATAGGTCTGTAGTTTCCGAGATCCTCAATGTCACCTTTCTTATGTAGCAGGATCATTGTAGCGGTGTTCCAATCCTCAGAATCTTTCCTTCATTAAGGCATCGAGTGAAAATTTGGGCGAGTACTGTTTCGATTTCTCCACTTGCTTCTTGTATGATGTCTACAGTAATTCCATCTTCTCCTGGAGCTTTTCCTCGCTTCATGTTCTTGATTGCATGTGCAACTTCTGCTGGAAGGACTGGAGGAACTCTGGTACTGGTATCTTTCATGATGTCTGGAGTGCATATATCATCCCTTTCATATAATTTGGAGTAGAAATCTTTCACTCTTGTCAAAATTTCGCCTCTATTTCTTGTTACAGAACCATCTTCTTTTCTCAGTGCCATAATCTGTTTTCTTCCCTTACTGAGATGTCCCTTTGCTATCTTTAGGCTTTGGTTGTTTTCAATTGCTTTCCTCACTAGTTCACAGTTGAATTTCCTTACGTCTTCAGTGATACTTTTTCTTACTGTCTTGCATAGCTCTATATATTCCACTTTGGAAGTCACATCTTCTTTAGTTGTCCTCATCTCTCTTCTTTTTTGCATCAACATTTTGGTTTTTCCTGATAATTTGTTCACATGCAACTTGTTCTTAGACCCAGCTAATTTTGTTGCTGTTTCCATAAGAGCTTTGGTTACTTTTCTGTTAACTTCAGAGATGTCCACTTCTTCCGATGTTAGGCCTTCTAAAGCAGAGAACCTGTTCTTCAGTTCTAACTTGAAGGTATTATGGTGTTTTTTAAGGTTGGTTATGTCAATAGATTTTGTTTGTCCTATGAGCTTGCCACGTTCAAGTTTAGTGTTCAGGTGCATCTTACATCTCACCAATCTATGGTCACTACCTGTGTTGAACTTGTTTAGCACACTGCAGTCTTCTATGACGAATTTTTTGTTACACATAATAAAATCAATTTCACTTGTCGTCCCATTTGGATGTCTCCATGTCCATTTCCTGTGTGGCTTTTTCTTGAAGAAGGAGTTCAAGATGAAAAACCCTTCTGCCTCTGCAAACTCAACGAGAGTATTTCCACGCTGGTTTCTGTTGCCATGACCGAATTTACCTACCGAAGTTTCATTCTGTTGCCGTTGCCCTATTTTTGCATTGAAATCTCCCATAATTATTTTCAAGTGCTGCTTACCTTTATTATTTAGATGACAAATTTCCTCATAAAATTCTTCAATTTCTTCTTCAGGATGACTTGTGGTGGGTGCATAAGTTTGAATAATCTGAGCCTGGTATCTTTTCGAGAGTTGGATAACAAGTCGTGCAGCTCTGTCAGAGGAACTTTCAACTTCTACAACTTTATCCTTCAGTTTCTTGTTTATTATAAATCCAACACCACTAGTTCTGCCAGTATCTGTCCCACGATAGTAGAAGAGATGTCCACTTTTCAGTTCGATGAGATCTTCTCCTTTTCTCCTTACCTCACTTAGCCCCACGATGTCCCACTTGATCCTTTGTAGTTCCTCTTCCAATTCAAGAAGCCTTGAATCAGAAGATAGGGAGCGTCCATTGTAAGTAGCCAAGGTCAGCATCAGATGGCAGCCTAGTCCGGTCCTCCGAGGGATTCTTAGCACCCTCTGCCTTCATGTCGCACTGGCCGCTGCCTTGGCCAGGTACATTCCAGCTGCCGGAGACTGAGGGCCAAGATTTAAGTTGTGGAATCATTTTGGAGGGGTTTGGCCATAACTCACCACGCTGGCCAAGCGGGTTGGTGAGTGTGGGATAGCATTTCCTCTGATCCCGATGGTATAGTTATACCGCTATGGGCGGTCGTCAGAGCCCCTTTAGTGGGAACAGGATGCACCACGAGAAGGCGGGGTTGACATTTGTCAAGGAGAGGCTGTGATGTTACGCATCACCTGACCTTACATCCCATGTTGAAATATATATATATATATATATATATATAAATTCTCCATACTTCTTATTTTGGGATAATTCCTTTTCGTGTTTTTAATATCAGTATACAGCTCAGTGGCTGAAAGACATAATTTTTAAAAATGAATAACCAAATGGCCTATTATAACAGAAAGTAGGCTTCGGAGTTATGCGTCTCACAATATTAGGCTATGTTTGTTGAAATATAAATATTAAAGAGTTCTAAAACGGCTGAACACGAACGGTTGTGCAGTAATATTCATCTTGAAAAGTTCATTGAATGTGTTTGCATACTGGAGCTTATATCTTTTAGTACATAGCGTGCAAGAACCAGTTCTGAAAAAAAGAACTTCATACAATTATTTCCAAGCACAGTTGAGTGCATATATGTGTAACGTGCAAAAAGGAAATTACCGGAAGATTTTCTACAGTATAGGGAATGCGTTAGCGATATTCATTCAATTCATCAGTTATATTTCACCAATAAGGTGAGAAAAATGAACGCTTTTCGCGTTCTTGAAAGGAAGCTGTGCTAAACTGGCAAAACGTGTGCGTAGATTTTTCTATCACCATGATTTTCTTAGCACATTTTTTGCCATCGTTAACACTGTCTGTACACAATACCTCTACATTACTTGACCGTCAAATTATGTCGAACAAATTTATGTAAGGCCACGTGTTTTATTCTAGAGAGGCATTTTTATTCAACGAATAAGAAATTTACACGTATTTCGCATAAGTAGTCATATTCGAAGGTTTCGGAAGGACATTTTAACTATTTTTCATAGTTTTGTTCTATTCCTTATTCCAAATATCTTGGAAGTAGGTATTTTCGGCGAGGATATTCAGTTCTTTGCTTGTTGTTTGGGCATTAGATATCAATAACGAGTTGTAGCTGCTTCAGCTCAAACTACGATAGAATGCGTTTGGCATAAATTCAACAAGGTGTTAGATTGCATATTAGCCAATTAGTGTATTCGCAGCATACACGGAATTTAACATTCAGTCCTCCACCGTGCGTATGTTAGATTTCACGGAAGTAGACTTTGTTCCCGTACCTCTTTTTCTAAAATGCCCCGTTCATTCTCTGTTTGGTTCATATCCGAGCCTTGTGGTTGCCAGCAAAGATGGTGAAACTCGCTTTCATGTTCGCTAACGCACAGTTGAACACATCTTGCGCGGTGAATAGTCACATTGTTCTCCTTGAAACAACTTTCTCCTGCTGGATAAAAAGTCAATATGGCAGGGTGAACTTCATAAGCAACAATACTCAGATAATCCTTAGAGGACCCATACCTTTCAGCAAAATCAGGAGAACCTTTTCATACCAATAGAACGTTTTTCACACGGTGGCAACGCCACCAGAACATTCTGTTGTGAGTATACAAGAAAAGCTCGGTGCATTCCTTCAGGGAGTTGGCCTCACGCTCTCTGCCTCGATCTGTATAAAACAAGGCGTACTGCGACACATTGAACCACATGACTTCTTTTAGTTTTTCGGGGTGAAATTAAAGGGATCCTTACACCACTGTAGACAAACATCTTGGATCTTCGAATGCATCACAAATTGCAGTACAGAAGCTCGACTGCCAATACCGATCCATTTAAATTCCATTCGTTTTCTTCTCTGAGATATGGGGTAGAAATTGCCCTCCTTGAGTGCTCATCACACATACTGTGAACAGGAAAACTTCGTTTTCCTTTGAAGACTTCACATACGACCGTGTTATAGTTTCTTACAGACTGTTGTGGGGTCACAGTTTCGCATTTCAAATAAGAAATGTGGATTATATTTCTACTAATTAAATAACCGGAATGTCTCTTCTTTTCAGGAAACCAATCTTTGCTTTTTCCAGATCGCCGCTTCTGCCAGAGGGGGACACGTCATAATTCTTTTATGGTACAGAGAAAGATACGTTGTTTGCAAACAGCAGTGATAATTAGTTGGATACATCACATAGTGACGCATGTGATCATGTACTCCCTTTTTGCGTACACGCTGGCTAATTCATGTTCATTTGCATCCGCATAAATACTTTTCATGCTTTGGAAGGACGGCGTGTGTTGAAAGGAATCACAGAGCCATGTATTTTTGAAAATTTTGAAGGCAAAATCGAATCCTTTAATAATATGTTTGTATCATAAAAATATTTTTTATCGGATAACTTGATGTATTTAATGGCAGAGTACAATAAAATTATCATGTTTTGAAGAATTGCTTCCAGAGATACCACAAAACTACAATGCTGCTCTGAAATATTTTAGAATTTTCTTGGAAAACTCAAATATATAAATCTAATCAAAAGTTGTATATTGACTTTCAGTTATGAACACAATTTATTTTTGCATCTGCATGAGTTCTTTTAATTCATTGGCAGTACAGCAAGTGTTCAAAGGAATAACGGAACCACGTATTTTTGATAATTTTGAATGCAAATTCGATTCGCTTAATATTATATTTGTATCATAAAACTATTTCTTTGTCGCATAACTTGATATATTTATTTGCAGAGTACAATAAAATTATGATGTTTTAAAGAATTGCTTCCATGGGTATCATAAAACTATAATGCCGCTATGAAATTTTTATATAATTTTCTTGGAAAAAATACATATATATAAAATCAAAATCAAGCTGCAGCACTTCAGTTCTGGACACAATTTTTTTTTCATGAGATTTAACTCAGGGTCACTGTATGTAGGAAAAACTTGCTATTGGAAGGAGGCGGTAGCATTAATCGACTATTTCACAATTATCGTTAAACTTGTATTTTCCTCTGTTTTCTGGCCCGACATTTTCTGAGACTGAACTATTATCGAAAATGCGCACATCAAGTACATATTAATAATAATCCATGTAGAACCTCCTCTATATACGTTTTAAATTGAAGTTAATTTTAATCAATCTCAGTTTCCGAGGAAAACCTAAGCAACGTAAGAAATTCAGACTACAATTCAAAATTTGTTTCAACAGTTGATTTTGCAGAATATTAAAACATTCCATATTTATCGCCTGTCCCACATTCATACCCTTAAACGTTAGGAAGGTCGGTATCACGTTAAAAGAAGTAAACGTCCTCAACGGATGTAAAATTTACGAGAATTTCAAAAAAAATAAATAAAACAGACATGTTTCGTCATCCAATATTTCGACATTCAAGTGTGAAATGAATTGTAATGCAATATATATTTATATGTTTCTGAGCATATTTGTTTCTGAAAGAATTTAGAAACAAAGTTTTATCATGACCTTAGTAGAAGAATTCATGCAAAAATTGTGTTTTTGAAAAATCTGAAAACAATAACTGCAGAGATGTATAACTTAATATGTGAAAATTTAGCAACGACAATTTTTTGTCTTGACTCCACGTAATAAGAAACTGCTGCACTTCATTAATTTGCAGGGGAAATTACGGTGCATAAACATCATTTATGAAACGTTTTCAATAATACAAACATTTCTTTATAAGTTTTTCTTAAACAGCATTCAATCTGACATTATACCGTTGCATATAGATTTAAGCTTTTGCACTAGATATAAAACTCTACGAAAATCTCACTCGATATCAATTTATTGGTTTGGTTTAGATGCGTTAAATTCAAAAATATATACTTTTACTGAAGTTTAATATTGAACGCCAAAATCTAATATTGGAGATGTAAGAACTAGCTAATGACCATAACCTGCACAGTCCAAATGCGGACTTCGACGGGAGAGATTGAACTCTCTGAAAAAACAAAGTGACGGTCTTGCGCGAGCAAATCCGGCAGTCCTTCACCCGAACAGGATCGGTCCAGAGACTCGCAGCTAGCTGCTGCCCCATTGAGGCTGACACCTCCCCCACTCCGTCATGACCCGTGGGTGGGTGCCATTGGGCTGGGACAAGAAAATTCCTCTGCCTCTTATAAGGATATACGATCGATAGCGCCAACTGTTTGGGGCGAAAGCCCTTTATTAAAATAAAATAAAAAATAGATACATGCACCTTTATACACTAAGAGTCTCATTTAGTGGGAAATGAATACTTTTTTCGATGAGCCCTCTCACAGAGAAATGAAAATATTTACAGGGTATTTACACTGTCGTAGGCCTAGGGCCTGTGCTGCAGTGATGATGACTCAGGGCCAGAGTCAAACGGATCCTCTTCTATGCTGTCTTCTGCGGTTACCCTTCGATTAGGTAGACCGATTCTCACTCTACGAGATGATTGACCATCTCATTAAGCCCCTGTTTTGCTCTTGGGTGCGCGAGAAGGATCGTCAGTTCTCTCGTTTTCGCTAATTCTGACGCCAAATTTCGTCTCTTACCTGAAAGAGAAAGAGATTCAAGAATCATGTGTGCGACACCTCCAGTATGGGCACCGCAGCCGCACACTCGTTCCTGTACCACAAATTTGCGGAAGTTCTCCGGCGACACGCCATGGCCGGTGAGTAGCTGGTATAGAAACTCATCACTCTTAATGCGTCTAACCTAGACTCGGGGAAGGACACATTGCGTTCTTCTACCCATATCTCCTTAGTCCTATTTGAATTGCCACTTCACCAGTGTGGCTTTTTTCAACTGCATCCGTACATTTTGCAGCGGCGTTCGCAGCTGAAAATTTATATCACCTTTCCCAGCTGCTTTCTTCGCTAGCTGGTCTGCACGTTCATTTGTAGTGGTTCCGACATGACTTTGGATACAATGGAAAGAAATTAGCGTATTGCATGCGTTCTTAAGCAAAGATTTGATCGCTCGGACAAAGGGAGTTTTATTACCGACTTGCCCAGGCGCCTTCAAGGCCGCTTGGCTGTCGAAGAAGATACTTAGGGCCCCTCTGCTGCAACGGGAGAGACACAAATTTGCTTCTCTGATAACCAGCAACTCTGCTTGAAACACAGAGAAGTTGGACCATAATTTCACACATTCCGCGTAGGTCTCGTTACCATCCGATAACTCGCAGAACCCTGCACCAACGTTTCCACCTATCTTGGAGCCATCCGTAAACAGCTGTCCCCCCTTTCCCGTTGGGGAGGGCCTTGCCCCATGTGGGATAGAGTTCCTTGGCCGGGTTGCAAACCCAGTCAATTCTCAAAAGCTCTACTTCGGACGACCGGAACTGGTGTCCGAGCAGAATCACATCATACATTTTATGCAGTTTTCTGTGTGTATATATGTAAGGTAAATGTAATCTGCCATATCTTCTTCGAAATAAAATTAAAAAAGTGTACATTATCGCTCTGCACTTTCTAAATGTGCCAAAACATTTTCTAAGTTTTAAAAGTATTTTTCCCATTTTAAAATTTTAAAAAGACTGATTTATTCTGATAAGGAAAAAATCTTAGATTTTTTGCTCTTCGAGGAACATTAGGAGCAGCCATTCGATAGCATAGGATAGTGTCTTTAGCCATCGATAAGTATAAGCTTCGGTTTGTGTATGTCTTCCATGCATGTCACGTTTTTATATCAAATCATTTGTTTCCAGGAAAGAAGGTTTTAACAGTGAGTCTAAAACTACTTTGCAATAAATATAAATTTTTGTGCTTATTTAGGTTTTACCAGCTTATTTTACATTGAGAGGTTTTTCACCCTTTCACGTCAAGACGGTTATATTATGTAGGGCATCATACAACTTCTGTTCTTAATGGGGAACCGACTTCTGTTCTTAATGGGGAACCGACTTCTGTTCTAATGGGGAACCGACTTCTGTTCTATGTGAATACAACTTCTGTTCTTAATGGGATTCTCTAAATCCTAATTTTTCCGACCTGTTTCTTTATGTTCTTTTACATCAGGCCATTCTTTTCCCGTTTCTATTTTACTACATTACAGTCCTTCCAAGAGACGCCGCCGCCCGTTGGAGTCGGAATGGACACTGAACCTTTTCGAAAGAGTTCATCGTTTCCTTTTTTTAACCGAAAGTGATTTTGCGAGCATTTCTAGCGGGTCCGAGCACAGCATTGTGAGAGTTCTATGGTACAGTACATTATACTGTAGAAACATTTTGGTCTTAACGTTCTTGGAAACAAATTCGAATATATAATATTAATCAATTTATTCCAAAAATTATATTGCCATATTAATGTTATATTCAAAGTTCTGATGTGCTGCAAATATATATTGATTGTGAAGGCGTTCCGTCTTATGTGATGGAAGGCTAAAATGCTGAAATATAGACATTTGTAAGAACTGGCAGTCATTGGAAATGACTACACAAGATATCTAAGAAACCTGTGGCTTTTGGGGACATTCAGAGGAGTATACATTTTAAATATTTCAGATTTCCTTGCTTTCTTAAACGGTAAATTACAGAAGAATAAAATTATGTGAGATTTCATTATAAACTAGCAAAACGAAGATTACGTGAGATTTCATTAGAAACTAGAAAAACGAAGGACGGCTATTTAGAGGTCAATACGGTCGCCTGACTACTCTGCGCTTATGGTTGAGACAAAATAAAAATTGGAAAACACAGCCGTGGGGAACGAAACCGATAAACAACGGCGCTTAGAGTAGCACATCTCGTAACAAGAAATATCCTATGAACCACATCAAAAACCCTGTTTCCGTTGTGTATCGCAAACGTTCATTTGTCGAAATCAATGTCACTGGTAAAAGAAACACCAGTAAGAAATGACACCGTGTAGTGCTGATCTTCGGCTTTTGTTTTTCATTAATTTTTAATGGTTCCTTAAATCAATGGAACAATAATAAGTACCAGTGATGTCATGAGTTGATCATATCTGTAGTATGGATATTTTGAATGTTTAGATGTAAGTGATAAGATGTGTTTTGTCGAATCTTTGAATATTTTACGGACGTACATTGTTTTGTGACATCTAAGTAAAATTACCGAAAGTCACTATACAAATATTATCTCTACTTTTAAAGTTTCGGCGAAGCTACTGAACAAACGTTGAACAGTATATAATAAAAATGAGTCCATGAAGTTGACTTCATATTATCCGTAAAAATATGTTGCAGTATATCACTTATACTCATTCAGGGAAAGCCACTGGAAAAGCAAAATGCCTAATAGCAAATGTGGTGTCAACTTCCTGCACACCTCGAGATACACATTCGAATGTAGACTTTTTCCACGTTTTATATGCAAATCTCAATCTCTAAAAAATGGCCCGATTATTAATAATCCTATATACACCCTTTTAAATTTGGTATGCAGTAGCACTTAAAATTAAATTCCGTAAAGCTTTCTAAAAACTTAAATTTCTTCAAAACTTGGAGAGACATCTCCATTTTGTTTAATGAAAAAGAACAGCCATCGAAATTAATATTTTTGTTACCTAAAATAACAATGATGATTTTGTTTCAAGGTGCTGTCACGATGGTTCAGCATTTGCTATCTGGGTTGGGAAATGAATTTCATAAAATAGGTAAAACAGTTGACCAAGGAATATGTATCCTTAATGCTGTTTGCAGAAAGTTCCACAAACTATAAGAGTGCCCCAAATTTTTGTTTCAGTGAGAAACTGAAAGCCTTTTCTAATTTGTCACTTTACTACACAGCGTTGGGAGGTCCATAATACTTTACGAGAAGAAACTGAATCTAACAGATACTGCTGTATAAACAGCATTATCGTTTGGCTACGAGCGTTAATTTCACAACACGAAGTCGCGAAAGTAAAATTATCCGACTACTTCTAGTGGCATAATTGTCAACTGTTGCAGCCCATTCAGAGTTTGAGCCTATACGTGATTATTTCTTAGATCCTTCACGTTCACTAATGATTTGCAGAGTTCAGGCACGCCCATTTACGTGCACGATTCTCATAATCCACATTTCATCTCTTTGATTGGCAAGTTGTTTTCACCTGGACGATCGCTGATAACTTGAAACAATTTTTCTCGTAGCTTAATTCACACTAAGCCCTATCTACGGTTATTCATAGAAACCCGGTGGGACATGGATGTTGTGTTTGTCTTACTACACTGCTTATCTCCCTTCCATGGAACCAGTGGCCCTACTTTGGGTACCATCGACTACTTATAGGACCTTGAGTTGCTCACGGTGGTCTTGAACCCCCAACAAACAACCACTACAACAGAACTTTTCAACATGTTTAAAAAACTGAGTTCTTCTCTTTCTATAAAGTGTTAAATACAGTTTTTCTTACACAAAGCCATACATTTCATGTGGCATACCCTCCATTTCGCTCTGATATGTCTCATATTAAAATCTAGTTGACTTGAGCTGAGCAGTCTCAGTGGCGCAGCGGTCTAAGCGCTGGGTTGCGATCATTCGTTCGAGGAGGGTGCGGCACCAAAAATTATCGGACCCTCCTCGAACGAATCAGCTGGTACCAAAAATTTATGTTACATTGTACTTTTTTATTTAATTATTTAAAAGAAAAACAGTTAAAAATATGCACAGCTGAATTTTATAGAATTTCACTAGTTTCCCTCCAGCCCTTTCATGAACACAAGAGAAACAATTTAAAAAAAAGATGCACCAACCAATCTGACGATAAGTTTCCAAATTTCAACACATGTTGCGTATTTCGAAGCAAATTTCTTCGGCTGCATTCCAACAATGGATTAGTTGGCAATAAAGAAGTTTTAGGAAACCGAAATTGAATCATAACGAAATGGAATTCATAGGTTCCAATCAGTTTTGGAAAATACTAGCATTTTAGGCAACGAATGAAGTACTCAACACGGATTACTGGCTATCTAATCTCTCATGACTACCACACACTCGTGGAAATGCTCTGTTACAGATGGTTTATTAATCTTTGTTTGAAAAACGTGATCACAAAATGGCTGAACTTTTTTGTGGAATAACTTTTAATACTCTGCTGGCCACCCAAAATGCAACACTAAGAAGGAAACATCCAATTGCCCTGAAATTCACAGCATGCGTCGCCCACGAGAGGACATGCAAACGATTAGCATTGCAGTAAATATGCAAATCATGTGAGCCCGGCACGCCACCGTGAAGCACTGTAAGAAGGGTTCAGAGAAGGTGGAGTGTAAGTAGTGGAAGTGTGTTGTGCTGCCGGACCTGTGCGTGGGAAGCTTCCTGATGCCTCGTCGCAGAATACGGCAGTCCTATCAGCACGTTTCGGAGTTCGACAGAGGAGGAATAGTGGCTTATCACGACAGCGGTTTATCGTACCGAGACATCGGCACCCGTGTGGGATGACATCCAGCCACAATGAGGCGATTATGGATTCGGTGGGTGCAGGAGGGACGGACGGACCGACGTGAGCGATTACAGAAGCCGCGGCTCACCGCCGAACGAGAAGACCGGCATGTTGTGCGGCGGGCATTGATGGATCGCACCGCCACATCACGAACGTTAGCGCAGGATCAGGGTGTGTTGCGCAACAACCAGTGTCAGCACGTACCGTTTGATGTCGTCTGCAGCAGCGGGGACTTGTCGCACAGCGCCCATTGATCCGATTGCAATTGACGTTACACCACCGGCGAGTGCGGCGGCAGTGAGCCGTTGAACGCCGCACCTGAACAACGGAATGGCACGACATTGTTTTCTCCGACGAATCCCGCTCCTGCCTGCAACACCACGATGGTCGGATCCGCATGTGGCGGCACCGCGGCAAGATACTGTATGACGTCAGCACTATGCATCGCCATACCGTTCCGTCGTCTGGCGTTATGGTTTGGGGTGCAATTGGATATGAAACCCGCACCCCTCTGGTACGCATCGCCGGTACACTCAACAGCCAACGCTACATCTCCGACGTTTTGGAGCCTGTAGTCCTCCCTTATCTGCAGGACCTGCCAGCGGCCACGTTTCAACAGGAAAATGCGCGCCCGCACGTGGCACTCATTGTGCAACAATTTTCCAAGGCTCAGCAGGTGGCACTGCTGCCGTGGCCCGCCTGTTCTCCCGATATGTCGCCCATCGAACACGTCTGGTCGCTGATCGGAAACCGAGTGGCCCGGCAAGCACCACCCGCGGCTACGCCTGATGAACTGTGGCAACGTGTGGAAGCAGCCTGAACCGACATACCCCAAGCCTACATCCAAAACCTCTTTTGTTCGACGGCGCGGCGTGAAGTGGCCGTTATTGCCAGCCATGGGAGCCACACGAACTATTGATGTCTGCGTGTTCCGCAAGTCGCAGGGGCTTGTAAGCTCAATTGCTTCATCTTTGTATCTGTTGTTATGTGTCCAGTAAATCTGGCTTTGCTATCTTGTGTCCTTCTTGGTGTTGCATTTTGGATGGCCAGCGGTGTATATATGAGTAAAACATACATTAAAACATAATTTATGTTAAATGTTTATAATCATAAGTGATTAAATATACTGTGACAAAATTATAGAACTTAAGTATTAAAATTAATGTAAGATATTTTTGTTAAACATTTTTTTGCCTTTGTTATTAACAGAAAATTATTGCTGTAATATCCATTAAAACACAAACGCCCATCCAACGACCGCTTACGATTCACCGCCCCTCTGAAAATCAAAAACGGCCCTGTAGGTGGTACCGACCCAGTTAGGAAACTATTAATTAGATAAAGAACTGGCGTGTTGGTTTGAAATACGTGCCGAATATGTGATATTGGGATAATAACTGCAGATTTTATGTCCAATATGTAAGAATCTTGTGGCACTTCAATATTAAATTGCTTTTTCTGTTAGAACCAATTAAACAAAGAACATGCCCATCTCTTCGAGAGAGCGCATATGATGTACATTTTTGATACGAACATTTTTGTACTGAAGCACAGTAAGTTTAATAAGAATATGGTCAATCCTATGCTTTTAGTCCAAGCAACCTCTAAAGTTAAAGCCTGGGTTTAGTTTTACCGTTTAAGATGCGAACTGCATATTCTGATTTTTACTACTGTGAATACTTGTGTTATGCGTACTCTCTCCGTTCCCATGGGAACCAATTAATAATGAAAAATATTCGCTTCAAATGCGCTCTATGTGTGCAAATGTTATTAACAGCACATAGTGCTCAACGATGTCTTCCTCTTCGCTGTGGTTTCATGCAAGCATGAAAGGCAAAAGTATTGAAATACATTTTTAACAATAATGATCACGGGAGAAAAATATCTATAAGCCATGTAGCAGTGGATAGAAAAACAATGGATGGCAGACATTTTTGAAGTTACATACATACTTGCCCCCTAAGCTCGTCCGCCGTACTATGACTTACAGCCGCGCGGGTGACGCAGTGCTCTAAGTGATTGCTTTTAATCATTCGAGCGAGATAGGTAAGGGTTCGAATCCCGGTGAGGCATGGATGTTGTGTTTGTCTTACGGCCCTGTCCTTCTCCATTCCCTGGAACTAGTGGCTCTAAATTGGGGATGAGCGACTGCTTACAGCTCCATTGAGTTGCTTACAACAGTCGTTAAACCCCCAATAAAAAAAATATGTTTTGAATTTTACTAGCTCCGCCCATGATAATCATTTGTGTTAATAGTGCGCAGTAAAAAAGATGTAAATATACAGAATACTTGCTATTTACTGTTCCTTCAAATCTGTCTAACAATTAAAACTATCGGACCTCCCGACGGCAATCGTTACGGAACGTTATGTGGTGGACAAGCATTACACTAAAGTAACATGTGGGAAGTACTGCATTCCTCAATCGCCCGCTACCCCGAGAGCATGGCTTATAAAAGTGGGACGCCCGCCTGTAATGTACGCAGCCATAAAATTTCAAACAACATGTAAATGTAGGTGTGATGTGATTGGGTGATACTGAGCGTGCCTGGTAGGTGTCCTGAGTTATGTGCGTCAGTGACTGTTAAACGTGAGTAGTGTGAGACAGCGCACGGGCCTGTTCGTACGCATACAAATATTGTGTTGTGTGTTTTAAGATAATGGCTTGTAACCCTCATCCGGTAGTACACATACTGGTGAACGAGGTGACGTAGAAATACCAAGCGGACGACACGGCTCCAACTTACATCGACAGGCGAATTCCAAGGCAGTTGTATAGCAATTTTGAGCAACATGTCATTGGGGGTGCTGACATGTTTGAAGGATAGACATTGTAGCGTGATAGTGATGAAACGTCGGACACGTTATCTGAACATAGTAATACACCGGATAATCCAGCAGTAATACACCGGATAATCCAACACACAACGTGCAAAGCAGTTCGAGTTCCTATGAATCATCACCCACAAAGTGAAACGGAAAAGCAATCACGAACAGTTTTCCGGACAAACCATGCAGTGTGTTTATGACAATGTGAAGGTCGCAAAGAAAAACGTTGCAGCACTGCCTTCTGTCAACACATTACCATGACGTGGAGTGAGGTATGTATATGACATTTGCAACGTTATGGTGTTGTACGTGGTCTCTGTCGGCATTTAGGTGCCTCATATCTAACCGGTAAATGTTGTTTGACACTTTATGGCTGCATACATTACAGGCCGGCGTCCCACTTTTATAAGCCATGTTCTAGGGGTTGCGGGCGATTGCGAAATGTGGTACTTCACACCTGTTACTTTGGTGTCATGCTTGTCCACTACAAAAAGTTCCGTGACGATTGTTGTCAGGAGGTGTGATAGTTTTCCTTGTAAGTTCCGTTGAAAAACTCTTTCTTAGTAAAATAGCGAATCCGCGAGACACTTACTGCCGCCCCGGTGGCGCAGTGGTCTATGGCGTTGGCCTCTGATCATTCGTCCGAAAGGGGTCCGGGTTCGAATCCCGGTGAGGCACGGATGTTGTGTTTGCCTTACGGCACTGGCTCTCTCCCTTCCCTGGAACCAGTGACCCCAAATTAGGGACGGGCGACTGCTTATAGCCCATTGAGTTGCTCACGGTGGTAGTTAAATTTCCAATCAAAAAAAAAAAAAAAAAAAAAAAAAGACACTTACTCACCAATAACTCTGGTACTACTATTTCGTTTCACAGCACGTTCGAAACGCATTTCAAAGCAGCACGCAAACTGGTTCTTTTTTATTTGTTATATAATTTGTTCGCGTCACTTCAGCGCGGGCCAATGCGATAACGAATAGAGGGTCCTCCGGCCTAGCTCAAGTTCAGTAACTTCCTACTGCTGATTAAGAAGTTCTAATCATAAGAGTGATCCTTCCTAAGTCGCGGTACACATTTTTAATAACAATAATTTCAAATACTTCAGTTCGAAATAAGTTCTCTTTTGAAACTTGAAGTTCGAGTTATTGACTAAATAATATCCAGAAACATAACATGTACGATTTTTATATTAACAGCACGGGAGGTTTAAAGTTCTAATTCATTGACCGCGCTAAAGCTCACGTTCGCCGCCCCGGTGGCGCAGTGGTCTAAGCGGTGGCCTCTGATCATTCGTCCGAACGGGGTCCGGGTTCGAATCCCGGTGAGGCATGGATGTTGTGTTTGTCTTACGGCATTGGCTCTTTCCCTTTCCTGGAACCAGAGACCCTAAATTAGGGACGGGCGACTGCTTATAGCCCATTGAGTTGCTCACGGTGGTCGTTAAACCTCCAATCAAAAAAAAAAAAAAAAAAAAAAGCTCACGTTCACAGTGAAATTTACAGAAACGTTGCCCATAAGAGTGCCAACTGCAATATATATAATATGAATCGAATGATTTACTTTAGCAAACATGTGCACGGAAAAGAAATGTTTTTTTGGGAAACAGGTCTTGTACAAAAGAGAAACAAAAATGCTTTTCACAATTTTTACCCAAATTACTCGAAAAGCAAGCATTTTGCTGAATCAATTCTATATAAATTTCGCAGTGAATTTAACAGTCATTAAGATTCACAAACAAAATTTTGGATGAAGTCAACTAAAGGAAGTTCGTGCTAAGGAAGGTATAACAGTGTCTTTTGCTGAACGAAAAATTAGCAAAAAAGAAAGTATATTTGAACTTTAGACAAACAAATGTTTCGTTTAAAACCAAACACAGAAAATTAACGAGAATATAACACTGAGCTTAGTAGTGCACGCTAATTAACAAGGCGCCGGTTCATTTAAACGGTGCTTATGAATTTAAAAATTCTAAACTGGAGCTGAATTGTCGAAGAATTTAGAGGAATATATTACAACTTTGCGATTAAGTTAAGCACTTCAAAGTCTAAACAACCTTGTGTATCATGCCAAATTAAAGCAAATGCATTTGAAGGTAAGACGGATGTCCCAAATAAACGAAACAACATGGCGAAGTACGATTTCATGCATGCAACATAGAACCCAGATTTTTGTCATTCGGTTCCATCGTTGACTCTGACTCAATCAATGCATTTCCTTTGTATGCACAGGTACATGTGCTACGTTACGTATGTTCTTGTGGCTATAGTTTTCCACGAGTAGTTTAATCGCATTTTGGCTAGAATAAAAACTGATTACCAATAAGGTAACGTCTCTTCTCTTTTATTTCTTTTGCGAACTTTCTATACTATTAGCTTTTTTATGCACATTCGAGTCACATTATTGTGATCACCTTCTACTTTTGAACTCAGCAGTGCGTAACCAATGAGAGAAGGCAGATGTCGTGGGCTGGCTTGGAGGATATATAAGGTGTGCTGTAGGCATTCTGAAAACATATCACTCGTGGCTGTCATGAATCAAAAAGCGATTTATCAGATGTACAAAAAGGTATGATTATCGGCTTTCTAATCAAGGGAGGCGGTGTATCTGAAACAACGCAGTTTTTTTTACTGGAAGTTTAACAACCACCGTGAGCAACTCAATGGGTTATAAGCAGTCGCCCGTCCCTAATTTAGGGCCACTGGTTCCATGAAAAGGAGAGAGCCAGGGCCGTAAGACAAGCACAACATCCATGCCTCAAAGATATTCGAACCCGGAGAGCGCAAATGCCAGCGCTTAGAACAACACAGTGTGTCAACTGTTCGGTTGCTGCTGTGGTTAAAGTGTATCGTGATTAGAGAAATGGCACCATTGCGAATAAGCAACGGGAAAACTTCTGAGCACCACGTTCCATTGATGTAAGAGGTGAACGTCGGCTGCGAAGGTGCGTGAGGACCGATCTACACGGTACATTTGAACAACTAACTGGCCGAATAAAACTGGGAACCACCGGAAATGTGTCTGAAACGATAGTTCAGCGAACCCTGCTGCGTAAGGGACTCCGATGCAGACGGATGGTCACCGCACCTCTGCTGACAAAGGTGCATCGGTAGAAAAGGCTTACCATTTGCACGGCAGTGTCGGAATTGGGCCCCGCTGATAAGTAAAGGATTGCCTTCTCCGATGAGTCATTTTTTCGGTTTCATGGAACGGATGCACGTTGGCGTATAAGGCGAGAAACATCGTAGAAAAAACACACTTCAACCGTTGCTGAAAGGACACAAGCTGGTGTAGGCAGCTTTGTGGACTGGGAAATATTTTCGTGGCATTCTGTGGATCCACTCCTACCGGTAGGAGACACTCGAAACCGAATTCGTTATGAATCCATCCTTGCATAACCGCGGTCACCCATACATGTTGATTGTCTTCACTGTGGGGTGATGGGATCTTCTAGCACGACAATGCGACGTGTCACACAGCTAGAAATATCCGAGAGTGATTTGAAGAACACGATGAATACCTCAAAGAAATTTCCCGGCTTACTAATTCCTCAGACTTAAACACAATTGAGCATCTGTGGGATCACCTGGATCGTATTATTTGCTCTGTGGATCCCCCACCACGCACCCTCCAGCAGCTATCAGATGCACTGCAGTCAGCATGGCTCCACATAAATGTGAACACCTTCCTACACCACATTGAGTCATTCCCACACAGTCTGGCAGCTGTCCTCGCTGCTCACTTCTGTTACTCTGAATATTAGCTGGTGTTCACAATAATGTGACCCGACCGTGTATTTAAATAGTGTCTAGATGCGTTCTTCTCATGAAAGGCATGTAACAGGAAGTGTACAAAGCAAATACATTTACGTTACAAAAGATAGTTCATTCTTGAATTTTTGAATAGTCGGCCATGTGTTCAAGAAAATGGGATTCAATAAATACGTAAATCAACGTAACGATAACTAAACACAATTTGCTGTATGAGCACATTCGAACTCGGACAACTTTGATCTCATTTTAATGCACTATATTCATTGGCAACAGGATTTGCGCAAAAATTCTCCTAGCTCATATGTTTGCGCTACTTCTATTCCGATTGTAAACAGTTCATGTTAAGATGGTAGAAGAAAAAGTTCATGTTAAGATGGTAGAAGAAAAGGTGTTTATTAATAAATTCAAGCGCAAACAATATTATTTAAGCACGTATTGCTTTCAATTCCCATTCAGGTACCTCCGTAGAAAAAATATTTTTGAATTTCTGGTGTATACCTTTATTTAATGTAACAGAAATATTTATCTTTTTTACGAAATCAAAATTACCGAGAAATACGCTTTCTAACTGCATAGTGTTCTAAACATAGGGAAGATCATAATCCAATAACGAAGGAAATATTTTTGATACATTTGTTTTAAATCAACACAATCCGTAGCTCTGCAATTGCGATTTGAAGGGGTTATATAAGAAAATTGCCAATGAATGTTACAATAATTGTTTTTTTTTTCTTTCAAGCTGAATGTTTTCTTAGAAGGAAGAAAAACGTCTAACGTACATAAAATACTGAATCAAATGAACTTTATTCCTGATCTCAATAGCATAAAAAACGTTGATGGCCAAAATCATACATTTTCTTCAATTTAAGTCATAATATAGTTTATTTCATTTCACCTGAAATTCTTCTCTAAAATTTTTTGGATTGGATTTTTCACGACCACCGTGAGCAACTCAATGGGCTATAAGCAGTCGCCCGTCCCTAATTTAGGGTCCCTGGTTCCAGGGAACGGAGAAAACCAGTGCCGTAAGACAAACACAACATCCATGCCTCACCGGGATTCGAACCCGGACCACGTTCAGACGAATGATCAGAGGCCAACGCATAGACCACTGCGCCACCGGGGCGGCCCTCTAAAATTTAGTGCTGCTCTATTACCCTTGTACTTACGTTTCCAAATTAAAATTTAACAAAGAAAGAAATGTTCACCAGTATAGTAAAATTCAATTTATTTGCGGCCCTAGTGAAATGCTGGTTAATGAATAAGAAAAAAGAAATGCAAAACTGAACAGCAATATTTAAAAAAAAATGTTATTCAAATTATCTTTCACTTATCAATTCAATAGGTTCTCCTGATTGTGTTCTTTACGTAATAAATGTCTGATGAAAATTGGACTGCAATCCAGTGATGACCAATGGGAATATCTGACGGCGTAGGGAATTTCAATGCTTAATATTGACCATGTGGGAAACAGGAATATTTTTAAAGTATATTCTGAAGTGTAGGACATTTTTTATTCCAACTCAGAAAATAAAATAAGGAAAGGACAGACGTTGTGAATGAATGAATAAGTGCATTTTAACTGTAACCGTAAGCCCTTTGTTAGGTAGTTCCTTGCATTTGTTTAAACTTACATGTTGGTAGGAACTTACGGTGGATGCCCTGTTACCGAATTTCTGAAGTGGATGAGATGCGATATCATTCAATGCGCTTGACGTAATTCACAGCGTTCATTATCTCTAGATCACGTGTTTCTTTAACAAAATAAAAAAAAGTCCTGATATTTAAAAACTAGTATTCCTTCTTTTACTACTTTTCGAGTGCAGATTTTCGTGTGTGTTTGAGAACGTATTTCAATACAATCATATTCAACTTAAGTTGGCCTTTATAGTGCATTTGGATGTTCAAATAAAAAGGATGTGCTAGACATTGCCTTAAAAAATCGTTTTAAACCTTTTTTTTTCTTGTTTTTTTTTTTTTTTGATTGGAAGTTTAACGAACTCCGTGATCTCCTCAATGGGCTATAAGCGGTCGTCCGTCCCCAAATTAGGGTCACTGCTTCCAGAGAAGAGAGTGAGCCAGTGCCGTAAGACAAACACAACATCCACGCTTCACCTGGACCCCTTTCGAATGATCAGACGTCATCGCTTAGACCACTGCGCTGCCGGAACACAAAGTACAAGTGAATGTTACAAAAATTTAATATCTACAAACCCATTAGCCGTAGATATAAAACCATGTAAAGGATTTTCGTCATTAATTAAATTTAAAATAAAGTACTCACATTTAGCTGAAGTCAAAGCTGTTAGGAAATAGTAACACTATACTAGTGATCCGATTTATTGACGTTGGAAATAGACACATAAACGTTTCCAAGCTTTCGCAATTCAACCAGATGACTTTTTCAAGGAAGTTAGACAGAAACCGCAAACTGAATAATAGAACGTTTTAACAATTTGAACGTGGGAACTTGACTTGGCAATAAATATATACCACGTTATATTCATTTAAAGATACCAGGCACCACGTTGGTCGTGCGCGAGGTATCCTAGTAGGGAGGAGGCGTAACTTGAAGAATTGGTTCCAAATTCGTGGCAACTCGAGTGGGAGAGTATCTTTGCAAGAATCGCTGTTGGGAATGATCTCCAAGATTTCCCGAATGGTTGTACATTAGGGGTAGAGTAGGGAGCCAATTGCTTTATATCATCCCACATAGGAGTAGCGGACTTGAGTTTGACGTCACTGGATAGTGCGGTTTCTACATGGTGTGCAAAAATTAAGGACAAATAGGAGAAATTAGCATAACAGCGGAACGGGCAAGCAGAAGAGATCGAAAGGCCACTCAAGAGATAGACTAGGGTCAGGTACGGTAGCGCATGCGCATATATGCAGCATGACGTACGGGTTGGGGGTAGGGGAATGTCGGAAGGGTATAAAGCACACGGTCGGTGTACGCTCAGCAATACGGTGAAAACTATTACACGGTGTACATCGGTTTGAAAGACGTCGAGTTGCTGCCACCGTGTGATATGGCCAACAGGCAATCCAGTAGACGACATCTGGATGACTTTACCCGAGGTCCCGTCATTGGGAAGTTGGAAGAAAGTCGAAGTGTGACTAGTGTAGCCGAGGAGTTCGAGATCGCTTACAGCATCGTTTCACGAGCATGGAGATCATTTCAAACGACAGGAACAGCTGTCCGATAGTTTAGCAATGGTCGTCCACGAGCAAACACGGAGGCGGACGACCGGTATATATTCCTACAGTTGAGAAGAGACAGACGGCAGACAGCGGGAGAAATCGCAAAGCACATGCAACAGACAACTAGGCATCCGTTATCGCATTTTACCGTGACCAGGATGCTGCACAAAGATGGTCAATTTGCACGACGACCAGTACGGACTGTACCATGAAAGCCTGCTCATCGGAGACGGTGGTTTCTGAGGTCCCAGGAACACAAGAACTGGACACATCAGCAATGGGGTCGAGAAGTTCTTTTTACTGATGAGAGCCAATTTAGTCTCACGAGCGATTCTGGACGTATACACATCTGGTGAGAGCAGGGAACACGCAATCACACCTCCAAAATCATCGGAAGTGACCGGTTTGGAGGTGGCGGAGTTCTCGTTTAGGGCGGTATCATGCGTGGTAGCCGTACTGACCTCCACATCTGTCAAGGAGGTTCAGTCACTGGTGTCCGCTATTGTACAGAGGTTCTCTTGCCTCACATGCGTCTGTTTAGAGGTACTGTGGGTCCTGAGTTCCTCTTCATGGACGACGACGCTACACCTCATCGTAGAGTGGATGTCGCAGAGCTGTTGGAGAGTAAAGATATTCAACGCATGGATTGGCCTGCAAGGTCCCCTGACCTAAATCCAATCGAACACGTGTGGGACCTTCTCTGAAGACGCATGGCAGCACGTCACCAGCCGCCAGCAACGATTCCGCAGCTGCGATTGGCGCTACAAGTGGAATGGGCTGCGATGCCTCTACAGCTTCTTGACAACCTCGTCCTTAGCATAAACAGACGAGGTAAATCCTGCAACGCAGTCAAGGGTGATCATATCCTTTACTAAGGACTGGATTTTTCTTGGCAGCCGCCTGTCACTTGGACCTTTCTGTCTTTTGGCCAGTTGTGCTTGAAGCTACCTTTTCAATAAAGTGCCTTTGCATCCTTTGGATTCCTTGTTTGGTCGGTTTTGCTCACTTGTCCCATATCCTTACATCTTGAGGATCTTATGGTAGGATTTGAGTCGATGTGTAGCACTTTTCTGCACGGCGTTACATTCGAAAAACCGTCTCGTACTTAATTTTTGCACTTTACCGTATTTGTGTACCTTTCTTGTTCGTTGACTCTGATTCCAAACGAATGCCCTGTGATTCCAACTTAGTATCGTTTAGAGCCGTCCGGATACTGTAGGGGGATCGCATAAACATCTGCTTCGGAGGAGAGAGGTGGTTCTTCACTATTTCTCTTTAGCATAGTATATAAAAATGCAGGAGACGCTATATCCCAAAGCAGTAGTTCATCTCTTCGAGGGCTTTATTAAGTTTGTAAGACTAATTTGGTATGTAGGGAACTGAGCCTAAATAACGTAGCTGCGGCACAGGAAAATTAAAATGTTTGACCCTGGCTTTTTGGATAAAATTACGTATCTAATTCAACGAATATTCTTTAGCAGTGGCCAACTTGATGGCGCTTTTAATTTCGTGTTGTCGAGAATGGATTATCGGAGGAAACAGTGAAGCGTCTTTAAATTCGAGAACAGAAGAAAACTGCTTTGTATTCTGTGGGACAGAAAGAGCTGCGGAGCATCAGGTTGGGGACAGAAATGAGTTTGTAGTAGACCTGTGCACTGGAGCTGTTGTTACGCGATTTTCTCAATAAAACATCCAGATGAGGTTGGAGGCTGTATTCAAGCTCCATTGTGCAATTGATCATAGGGTGCATATATTGGATTTTATCAAAGAAACTTGGAAAAGGCTATTTTCTCTTAGGCCACACGAAAAATAAGTCGTCTGCAACACGCCGCCAAGTGGTCGGCCGTGCGGTAATGCTAGAGAATATATTCATCTCGACTGGGCGAAGTATTACTTTTGCAAGGACATGTGAAAGTGAGTATAGTAGTCACGGCGCAATCCGGAGAAGTGAAATTCAAGTTCGCTACTCCTATGTGGGATGATATAAAAAAATTAGCTACCTACTCTACCCCTAAATGTACAGCCATTTGGGAAAACTTGAAGATCATTACCAACAGCGCTACTTGCAATGATAGCTTCTCACTCGAGTTGCTACGAATTTGTAAAACATTCTTCAAGAAACGCCTCCTCCCTACCAGGATACCGCGCGCACAACTAACGTGATACCTCGTATCTTTAATGATTATAACGTCGTATCCATTTATTGTCAAGCCAAGTTACCGCGTTCAAATTGTTAATGCGTTCTATTATTCAGTTTGCAGTTTCTGTCTAACGTCCTGGAAAAAGCAATCTGGTTGATGTGCAAAAGCTTGGAAACTCTTATGTGTCTATTTTCAACGCCAATAAATCGGATCACTAGTATAGTGTTATTATTTCCTACTCAATTGGTACACTGTTCCTCGTTATAAATTTCTCACAGCTGTTTTCTTTATTCAGAGAGGAACAATGCCTAGAAGATGATGTCATTAATTGAAATGTGTAATGCACTGCAAAATGTTTTATTTAAATTAAATGCTGCCTTCCTTTTGGTGCCGCATTGCTCTCGGAACTTGGAGTTTCGGTCCGCGAACTGGTTTCCTGTGTGTTCTGGCCCAGCTACACTAATGTCTATGAGATTAAAATTCATACATCGTTGCAATTAAGTATTGGTACATTAAGGGTCGTTTGTAGTTATCTAAATGGTTTTATCATATTACGGAATGTTGTGCATTTGCAGTAAAGTTATTTAGGAAAGTGGTGGCTTACGTTTACGCAGTTTGAGTGAAGAAAAACTGAAGTGTTTTTAAGGAATTCCAAATTCGTCTGATTTTAAATTTCGATCGCTAGCACTCAAAGCACTCAGGTACTATTTCTCCCTCAGAAGCGTACGAGTCCGGCTTCATGTTATCATTGAAGGAATAGGGAGACATTTATTCCTCTTTGAAGTTGCTAGTTATATAGTTTTTAACGGTCCATTCAGATTTCCGTCAGAAAATTTCATTAAAGCTTGTGAGAATTATCACTTTGAATTGTGGACATCACCTCTACAAATTGCATACCAGTATAATCAGAAAGAAAAGTTCTCGTTTTGAGAATTTTTATTTCGATCTATTTGTTTCTTTTGTTTCTTACGTCGGCCCCCATAATTCACAGGATTTTCCATTTCTCTATGAAAATGATTTCACCAGTCTTGTACGAGTTCATGGATGAAAGATAGCATGTAAAATTATATGAATATGTGACAAAATTGTATTCTTCTCCAGCAATATAATAATACCTAGGGATTTTAAAGCAATTGCACAACCCAAGAAGCAGCTTTCGTTATCCGCTGTTTCGAGTTTCATTTGGTATATAAATGTTTTATCTCAAATTTTTTTACGTACTAACTACTTTGCAGAATCGGAAGGAAGCTGAGCCTGAACTTTAATTTCATAGTGACCAAAAATGTCCAAAATGTCCTTATCTTTTATTTTATTGGAGGTTTAACAACCACTCTGAGCAACTCAATGGGCTATAAGCAGTCACCCGTCCCTAATTTAGGGTCACTGGTTCCGGGGAAGGGAGAAAGCCAGTGCCGTAAGACAAACACAACACGAAGGCCTCACCGTGAGATGCATGCTAATGGCGCACCTCTGAGACACAACACTGGGAAAAAAGAACAACGCCGAAGCACACATTTCAGTCACGAAACTGTCAATTGAATACGTGTGGGTGGTAGGCATGGTGTTCAAATAGCATACACAAAGCACATCTAAGGAAGAACTCCGACAAGGACACAGTTCAGTCGCGAAACTGTCAATTGACAACGTGTGGGTGATAAGCATGGTGTTCAAATAGCATACACAAAGCACATCTGAGAAAGAACTCCGACAAACACATAGTGAGCAATGGAAGCAGATTAACGACAAACTCCCGTAGGCTGACGGCGACAAGTGGAAGACAACAGGAGACGAAACGACAAAATACAATCGGCAGGCGATAAAGTAAGTCATCGGCGAAGCAATGAAAGCAGGAATTGCAGTGAATACACAAGGTGGATTCAATTAAGAACACTGTACAGCACCAGGCGAGAACATGAAGTTTGTTTTCGAAGAAACACGGAGGGAAAACGGCACTGAGCGGAAGGAACATGACGACACAAAGAAGAAAGTTGGATCAACAAGCTGGCCAAAAAGCAGCCCGATGACGAGGCGATGATAACGAGCGCTGTAAAAATAATACACAACCTGCAGGTGAAGGCTGTTGATGAGGTGAAGCAAGCAGTCGGTGCAGTGCAAACACTAGGTGCAGGTAATGAAGGACACTGAAAAACGCAAGGCAAGAAAATGAAACTGTGTGTTAATAAATAGCAGCAAAGTAAATTTTCCGGCAAGCAAAAAATCGAAAAACGAACAAGAACACACTGAGCAACACTGGAAAGCAAACATGACAAAAGGCCCAACATAGACATAAAAAAGATAACAAGTGAGAGAAATAATATCATGGAAGACCGTGAACCACGACGACCCGGACGCCCAGATGGAACAAATATAGGTAAAATATTTGCTGCTACAAACCGGAAAATTTCTTCGTTGACCAGGACAAGGTCGTATATGTGCTGCAAGGGCTAAAGATGATTGCGATATAATTATGACTTTTAGACACAACTAAAAGATTTCCAATAGTGTAAGCATTTTGGAGCCTGATCCAGCTATTTCAATAAGGATTTGTAGGCATAGTATTTGTAGAAATCTTGGCGAGCCGTTCCTTTCTGCAAGAACATAAAGTTATTCTTGCCTCTTACTTCCGCCATCAACCCAGATCCTTTACCTTGGATTCGCCAGCATCATACTTGATTCTAAGAAAGCGGGCGAATTGTTGTTTTTTTTTTAGATGAAACGCTATCCACTTTAAGTATTGATTAGCGGAGTGGTCTCTTCTGTAAAGAACTAAGTATCCATAACTGTCTCTCAATCATCAGAGAAAGTGATTAGCCCGGTGGCGGTGGTTCCTCTTTATTCCTGGAAAGCAGCGACGTGCAAACTTCCAAATGCCTAATCTTGCTGGCAGTTGTCAACTATTACGGCAACCACATGTTCAGCTTTTTGAGATTACCCAGCTCAGCCAGAAGCCGATCAACTGTCTTGTGGTTGACATCTACTTCTGCCCCTATCTCGCGGCACATTTTTCGGGATTCCGCTTTAAGAACACATAACAGAACATCATCAGAAACAGCGAAACTTCGGTAACCACGTGCTTCGTTTTGCAGGTCCGTATCTCCGCTTCAAAAGTTAACGAGCCATCGCAGAAAGTTTTATTGGTTGGCTGTATTCTCCCCAAGCGCTTTGTTAACGCATCGAGCGACAGTTCCTTCAGAATGGCCCTGTTTAAATTCATTCAGGAAGATAACTCTCGAATCCGGAGTCTCTATGTTTCCCTTTCAAGCCACGTAACGTCCAAACACACCACGCCTTAACCTTGCTCTTCACACACCTGCAACATATTAATTGTAACTCTGTGACGTAATATCTGCATAACCTGTGGGTGGTTCCATTCCGCTGTGGTGGGGCCCCCTTGACTGCTCGTTCGCACCGGACATTTCATTTGCTAAAACCCAATATATATTTTTTAAATACTGAATGTATGCAAAAATTTTATTTTCTATTCAATCCATTTCGTTAAATAGCTATATAAAAATCATCACCTCTAATTACAGTGCTTAGGCTGAAGGGTTTGAGTAACACTCTGAGAAACGCACATACTGAAGGACTAGTAATCTGCAACTGATGTGATCATGACAAAAGAACCTGGTGAACGATGTCCGCTATGGAAATCACTGCGTGAATGTTATCGTTCGTGAATCGTTCCAAAAAATGCCTTTCAAATCAGTTTCCCTTTGGTTAGCGGGAAACAAGCGCTAAACGAATAAACTTAAGGAATTGTGAAGAAGATCGAACTGAGTTACGGAATCTAAAGCATTAATGAGTATTATCTGAATTATAACAGTTGACGATTTTCTGTTGGAATCTTTTTCAAATTTCAATGTCTGTTTAAAACATCATATTTTTTATCTCCATCGATATCACTGTATTAACAGAAGTCATCGCTCTTTCCACGTTTATAAGGAAGTCACGGAAAAATTCTCATTGGCCACGACCGGGAATCGCACCCAGGATATTCCACTTACGCGCCGGATATGCTTCCACTGCACCACAGCGGCCTCGAATTCCTCCAGACTCACATACACTAACTGCCAAACCAGTTGGCAGATTGCTTCTTGAAACCCCGTAGAATTCTGGGGATTCACCAAAGATGGTAAGCAGCAACTGAACAAATAACTAAGAGGCGAATCTATAATTAATACAGACAATTGGCGTGGATTAGGAACATCAACATAAGTCACCGCTCTTTCCCCGTTTATAAGTCAGTTACGGAAAAATTCTCATTGGCCGCATTTTTTATAAACGTTTAAAGAGCGATTACTTCTGTTGATGTTCCTAATCCACGTCAATTGTCTGTATTAATTAAGATATCACTGTACTTGAATGAAAAAGAAATACTCTTAGGGACACGTTCAATGCACACATATTTAACAGTATAATTCAATATACGTCGCTTATAAATTTCACTATACACTGTAACAGTATATTCTCTTTCTCAGAAGCGGGAAGGATGATTCGAACAACTTTATCCTCTTCATATTTCTTACTGATCAAAATAATTTATTACACAGCTTAGGTTGCATTGTAACAATTTTGGTTGTCTGATCCATAAAACAATGCGCCGCCCCGGTGGCGCAGTGGTCTAAGCGATGGCCTCTGATCATTCGTCCGAACGGGGTCCGGGTTCGAATCCCGGTGAGGCATGGATGTTGTGTTTGTCTTACGGCACTGGCTCTCTCCTTTCCCTGGAACCAGTGACCCTAAATTAGGGAAGGGCGACTGCTTATAGCCCATTGAGTTGCTCACGGTGGTCGTTAAACCTTCAATCAAAAAAAAATAAAAAAAATAAAAAATAAAACAATGCGTTCTTTGTGGTGTCGAAATCACCGCATATTATTGATTCGTGTAGTTACGATATTTGCGTCTATCCTTGATAAAATCGGATTAAAAGATCAAACGGAAGAGCATAATCCAGAAAATTATCGGAATAAAAAGGGCTACATCGCATTGGTGCCACCGCATATGTTCAGTGTGTACAAAATATTTCAAAGGCACGCAATTCCACTTTTTTGAAAGACCACTAAAACGTTCCACCTGTTCGAAAGCATTCATAAAAAGGAGTTTATGGAGCAAACTGTCGTTGTTATTTACTTTTGAGGAACATAAAACCTAACGCATCTGAAATAGAGATTTTATAGCGTCTTTACAGTTTATAATACATGTTATTAATAAAGATATTCGGAACATATATTCATCAGCAATTGCAACCGGGTAATATGTTCATTACATTCATTTTTGTTCATGCAACAAAAACTTCCACCAATTGCTAAGTACTTTTACCAGTGATTTGTTCTGCACTACTACGTGGAAAGCATATGTGAAATCAGTTAAAAATTATATTTCCTCTAATGGTACATAAAGTCGAAAAACTTCAGTGTTCTTATAACGCCTTTAAATATTGGACTACGAGAACATTGGAAGAACGTACATATTCATATGATTCAAATTTCTTGTCTCACATTTTGTACAAGTGAGTGATGTTACTTGGGAAAAATTGACCTTTTCTTAATGATCATAAATGATCATATGTAGACAATTTTAGGGAAAGATTGTCTGACCTAAGGTCTTAAACAACCCTTAGAAATATGAAGCTAGGAGATTTGGGCTAGAGTGCTCGATAGGAAAGTCACACGGAAGCGAAGTAGAGAGGGTAAGGAAGACATCCCTATTTATTACCGGGGTCCGAGGGTTTAACGTGCCCATCCGTCGCACGGCGGATATTTAGTGGATCAAGCATTCGTACCTGCCTGGGATCGAACCTGAGGTCGTTTCCATGGCGTGACTTGGGAAAATGGTATCCGTCACCAGATGTTTCTGAAAAGACTTTCTGTAATTATTGTAAAACCTTTAAGTTGTACCGGTGTTTATGTTCCTTCACTAAACCAACGTAACTTTCTCTTCTGTAAATTTCAACAAAACTGTTTTTGCTAATTTACTTGAAAAGTATTACATTAAAATAAAATGCTCTAAGAAAATTTCATATCTTCTAGGGTTGTGAAATTCTTTTAATCGAAGTAACCTCATCCGTAGTAATTAGAGATTACGGCAGCTTAAAGCAAAGAATTCCGAATAATATTTGCAAGTACTATGAACGTTTAGTACACCTCACAGGTGATAAAAGAAAAACCAATACTTTTTCTTCTTGATCACGCTATTTATGGTGATATTTTAGGAAACACGTGTATTTTTATTGCCTAATTCTTGACCGAAATCTGTAGACTAAATAAATAGGACATATTCATGGTTTTCAATGTTACTAATTTTGTGTTATCACTGTTAGTTCAATGCTGTAAAGCTAAGCATTCCACTTCTGTAAATCTTGTTCAGTTTTGATTACTTATATTAAATAATTTCATCATTATCACGTTCTTTAACATTCTTTATGATAATAGCTGTGTTATTCCTTAGCTTTGGGAATGGTTTTTAATTTAATGATGCCTGCATGAGGGAGATGTAACTCTGCGAAGAGCTGAGCTTTGATATTCGAAACGTGTTTGAGAAGTCATGCACCGCAGATGATAAATGTAACTTTTTTATGAAATTGCGCGTGGTCGAAATACAAATCAGATCCGTTTACTTCATAACCACATCAATATGGCTTGTATTTAATAAAACATCCGGAAATAATTGTTACCCGCTGCTCGAAATGGGAATTGCAATACAGTATGCAGAGTGCCCGGATGCGCGCGCGTGTGTGTGTGTGTGTGTGTGTGTGTGTGTGTGTGCAAGAAATATGAAACAAAACAAAGGGAATTATATGACAACTATTCAGGCAGTCGAAATTCTGCTTTAGCCTGATGAAATTGACGATAACGAGAAGAGATGAAAGGCGAAGACGAAAGATGCCATTAATGCATGGAATAAAAATGAGAAACCCAGTTCACAAAAAATCAACTGGGCTGAGAAAAGGAACTACACCGTCGCCTGGCTTTCCATATTACAACATCATCCTTTCCTAGAAGTTGAGGATGGTGTGTTCCTTCTCAATACGTTCACGTACATACAGTAATTCTAAGGAAGGTATCAAAATTTGAAAATCATAGAAATACTTATAAACTGCGCAATCAAACATGTTAGTCTACAATTAAAACGTAGTCTTTTTGTCATGAAGATTTTGTGTACAATGGTAACGGGGATTTGAAATATTTCTAAAAACACTTTACCTGGAAAAATCTCGTTATTTCTACAGGAGTCTCAAGCCGTTCTCTTGAAGCATCAAAACCCTAACTCGGATAAAAGGCTTTTATATCATTACACTGGGCAGCAATGAAATTGCTTCTGACAGGAAAGTGTGCAATTCTGTATGAAATTAACCCACTGAACACCAATATCCCCGTGAAAAACTTTCATTGGGTCTTGTTTCGGAAATACAGCTAATGGAACGTTACAAATTTGTAATTTTTAGTAAAGAAGTAGGTATAATGAGTAATATTTTTTTATGTTACATATTAATAAATTAATGATAAATATAATAAATATTAGTAAACGTATATTAAAATGGTACTGAAATAAAAATATAATTAAAACATCAGGTTTATACGGCGTTTTTCGTACTCTTAGGCACCGTCAGACCAGGAAGTATTGCATCATTGGGTGAGAAGTCGGGAGTTCCCGCGACATCCGGTGTAGTATTACCCCATGTGATGCAATCCTTTCAGTTTTAATATCCCAACGGTAAAGAGCTCAGTCCATTTGATTTTTTTCCCTTCATTGGTGAGTGTACTCTCATGATAGCAGCTCGTTAAAGTGATCTTTGTATTGCGACATTACGTAGCTATGCCGCGTGCATGTGTGAATAAGGCGGATAACTTTTGCTATACATGTGGTAAAGTGACATTTGCTGCACAGAAAAAGTCCATCACTCTGGTTGTTAAGAAGGCTTATCATTTGTATTTCGGCTGCAGGATAGGCGACGAGGATAAGGACTGGGCTCCACATGTATGTTGCCGCACGTGTGCAACGAATCTGTCACAGTGGCTTAATAGCAAAAGAAAAACGATGGGTTTTGCTGTTCCCATGATTTGGAGGGAGCCCACAAATCACATAAATGACTGTTATTTATGTATGGTACCACCAGTGGCTGAAGGTATCACAAAGAAGAAGAAATGGAGTGTAGAATATCCAAATATACCTTCTGCTGTACGACCTGTACCTCATTCTAAAGACCTCCCCATTCCTAAGCCTCCGACAAATTTTGTTATCGTTTTAGATGAGGTCCAGGAAGACGATTTGTGTGATCCGAAACCCTCAACGTCACGGATCAATGAAAGCGATTGCGAATATCCATCTTCTGAGTCTATGCCACATAAAATTACATCAGAGGAACTGAACGGCCTTGTTCGCGATTTAACCAAAGTTAAAGCAGAGGTACTAGCGTCAAGGCTTCGGCAATGGAATCTTCTAGAATAAAATGTTCGAGTGAGTTCATTTTGGTATTCGTCACGGACAATTCGAGCAATTCTTTCAAAAAAGTGAAAGCTTTGTGTTCTGTTCCAATATTGACGGCCTAATGCAAGGACTAGGAATACAACATGTTACGCAAGAATAGCGTCTATTTATAGACTCCTCCAAGTTGAGTCTTATGATGGTTTTACTGCATAACGGGAATCAGCTACCGTCCATTCCAGTTGCACATGCGGTGCACATTAAGGAGACCTACAACAACCTTAAACAGCTGTTAGACAGACTTAATTACAAAAATTATGGTTGGCTTATTAGTGCTGACCTGAAGGTAGTGTTTCTGTTAATGGGCCTTCAGCAGGGATACACAAAGCACTGCTGTTTTCTTTGTCACTGGGATAACCGAGCTACTTGTCTGCACTACATCGATAGAGACTGGCCTCCTAGGACGTCTTTGACACCTGGACAAATGAATGTTCAGAACCCTCCACTCACAGATCCTCAGAAAGTCATACTACCCCTCTGCACATAAAACTCGGTCTTGTAAAGCAATTGGTTAAAGTCATGGACAAAACTAAACCAGCGATCAGGTACTTGCATGACAAATTTCCTCAACTGAGCGAAGCAAAAAAAAAGAAGGAATTTTTGTGGGTCCGCAGATCCGACAGCTATTTCAAGATTCGCAGTCTGAGGACATGCTTCAGTGTGATGAAAGAGAAGTGTCGGATGCCTTTTGTCAACCATCAACAAACTTCCTGGGGAATTCCAGGGTTGAAAATTACGAAGATCTCATTACCGACCTGCTTGCTCTGTATCAAACATTTGCCTGTAATATGTCTTTAAAACTCCACTTTCTGGATTCTCACCTGTATTTCTTCCCCGGATAACTGTGGCAAATTTATTGATGAGCATGGTGAACGGTTTCATGAAGATATGGCCGTACTGGAGCAACGATACCAGCGAAAGTGGTCCACTTTGATGATCGCAGACTATGTTTGGACACTCTTCAGAGGTGCCCCTCTGGTAGAATACAACCGAAAGGCAAGGAGAAGTAAAACGTCATGAACTGGTAACTGATTTCTATCTATGCATGAAAAGCTGAAGTACATATCTCAAAACTACATTTAATACAAATGTAAAAAAAAAGAAAGAATTACACTATCTACTTTTAATTGTACTATAAAAAACAACACTTACTGTTTCGGATTGTATTTACTTCAAACGAAGTGTAATGTAACGCATGCAATATATATCATCATCATCATCATCATTGTCAACCATTATCAATCCACTGCTGGACTAAGGTCTCCCCAAGTTTCCTCCACAACAGTCTGTCTTGTGCCAGTCTCCTCCATGTCACTCCCACATATTTTCGAATTTCATCCACCCATCTCCCATGTGGTCTTCTTCAGGGTATTTTCCTGTCCCTTGGAATCCAATCTAAAATTACGGCTGTCCATCGATGGTCTGTCCTTCTGGCAGTATGTCCAGCCCACTGCCATTTCAAGGATATAACTCTGATCAAGATGTCTTCCACTCTTGTCATTTTTCGGATCCACGAGTTCCTCTTCTTATCTCTCCTGGTTACACCAAGCATGCACCTCTCCATGCTGCTTTGAGTTGTCTGCAGCCTTTGTATGTCTCTTTTAGTTAAGGTCCACGTCTCTGCACCATACGTAAGCACTGGAAGGATGCATTGATCAAACACTTTTCTTTTAAGACATAATGGCATATTGCTCTTGAAAATTATGCTGTTTCTTCCAAACGTTCTCCAGGCAAGTTTTGAACGCTGATTAATTTCTTCATCAATGTGACCCTCACTTGATATCTGCTGTCCAAGATAAACATATGTATCTGTTATCTCCAGTTTTTCTCCATCGATCGATAAATCTTCATTTCTTGTAAAAGCATTGAACATCACTTTTGTCTTCTGAAAGTTCATTTTTAATCCCACTTCGTTACTCTTGTCAGCAAGTTCCTGGATTATACTCTGCAGCTCTGATGTGGTAGTTGAAAAAATGACTACATCATCAGCAAAGCGAAGGTGGGTTAAATAAGCTCCATTAACCTTTATCCCTTTGTTTTCCCAGTTCAGTGATTGAAAGACATTTTCCAATGTGGCATTAAAGAGCTTCGGAGATATGGTGTCACCTTGTCTCACTCCCTTTCCAATTTTTATATGTGTTGTATTTCAAAACAGCCGAATCTTTGCAGTTGCATTTTCATAGATGTTATTAATAATATTAATGTATGCATCTTCAATACCGCAGGATTTCAGAGCCATTGTAACTGCTGATGGTTTCACCGAATCAAAGGCTTTTTCATAATCGATAAAAGCCATGCACAATGGAAGTTCATATTCCCTCGCTCTTTCAATTAGTTCTCTCAGTACATGGATATGATCTATTGTGCTGTAGTCACTCCTGAGTCTAGCTTGTTTTCTCGGTTGAGCCATGTCCAGTGTTACCTTCAAGCTGTGTGAAAGAACTTTAGTGAAGATTTTATATACCACTGAGAGGAGGCTGATATGTCTGTAGTTCTTGAGATCCTCAATGTCACCTTTTTTATGTAGCAGGATCATTGTATCATTGTTCCAATCCTCAGGAATCTTCCCTTCATTAAGGCATCGAGCGAAAATTTGGGCGAGTACTGTTTCAATTTCTCCAATTGCTACATTAATTCCATCTTCTCCTGGAGCTTTCACCCGCTTCATGTTCTTGATTGCATGAGCAACTTCTGCTGGGAGGACTGGAAGAACTCTGGGACCTTTCATGATGTCTGGAGTACATGTATCATCCCTTTCATATAATTTGAAGTAGAAATCTTTCGCTCTTGTCAAAATTTCGCCTCTATTTCTTGTTACAGAGCCATCTTCTTTTCTCAGAACCATAATCTGTTTTCTTCCCTTACTGAGATGTACCTTTGCTATCTTTAGGCTTTGGTTGTTTTCAATTGCTATCCTCACTAGCTCACAGTTGAATTTCCTTACGTCTTCAGTGACACTTTTTCGTACTGTCTTGCATAGCTGTATATATTACACTTTGGAAGTCACATCTTCTTTAGCTGTCCTCATCTCTCTTCTTTTTTGCATCCACATTTTGGTTTTTCCTGATAATTTGTTCACATGCAACTTGTTCTTAGACCCAGCTAATTTTGTTGCTGTTTCCATAAGAGCTTTGGTTTCTTTTCTGTTAACTTCAGAAATATCCACTTCTTCCGATGTTAGGCCTTCTAAAGCAGAGAATCTGTTCTTCAGTTCCAACTTGAAAGTATTATGGTGTATTTTAAGGTTGGTTATGTCAATACATTTGGTTTGTCTTATGAGCTTGCCACGTTCCAGTTTAGTGTTGAGGTGCATCTTACATCTCACCAATCTATGGTTACTACCTGTGTTGAACTTGTTCACCACACTGCAGTCTTCGATGACGAATTTTTTGTTACACATAATAAAATCAATTTCACTTGTCGTCCCAATTGGATGTCTCCATGTCCATTTCCTGTGTGGCTTTTCCTTGAAAAAGGAGTTCAAGATGAAAAATCCTTCTGCCTCTGCAAACTCAACGAGAGTATTTCCACGCTGGTTTCTGTTGCAGTGACCGAATTTACCTACTGAAGTTTCATTCTGTTGCCGTTGCCCTATTTTTGCATTGAAATCTCCCATAATTATTTTCAAGTGCTGCTTACCTTTATTATTTAGATGACAAATTTCCTCATAAAATTCTTCAATTTCTTCTTCAGGATGACTTGTGGTGGGTGCATAAGTTTGAATAATCTGAGCCTGGTATCTTTTCGAGAGTTGGATAACAAGTCGTGCAGCTCTGTCAGAGGAACTTTCAACTTCTACAACTTTATCCTTCAGTTTCTTGTTTATTATAAATCCAACACCACTAGTTCTGCCAGTATCTGTCCCACGATAGTAGAAGAGATGTCCACTTTTCAGTTCGATGAGATCTTCTCCTTTTCTACTTACCTCACTTAGCCCCACGATGTCCCACTTGATCCTATGTAGTTCCTCTTCCAATTCAAGAAGCCTTGAATCAGAAAATAGGGAGCGTCCATTATACGTAGCCATGGTCAACATCAAATGGCAGCCTAGTGCGGTCCTCCGGGGATTCTTAGCACCCTCTGCCTTCATGTCGCACATTCCAGCTGCCGGAGACTGAGGGCCAAGATTTAAGTTGTAGAGTCCTTTTGGATGTGTTTGGCCATAACTCACCACGCTGGCCAAGCGGGTTGGTGAGTGTGGCATAGCATTTCCTCTAATCCCGATGGTATAGTTATACCGCTATTGGCGGTCGCCAGAGCCCCTTTAGTGGGAACAGGATGCACCACGAGAAGGCGGGGTTGACATTTGTCAAGGAGAGGATGTGATGTTGCGCATCACCTGACCTTACATAATGCAATATATATATATATATATATATATGAAGACGTACATAAACACTTGTCGCGATTGCTAAGAAACACTTGCATGCTATTTCCAGCTGCCGGAGACTGAGGGCCAAGATTTACGTTGTAGAGTCCTTTTGGATGTGTTTGGCCATAACTCACCACGCTGGCCAAGCGGGTTGGTGAGTGTGGCATAGCATTTCCTCTAATCCCGATGGTATAGTTATACCGCTATTGGCGGTCGCCAGAGCCCCTTTAGTGGGAACAGGATGCACCACGAGAAGGCGGGGTTGACATTTGTCAAGGAGAGGATGTGATGTTGCGCATCACCTGACCTTACATAATGCAATATATATATATATATATATATATATATATGAAGACGTACATAAACACTTGTCGCGATTGCTAAGAAACACTTGCATGCTATTTCAATGGGAGATATTTGGTATAAAGGTTTGCAGACTGCAATCAAAATGTCCTAAAAACTATTTTAGAATAATAACTCTCCTGATATACACATGTAAAATCTGTTAGAAACATATGTTTTGATCATGATTTTTAATTTTGTTAAGTGTTTGAAGCTCTTTAATTAGCAGCATAAACAAATATTTATAAGGGAAGCGCATCGAGAGTTGCAGGCAAATTATATGCTTCGCTCCCATTGAAATAGCATGCACGTTTTCCTGATCAATGGTCATAAAGTGTACCTGCATATTACAATCAAACCGTAACCAATTCAACTTTTTTATGATCATATTTCGTTTCAGCACATCGAATTCATTAAGAAATGTCTTTTTTTATCTCGGAAGCATGAACTTCACCAAAAATTGTTGTCCGGTGTAATTTGTGATAAAAGACAAGCCTTTATTTCAGAAAACTTAGCAACTTGACAGAGATATGTTGGACTGTTCGTCATAGTTCGTTATCTACAGTGGTTGATCAATAATTCATAATGAAAACGTTTGTTATGGTCTCAAATGATGCAAATTGTGTGACTTCACAAAGCCATTTTTTTACACACGGAACATGTTGTTTCACCATCGAAACCTACTGAGACAACGACGATCTCATTCCTAGAAATTGTCGTTGTGCCACATTTAGTCCTCTTAGACAAACAATGTAGGACAGGAGTTTACCACTGATTGGGTCCCGGGAATATCATGCAATGATGATATTTCACGTTGTGAATTGATGTGTCTCCACTAGTAGTAAGCTAAAGGCCTCTAGCTTATTTTATTAATTCCATTTGTGAATATAGCATTAAATATCACCTATATGCCCCGACATCCATTTCTTCGGATAAATGCAGTTACATGAAATCAAAACGGGTAATGCATCTTGTATACATGTCATATTGTATCACGTTGCATAAATCCTGTCTTCCACCTAAATGCATTTATTTTCGAAATTTCGAACACTCCAACCTATGGATTCCTTTCATACATATTCTTTTGCTAAGTGACCGCCTCTAGGTAAAATTTACGTAACATTCCTATATTTTGTAATATCACGATTTTTGAAATCACAGATTGATGAAATGCATACTTGTTGTCTTCGCTGTTAAAACAAAGCAGAGGCAGCACCGTAAATAAAATTCTTTGAATAAGATTTGTGATAACAATTTTGGAAGGAAAACGATTCTTCACTTCTGTTCTTACGGCCATATAAATTTGGAGTTCACAAATGGAAAGTTGAATCTGTCACCTTCTTTCACGGCAGGATTTGTCAATATGACGTAATTAGAAACCATAACTTTCTTACTTATCCGTTCGTGTTTCTGAAACTTTTCTAGGTAAGTAAATAATCCAGTATACGTATCAGGCTACACAACCATTTTATGCGTCGTCGAACAAACAAATTTTTCTTATTTTTGGAGCACATTTATTCACACAATTTGGGTAATGCACCATCAAGCTTTCTCCTGTTTGATTAACACCCTTCGCCAAACAAAATGTTGGATAATCTCGTTCCTTGCAGGTTGTTCGCGTACTCCTAGACAGATACAAGGAGAAAGTTTCTTCTCAATAACACTTTACACCCTGTGATTCAAAATACTGAAAAGTTTGTTCCATTTCTCTTTTTTCTAATGCTTTGGACTTGACCAATTTATGAGACAAATTTTTTAGCGGATTCCCGGTGTAGTGCGACACCATATTCTGGTAAACCTTCTAAAATTCTAACGTATTTTAAATCTTAGAAAAATCATATATATTAAGTAAACAAATAAGTTTTAAAGCGTACGACGTGTTATTTTCTTTCAAATTACATGTTGCGTGTATGACAATGCAACATGTAATTTGAGAGAAAACAACAATACCTTTACGAATCAAAATATGCGTCGTCATTGTATATCACCTACAGTCATCGGTCGAGCAATTAACGAATTCTTGCCATGAAGAATATTTCCTCGTGTGACGCGATGAAGTCGTCAATACATTTTTGCACTACGACACATGTCCGGAACCGTACAGCAGCCAAACAATGCTGCATCGATTGCAACAAATCAAAGTCTGAAGGGGCTGTGCCGGGACTATACCCCGGGTGCTCCAATACTTCCCAGCAAGCGTCAATAACGTTTTTTTTAACTGATTTCGCGACATGCGGTCTAACGTTGTCATGCAGTAATTTCATGGGAGGCAATCATCTGCCTGTGAGTGGATGTTTCCGACAGATTTCCTGATTCAATCCTTGCAATTGTTGCTTGTAGCGATCAGAAGAAACAGTTTGGCCCTGTTCCAGTAATTTAAAATGGAGAACAGCTTTAATATCCCACCAGATGCACAGCAGAATTTTCTTGGAGTGAATTTTGCGTTTCGGTGTCTCAGTCGTTGCTTCCCAGTGATTTTTGCGTTTGTGATTGTCGTACCATACTTGCTTTTCGTCACCCGAAACGATATTCCAAAAAAATACTTTCTCTGTTATTTATTCAACAGATTCAACCACTTCAGGACACGCTCATACTTGTTCCTCTGACTCAGGTCATATGGCAGCCATTTTCCTTCCTTCTGAATCTTTCCCATTGCGCGTAAACGACTGTAAATAGTTTGTTGAGTTACCCCAGTTGTTCAGTTAGTGTTTTGTGCGTTTGAGATGAATCTGAATACAGCATTGCTTGCAGTTATTCATGTGCAACCTTCTGCGTGGCCCCGCTGCTTTCTCGATCGCGATCGCTACCATCAAAATCACCTGCTTTAAACCGTCTAAACCAAAACTCATACGTGTTTTTCGATACAATAATCTGCCACGGAGCAGAAAAGATCAATGCACTTGCTTTTGCAGCACTTTTTACTTGGTGAATATTCGTAAAGAATGTAATGTCGAATAAATGCAGTATCTCATGCCACCTTTCGCCTGCCGATGTGCAAGTGTGTTTGACTGTTGGGCGAACTTTTGTGTCACATTGTATACTATGGACCAGTTTCTGTCACATGACAACAACGCGGGGTAATGTCTGATATGTACATTAGCGGCATGCGTATTGTACACGCATGCCGCTGTGCCACATTTAGGCCTCTTAGACAAACAATGTAGGACAGGAGTATACCACTGATTGGGTCCCAGGAATATAATATGCTATTGCATATTATATGCACGTAATATAATAATATTCGACATTGTCGAGTTTCAGTTTGTTCTTTACGCACTATCTTATTAAAAAGTGAATATGAATTTTCCAATTATTAGTTTTACTTTTCGTCTTAAAATATCCTTAACGAACTGAGAAATCCAAAGAAACTTCGGAACAATTTAAAACTGTCTTTCTACATTTTAATGCTGTTCATGAAATATCGCTAAGCTTTTTTTTTTTATAATGATACTTATCACTTTATTTCAGTAGCAGCAAACCGTGATTTCTGAAGGGAAATAATAGAATCATCTTTTCTCAAACAAACCGAAAATCCCTCCATAGTTCGAACCCATCTAACTGGAATGGTCAGACGCGAGGTCCTGAGATCATTGCGACAGAAGAACAGCATTTTTCTCATTCAATGGTTTGCAACGAATGTTTTCAGGACAGCTTCGAAGTCCAGATAATTGAATAAAATCCACAACGAGAAATATCTGCAAATCATCTTTCTTTGAATTAGAGAATCGATTCTAGTAATCAAGGGTTCTCAACAAAATAAATTTCGTAATTATTTCTCCCGCGCTTTTTCAGACACACTGAAAATACTTCTAAATATTCAATTTGTCTAGATTTCACGATTTAAATCTAATTATATTTGCTATTGGAAGAAGGGAACATCCGACTCATTCATTGTGGCTGCCAATATACACTGAAGAGCAATTAAATTAGATACAGCTGGCGTTATGCAAATGTGGCGCTGTGGGCGGCCCTGTAAACGGAAACGACATGACGTATGCAGCGATCCGACAATATAAGGAGTGATGTGACGGGAATCAGTAAGAGTCGGACGCAATATGGGTAGACGAAGGATCTAAGCACATTTAATCGTGGGCAAATTGTTGGGGCCGGACGAATGGGTCACTCCATCTCGGAAGACGTGCAAGCACTGGGATTTTCACGAGCAACTGTGTCATGGGAACACCGTTAGTACATCGAATCCGGTAAACCCATCCCTCCCAGGGCCGACTGCCGTGGACAACAGCTTGTGGATTAGCGGGGTCATCGTCGGGTAGCTCGCATTGTAACAGCGGATAGACGGGTCACAGTGCAAGAAATCACTCGGCAATTTAACGCTGGTGCACAAAAACGTCTAAGCAGCCTCACCCATCAGAACCATCTAAGCGCTATAGCGTACAGAAGCCATCGTCCAACGAGGGTACAGCTTCTGGCCGCACGTCACAGGGTGCAAAGATTATCATGGGCGCGGGAACATCGCCACTGGACCCTAGACATGAGGGAAAATGTTGCCTGGACTGATGAGTCCAGAATCACGTTGGTACATGTGGATGGCAGGTTACGAGTACGGCGCAAACCACATGAAGCGATGGATCCTTCTTTACAGCAGGGTACTCTTGAAGAGGGTGGGGGTGGCATTCTCGTCTGGGGACTTTTTACGTGGACTGAAATGGAACCCCTGGTACGTGTGACATCGTCCCTCACAGGCTAAGACACCTGACCGTAATTCCATCGAGATAGATGTTCAAGGTTTTGACTCCCCTCTATCAAATCTTCGTGAACTGTGGAAGCTTGTTAAGGTTTCGTTGATCCGTATGGCTTCCCAACGCTTCCGGTGTCTTCCCGAGTCCATGCCGAGACGAATCGCCGCCGTTATCAGGACGAAAGGTGATGCTAAACGTTACTAGACAGGTATCTCTAATCCAATTGCTCTTCAGTGTATTTCAGGAGATGTGGAAATGTGACGCTACGTGATGAATATTTTTACCTTTTGTATGAAGTATAACGGTCTGTAGAGAAAGTTTCCAATACAACCTATTCTACCGGTACAGAAACATCTTTCCATTTACAGCAATGCCATGTGAAACACGATGGCAAAATTAGGGCGATAGTGTTGTTAAGCTTTGTCTAGAGCGCAATTTGTAATCACTGCCAAATAAAGGCATTAAAAAAATCCGAATGGAAAAGCGCAATTTCTCATGCGCTGAATTTTGAGAGCTTTTATATTTGTCACGTGCGCAATTGGGGGACCTTTTTCTATTTCACAGGAGAGAGGATTGCATCTTTTTATTAGACTTACTAAAGGAAAGTGTTATATATAATTTTTCAAGAAGTTTGTTTAATGCAAATGCATTGGCTTTGAATTCTCCAGTTTCCAATTATAAACAACTTAAACTATCAAACTTCAGAGTAAGAGAAGTGTAAAACCAAATTTCCCGCATTTCTAATTTAGGTTCCCATGCTTGCTGATTCTACTTTAAAAGTACCTTTCCTTTTTACAAAGCAAACTGGTTTCTGTTACCAAACGAAATTGCTTACGTTTCCAAATAATAGAGAAATGCATTTTTTTTCTTAAACTGGCTGAAGTGTTAATATTACTAACACCTAAGAAAATGTTTTATTCAAGCACTTTTCATCCCTTTGGAAACCTGTGCTTTCTAAAAACAATTCTTAAAAATATGATGTCAAACAGGTTTTCGTACTGTCCGATGTTACCACGTCTTTAATACGAACCCGATGAAAGTGTTCTTGAACCTTTAAATTTATTGCTACTGAAGTACCACTGGTGATCTAGTAAATTTATTTTTAGTATAAATATATATATTTCTTATTAATTAGTAAAAGCTCTTAATCGAAAACATAAAGAAATTAGTTGCATTATAGTTTTGCCTTATTATTAATACTTTACTTTCATATTTCAAATAATTACATATTTGTCGAAGCATATGCACCACTGATCTGTAATTAAAATTCTTGTAGATGTGAATTAAATGAAATTCCATGCCTTGAAGTAGATATTGTTTTTCAGATATGGGATACACTTAAGAACTCCTCTGAAAGACCAATGCTATCTTCTTCTAACGTCCTTTTATTTTAATGAATTTCCTTATAAGAACGACTTCACGATAGAATTCAAAATTTTAACAACGTACAGAAATTGCATTTTTTTTTGCATTAGAGATATATCTGAAACTGTCGTTGTAAATCACATTAAAGCATAATATTTCTGAAGAATACGAATCCAGGCCTAAATGAAATACTTCGTGAAGGTATTACATATATCCTTAAAGGATTGGAAAGCAAAGGAACATTTGGCTAAATCCTTCATATGCAAATTTAGTTTTTCCTTTCTGACCTTATACGGGTTAGTATTGTGGTGAAGCCGAAGAGCCGACGATTAGCCAATTGTATTTGTTGCTTTAAATTTCCACCCTTGAAACAACAAAGATAATTTCAGATTTTAGAAAACATACTCCATACCACTAGGCTTTCATTATATCTCTCGTGAATATGATAATTTTGCTATTAATGAATTCACATGTAAGAAACTGATACGTCCATTTACAAATTTGAAAATGCTCTCACTACTGACAAATAAAAAGCTTTATTTAAAAATATGTTGAATCAATTTAAAAAAATTCATGTCTATTTCCAAAAGAATCCCGTTTTTTACTCCTTGCATTTTGCCACCTATGTGTGATACGTTCTTATACACATACACTCACTTTCAAAAAAATCTGAGAACCAAGAAAAAACCGTGCGACTAACGCGAAACTCGGCGAATAGCTACGGGGAGGGCAGATATGCAAACGATTAAAGTTTCGTGAGATTCCGCATTCCTGCGCGTCAAAGACCGGCGCTGCAATCGCAATCCTTATAAAGCGCCGCGCGGGAGACTCCACATTCCTGCCGAAGTGCACGATAAAAGTCAGGTGAGGTCACTGAGCTATAGATAAGCTGAGGAGCCGCCATAAATGTGCGTACGGGCCACTGAACAAGGCTGTATCATCGGAATGAGAGAGGTAGGGAGTTCGGCGAGCCGAATCGACCGCCATTTCGGCCGGTCGGACATTACATTGCGATCGTGTTGGAAGTACCCGGACACGGCGAACTAGCTCTGGCCGAAGCAGACACAACGCCAGAAGAGAGGACCATGAGCGCGGGAGATAGGCCCTCACAGATGCAACGAGCTCATTGTCTAATATCCAGAGACATGCAGTGGCTGTACAAGGGACTCCTGTGTCCGCCAAAAACATTTCCAGACGAACGGCAGAGGGCGAAACTGCACTCTCAACGGCCCTTAGTTTTCAGCCATTAACATCTTCCCATCGTCGGAGTTACACTAATAAATACAATAATACTCTAAGTTCCTTTAACACACTAATACACCGATACAGTAAGTTTCACTAATAAATATTGAAAATCATTGGCGAACTTAAATTCTAAATTTGAACATCAAACATTTTTAGCCTTAAAAGGAAATAAACTTCTAACTATTCTCTTTAACAAAAAAATAAGTAGAATCAAGTGTTATACTAAAAAGGAATCAGAGTTTGAACGTAGTGCATGAAACCACAATATCCACGAGTTATTGCTGATAAAAAAGTCGACGTAAAGTCAATTGTAAATTTAAGAGTTCCATGATAGTGACCAAGTTAGTCAAAAATGGAGGATGAATGAGCCTGTATAACACGGAATACGAGTGAGCATGCAAGATAAATTGATTTGGCAAAAGATTCTGTAATCACAGAAGTGTGTGGACTTACGATTACATCCAGCCTTTTACAGATGTCGACATATGGCATCCATGTAAATTATGGGCAATGATCTCGTGTCCGCTCGTCACTGCTCGCCGGAGTAAGATGTCGTACACAAAGAAGCAGCGCGTGTTTTTCGTTAAGAATTACTGGCTTCCCAATCCTGTTGCTGCAATACAAGTGGCCTACCGACTTGAGTACGGTGTTCGTGATGGTCCTGACCGAAAGACGATTCTACGATTCGTGGAGAAGCTGGAAGAAATATGTTCATTAATACAGAAGATAGAAGAAATAGATTCATTTTGCACTGAGTGAGAAAGGGATGTACAACACTCCGACAAGTGTGCCGCAGTGTACATAAGATGTTCGTAAGAGATTGTTTCGCTCCTCTGGGAATCATGGCTTCATTTTCCTCAGGTAACCAGCTATTCTTTGACGAAGTGCCAAAGAAAAACTGAGCACGCAAAATTCAGGCCTCACAGAGTGATAGCTGTACACCAGCTAAAGAGCCCGAGAAAATCAACAGGGTACGTTACCGCAATCCATTCATCAACTGAGTGGAAAGAAATCCTGGAATAATGACAGTCAAATGTTTAACAAATTAAGTTTGGTTCGATCTCTCAGGATATGTAAATTTTCCGAACACGGGGGTTTGGACGTCATAAAACTCTTACGCGACCATGAGAGACCACTTCATCTGCTAACTCTGAGTCTGTGGTGTGCAATGTCCGATAAGCATCATTGGATGGCCTTCGTCGTTTTCATGGCCTTCGCTGTCCAACTAGACGACATCAATTGTTGACTATATCTTGTGGCAGCGTACTCAATTGGTTGATCGGCGTAAAGTCAGTTTGCCTACTTCATATAAAGTTGGGCTTGATGAATAACTTTGTAAAAGCTCTTGATAAAGACGGCCATGCCTTTAATAATTTGAAAGACATTTTTCCTACGTTGAGTGAATCAAAGCTGAAAGAAGGTATCTTCATTCGGCCACTAATCAGGATATTGTTTAAAGATCCAACCTTTGCTGCTAAGCTCACACATCTCGAGTTAGCTGGTTGGACCATTTTTAAAGCCGTTGTGTACGACTTTTTGGGCAACAGAATACACTATAACTATGTTTCCATAGTGACTGGTCTATTGGACAGCTACAAGAATATGGGATGTTCAATGTCATTAAAATTTCACTTTTTACACTGGCACCTTGACTTTTTCCCGGAAAACTTGGGTGCTGTTAGTGACGAATAGGGTGAACGCATTCATCAAGACATCTATTCCATGGAACATCGTTACCAAGGACACTGGAACTCTTCGATGATGGGAGAAAACTGTTGATTTCGTTTTAGGGAGACTCACGAGATAATGTACAAAAGAAAAGCATCGTCATCCCATTTCACCAAAGAAAATTTACATTTTACTTCATCATATGTTTACTTCGTGAATTTCCGTGCATTATCTTATTGCAATTTGTTGTATATATGATCTTTTTACTTGATTCGGACAACATTACTGCGTTCTGATTGTTATGTTAGTTTGTATTTGGAATGGTCAATATTATCCAATATCATATTGTTGTTATTTTATTACTGATGAATATCTCAGACATGCGACGTCATAGAACAAATATGTTTTGCCGCTGAATTCAGCACCTCCAAATTAAGTAAGTCAACCCGTTTACAAACCAGATACAGAAAAAAAAATTTGTTGTCTAGTGTTATTTGAGATATTGCTGTGTTAATTCTTATTTAATATATGTTGTCTTCTGATTCCATTCGAATAATTTGTGAGGCAAAAATAAATGCAATAATAGTATTAGTATATATTCGTGCACACGTGAATTCGAAGTTGATGGAGCAGCCAATACCCATAGCACGATGTATCAAGTCCAGCTGGGAAGAAACACAAACACACTCCATTCCGGCTTAAGTTTATTATGCCTGTATAAATACAAGTTTAAAATTATTAGACTTTTCGGGTTTACACTGGACCCATTCTCATATAAATAAACGATTATATAGAGGGAATCTTTTAAATATGCAAATATAATGTTCGCGTCACATATCGCTCTGTCTATATAGTCGTTTGTGTATCTGAGGATGGGTCCAGTGTGTACCAAAAGGTCTCATAATTTTAAACTTGAATTTATACAGGCATAACAAATATAAGCTTGAATGTAGTGTGTGATTCTTCCGAGCTGGACTTGATCCATCGGGCTATGGGTATTGGCTGCCCTATCATCTTCGAATAAATGCAATATTCTTATGCTTAAAACGAAACAGATCTGGTATTTTTTTACGTTACGGTGCCTTCCCGTTAAGCATGAATTTGCTGAACAAAACTAATATTAAAAAGAAGACAACAGGTTTTAAGAAAAAAAAATTAAAACTATAAAAATGGAAAAACAATTACATTCAATTCCAAGTCGGAATAAAAAATGCATTGCGATTCGTCTTTTACTGGGTTTCTCACACATTACCGTTTTGTTTTCTATTGTTATACTTCTGTGTTTTAATACTTCGTTATAAGAGCTCCGTCATGAAAGTGATAACAACTGAAGTGAAGATTGCCGCACACATTGCAAAACGAGTAGTGAATGCACCAACATTATTCTTTAAACCACATAAAGCTGAAGTCAACTTTCCAAAATAAATATTGACGAAAAAACAAACGGCCGAAATCTAAAAAACGTTTTATTTAATATTAATTTTCTTTCCAAATAAAATCTAACAGTAACTAATTTTCATTCAGTGTCGTGTTAAAGATTGATGATTGCAAATCGTAAGCCTATATATTTCAGTTTTACTGCTGGAAAGAAAAACAATTATTACACAAGATTTAAATGGTAATTATTATCCATCTCGAAAAAAACTTTAAAATCATTCTTGAAACAAAAGTCAAAAAAACGATTTAGTTGACGTGTGAACCAGGGAAAGCAGACTATTGTTTTTAAAAGGGAATGTTCATAGTTCGTTATGATTGTTTGTAATGAATATTATTTTCCAGGAACAGCTAAAATTCAAGTAAAACGGACTTGAACATATCACCTAAAGTTTAACGCATAAAATATTGTGACGAAATCAGCCAAAATAATGTTCTAAGTGTGATTATTTTTATTATTATGAAGTAACTGAAGTATTAAATTACCAAGTTTTGTGAAATGTGTAAAAATATATTGACAACACTCAAGGGAAAAAATCCCAAATTCTTGAGGATATGATTTATTTTACAAGGTATGTTGTTTGTGAAACCGTTCGTATTCAAATGTTTAGCTGTTTGAAAAGTCATATTGGATTGTATTTACAAAAACATCTACACTGTACCTGATATTTAGTATACAAAAGAAAAATTGAACAAAAAACAATATTAATAACCACATATGGGTCAGCTAGTACACACACATACATAATGCTATCCACTACGCCCACGGAGTTACCATCCGAGTAATCGCAGGTTGGATGCCAGACTTTGACTTTGACTACAAATTGCCTACCTAAAGAAGTGTCAAAACACATGCAGTACCATATGTCGCCATCTAGTGCAATCAACATCAGTTATAAAGATAATTTCCAACATGCTCTAGTTACGAATTTGGATGCTGAAAATTCTCCACTTCGTCAGGGTGATATTAAGATAGAGATTGACACATAGTGTATCGATCGAAGGGCCATTTCGACAAAAAAGTTAGTCTCCAGCGAGAAGCAAATGGTATTACCCCGTTATGGCGCTACCACAAGATATAGTCAACAATAAGCCGGAGATGTTTGTGGGGAAACTAAGCCGAAGATCAAGCCTACCCGATAACAGGCCAAGACATCAGATTCAGTCTAGAAATGATACTTTTATGTAACTTCCTGTTTTGACTTTTCCATTCGATAAACCCCATGCCTGGCATTTCCTAACCTATTACACTGGATAATTCATATGAACAATGAATTTTTGGTGCACTAAAATTCCATTGTTTGGCATTCTCTCATTTTACCAATAGTGATATGTGAATGAACCACAGACATAGAAACCGGCATTTTATTAGACGGTGAGGTACTCAATAGCATTCTTGGTGTAAACACATGCTAGCCGAAAAGTATAGTAATTTTTCACATTCAGAATTAATGTACGAGTGCTTTATGTTTGCTATAAGAAAGAAAAATCTTCCAAAATGACTATCTTTGTGAGATATTGCTTGAGTAACCGTACAGATCTCAAGCAATAAACCAACTTAATTATCAGCATGGATTCGAATTTCATTCCGCAATTTCTCACGTGCTGCACTTCCAGGTCGTAACCTGTTTCTTGTTATTCAGTCTTTTGTTTTAGTCGCTTAAACCCACAAATATGTCCAGGGTATTGTGAAGTGTAATGTGTCAATTTCAGTCGTTGCAAAAGCTTCTTTTTTTCGAGTAATTACCTTTTAGCACTTTATTCTTTTTTGTACAGATTTCATGTTGTATTCTCCAAGAAATGAACCCAATTAAAAAATTCGTTGCCTTCTGTTTCCGGAGTGTATAATTCGCGTATAGTATAAAATACTGTCATGAATATGTATCAAATTCGGTTAGTACAAAGGAATTTCTTTGTAAAACCCTTATATCTGAAATATTATATACCGTTAGGATATGATAACCAAATACACCGTAATTTCAACAGAGACAGCATAAGCAATTAGGAAGTTCGATGAATACAGATTGGATCACATATCATTAGCAATTTTTAATATTCCAAAAATTAAAATATAGAAACGCTTTTAAGAACTCTATTTGCTTTTTATCTGATTTTGTAACCCTGTATGTTTGCCATTCACTTTGAGACGACAACCTATAGTTTTCCGAAGAAGAAAGAACCATTCCTTTTTGCTTGATTTGTTCACCATCATATTAGACTCACTAGAGGAGTTCATTTTGGTTTCAGTGCTGATTTTCATACTGAATTATGACGACCTTGAGAACGTAATCTGAAATGAGCTTCAAATTAGGATATATTTGAATTATGCTTCTTATAAGACGCTTCGATCTGAGGTATTTTGCTCCTGCAGTTTTCATGTTCTAGAAATGATATCAAGATAATAGTTGGAATATGAAAGATTTCTCTGGCAAATATAATCTTAGAGTTTTTATTCTCGCAGCTGGGTAAATGTCGTTCATTTCTTTACGTCATGTAACAGTTATTTTTTAAGTGAAAATGTCTGTTGTTTCAGCTTTTATTAAACAAAACAATGGCTCTACAGCGAAAATACAGTTTATTTCTTAAAAGAATGTGGTTCAACATTTGAAAGAGATAACCGAAAATTTGTAAGTAATGCAGCCATTTATAGCTCAGTTGCATATTCGCTTGAAATGATTCAGGAAGGAAAGCTGTGATTCCGGGAGGAAAGCTGTGCGTGTATTTATGAATCCGGTAAAAAACACAAGTTACTGTACAATGTTTTGCCAATTCTATTTCTATATCCACGCTCATAGCCATCAAAACAGATTCTAAACTTTTCCATAGGAAGAAAATATGTTATAATGGCTTGTTCCTTTTAACAGTATGTGAAATATTTAACTGCATCACTTTACTGAACGGAGCAAATTGTTTTTCGCAGAAAATTTAAGTTGTTTTCAACAAGAATTTTAAAGGTCCGCTGTGACCCACTCATTTCATATTTTGACAATTGTCCACTGCTCTAAAAATGTTCTCATATTTTATTGTTTCTCCATCAAGCACTGCATAAAATAAAAAAAGACGTGTCTCTTCCCAAACAAGCTGCTTTCTTGGACGTGTCAATAACTTTACAGCAGTAACTGTTCATTGAAATTGTTATATAAATTAAACACACTTTAAGTAATATAAATTTCTTCACCTGGGATTGAAAAAAATGCTCTGTTCGGTGTCTCTTCCATCTCGTCTCGTCTACCACCAGAAACGTTTTAAAAAAACCCTTTCTCTTCTCAAACAAAATTTTTATTTAAGATAAAAAAGGCTCTCAAAACGAATGGAAATAAGCAATTTCCTTGGTAATCGAAAGTTCCCGGACCTCTGAGCTACATGCGCGATGTCATTGACTATCGGTAGCCAGATTTATCCTCTTAGGTGATAAAATTGATTTGCATGAACTCCCAGCTTCCAAATATTTGCATGATACTCTCATTGCTTCAACTTCAATTACGAATACGTAGGGACATTTTTTAAAAGAATGTCATCAGAGCAATGACGACTAGCTAAAGCGATCAAGTGTTTTCATATTGAAAAAATCCATTAAGAATGTTTCTCTACAAAAATTATACATATCTATTTTTTTAATTTAAAAAACTTAAAACTATATTTTCATATTTTTAATAAGTCTACAAGATTTGATAATTTGTGATACATTTATTGAAATGGATTATGCATATTTCAGCGAATATCTTCTGTAAAAACCTTCAAATTACGATCATTTCAATTCTTATTGAGAATTTTTTACGAGAATGTACAACCATTTCTGATAAAATTGCATCCCATAATTGTTTATTCGAAGTAACACTTCCATGACATCCTGATTTTAAGTTTTCACCTTTCGTTCCCTTTTTTACTCGCACGCTCAAATTTACTGTGAAAACCCGGGAGAAAGAAAAACCTTATTGGTTCAGACCCACCTCACCACCTAAGTGATCTAAGCGACGTCGACGGCTTCCCGCCATTGCACACGGGAAGTGATGACGTGTCACATGTTTAGAAACGAGAAATTTCAGGGTCTCAGTTTTGAAACGGGATTAGTTCTTCCACTTCTACATTAGCGGCACCTATTTCCGTAGGAATTGTACTCTATTTGGAAAATATTCCATAATTTTTAAAAATTGTTCTTGAAGTTTAGAAAACTGTCGCCCCAAAATACGCAATCAAAAACGTAAACAAATCCGCAGATAAATTCCACGCGAGAATTCACGGGAGTCGAGTCCTATTTTCTAGTGTCCGGTGTATAAGCCGATCCCCCAACTTTTAAAGCACGATTTCGTCCATAATCTTTCGCCTTATACGAGTATATACTACAATTTTCGCAAACCAGTGCTTAAATAAATGTAGAGCTTGCAATTACTAACAGGAAGCAGCGAATAAAATGGGCACGCGAAGATTTGTTGAAATCTGGTTTTCTTCTACAAAATCTATTATTTCTTCAGGGAAATACCGACATCCCATTACCGAGTGCAAACACTTTAAAAGAATGGTGCGGAAAAATTACTTCAATTCCAGGATTTCACCATAATGTCCTTCTGTTGATGAGAAGAAGGTGTGATTTTTCAAGTCTTTTTTCAAAACCTAATGGTTTTGAAAAAATTCATATTGACCCTGGTTTTCAAGAATGCATATTTTATGCTTTGAAGAAATTCATATTGACCCAAGGTAAAAGATACGACATTATAAAGGGCAAAATTCTCAAACCTGTCACGAAAGCTCGATATGTGTTAATTCCATGATTATTAGCTAAATGGGAACAGGCAATGTTCTTTGACTAACAAATGACGAAATAAAGGCTTTTTTTAATGATATGCATTTTTGCAAAGGTAGTATGGTGAATACCAAGTAAAAAAACATTCCATACAACAAAAGTATTCTAGACTGTTGTTGAAATCTGATTTGGAAGCTCTATCGATGAAGTAATTTTTGTATATCAACTGGTACAGTCTGGTTTGGCGTGAAAAGTGGGTATTGCTTTGTGGAGAAGTATGGGAAATGAAGTTTGACTAATGAGGTTAAATCGTATTAGTTGTAAGAAAGAGCAGTGGATTAAACCAACTGCTGAACAATAAAACACTGATTATCGTCTTCCTGGGATGAATTGCCATCTCCGGTGTGTGTTTCGCGATTTCATCGCATTAGATTTTGCGTGGAATATCATCGATTGTCATGCAGTATTAATTTTGCATTTCACGTGAAAACTCAAAAGGTGGTCTGTGCTGTTTCCAATAAATAGAGAAGAACACTTATGTCAAATTGCAATGAATTGTGCATCTACGTCAACTCATCTAGGAGTCATTACTTCATTTATCGATCTTCGTCGATCTTAATTGCATAACCATAGCGATTACACAACTGTGAGGAAATGGCTAATGGTGTTCTTCGCGTTTTTCTCCAATTTTTTGTTTTGTTTGATGTGAATCAGATTCAGTCAACGCTTCCAGATCTTCATCATCGATAACTCCGTCTATTCTACTGCGAGGTACATTTTCGAAGATCATTTCGCCGAAGTTGAATTTAGGAAACCAATGTTTTGTCTTGAATTTGCTAACGGCGCGTTCGACAAATGCTGCCCTGATGTGAGCTTCCTTCGATGCTAGATGTCGAAATCTAAACTCATGTAAGAAAATGACATGAATTTGCTCCGAATGCCTTTGGCACAGGTGCCACTGTCGAAATGACCAATGCCTTACATGCAGCAGCGTTGACGTTTGAAACTTTCACAACACAAGTCACATCGCGTGATGAGTTGATTCTTAAATTGCCTGTCAAATGAAAGAATCTGCAAAATCTGCTATTTCTTCTGCGCCAATAAAATATTTTTCATATGTTGTAATAAAGGTTTAGTCTGTATTACTGTAGTTTAGAAAATAGGCATACCTCGGTATATGAATGTTCCAGACTCGAATTTTGGTCAGTTGTAGTAAACGAAGTACCGAAGTGTCAGTGCGACGAAATTTCATGCGAGGAACGGCTTTTTGGCAAAGTAAAATTCTTATGTACTTCAGTGGTTCCTCCAAACATGATTAAAGGAGGTGTGAAATTTTTACAATGCGGCGTCCGGTGAACGATGTAAACGAAATTTTCAACTAAGACATGATAGAAAAATGTATTGGGCTTTGCATGGATGCAATATTGAATAAACTTCCGTTAGCCAATTTTTTGTTGATCTTTATTTTCCCATTATATCTAAAAGCCAAATTAAAAATTTTCAAATATTAACAATGGGATACCTGACGTGAAACTAGTATTACTGCTGTTATCTAAATGCATGTCGGAAAATTTCAGAAATAATATCTATATCAATCTCATTGTAAGAAGGTATAAATATTCATCTCTTTGATAAAGCAAAGTTTGGCCCATTCAGATATTTTTCCAAGAGCTCTGATTATATTGTTCACAAATACCATGGTATATTTTTTCTTTCACAAAAACGCTGCACAGTCCATCAAAGATAATGCTTTACTGCTAAAGATCTATAACACCAAACCAATTCCTGAGCTCGAAGATCACCCTTACCTTAAACATGTGTCGCTCTTTAGAGCGTTCCAAGATGTTTTTTGCCTTTCACGTCCTGATGGTAAACCTTTTCTTTGTTTATTTTACACATATCCTCTTATAAAAAAGATACTGAAAATAAATAAGCAAAGTCGAAATCCGTTCACAAAACTTCATGTTGAAGAGGAATTTCTGAGCGGAAATTTTTTATGAAAGATTAATTTAATGGAAAATGACTTCTAATTAAAGAAATTCTAATTTTATTCGATATATCAATTTTACTTCTAATCACAGTGGTGATTTTGATTCCGGAAGACAACAGTGAATATTTTTCGTATTATGTTAACCCTTGTGAAACATATTTTGTGTCTTCAAATCGGTTTCTAGATTATCTCAAGCAAGAAATTTATGAGTTTACTGACGTTTCCTGATCACCACATTGTGTATTTAATTATGTAGTACAGAATGTTGAATAGTTTATACTCTTTCAATTTATAATGTCGAAGAATAGGAATTCCAGTGGGAAAGGTATAGTAGAACTAAAAGAACTGTGACATTCCTAATCAAATACTTTCAAATAAAATGTATGAGGGAATTTTCCAGTATGAAAGACCTGTAACCTGTGGCTTTTTTAAAAAGTGACAGTTTTTCTTTTGGGTTTCATTAAGAACTAGTGGATTACAGTTTTCAATGTAACTGCTGTGCTAGGAGATGTGGATTATGATTCGAATAACTGCATAATTGACAAGGATTACACAGATTGCTGGGTTTGCAGAATATTATTCTTTACTGGTTGGTTGCGCTTTTCCGGGTAGAGAGAGAATCAACCTCGGTAAATGTCAAATAAATTCTTCGATATCTTACAGCCAAAATGTTAATGCCGTAAGAACCTTTTAAATATATGTGAATATCAAAATCCTATTCTGCGTATAAATGAATTGTAGAAAATATCCTTTTATAGGAAAGCCTGTTAAGAGAGGAAAAACTCTCATTTCCAAGCATCTGAAAAAATGAAAATAAAAAGCTGATACGTATGTTGCAATTCCCCATTTTAATCAAAATCGAATTTCTATTATAATATTAAAATATCCCTTGGAGGACATTCAAGTTTCCAGCAATATCTGGGACCCATTCGTTTGCAACAAAACGTATCCCACTCCAGGATACAACTTCCAAAGCCTTAAGTTGGTACACAGGGAGCTTTGCGTCATGGAGCTCCCTCTAAACATTATGCTTACCGTTGCTAGAGACACCGGTGTACCACGACTCGTAGAACTATATGCCTTTTTTCAGTCTTCCAGTGTCCAGTCAGGGTGTTCCTGACACCACTGCAGACAAAATTCCCGTTTCGTTGAAGAAATGAGGGGTTCCGTACAGGGTTTGTGTCTCCCAACACCTTTCCTTTTAAATTATCTGCGCATTGTTTACTAACATATGGGTCGGGAACAACATTCATTGAATACTTCGGGCAGTTGCAGCACAAAGGAAGTTCTGTTTCTCTAAACGAGCATCTCAACACGACGGCGTGTTTTCCACATTCGCCTATTTTTGTTTTGCTTATTCCTTCTCCTTCGAAAGTTAATAGGCTCCGCCATTTTAAGAGAAGAAATAATTTTCGATTCGCTTTTTCCTGTCTACCCTTTCACCTGCTAGCGGGGAGGGATTCTCCGGGAGGAAACTTTATTTTTCGCCTATTTTGGTTTTGCCTATTCCTATTACGTCGAAAGTTTATAGGGCGAGAAAATGCTATTACATTTTTTCGCTAGTTAAAGATTTACGGAAGTGCCGCCTTGTCCCTGCCCGTGTTCAAAAGGAAATGCTCATTTTTCGAACTTTTTGAGGGTTTCATATCCCCATATGTAGTATGATTAAAATTCCAATGAAATGTATTTTAGTGGTCTTTGTTTTATGCCTACTACACTGCTGGCCATCCAAAATGCAACACTAAGAAGGACACGAGATAGCAAAGCCAGATTTACTGGACACATAACAACAGATACAAATATGAAACGATTGAGCTTTCAGGACCGTGCGACTTGCGGAACATGCAGACATCAATAGTTCGTGTGGCCCCCATGGCTCGCAATAGCGTCCGCTACACGCTGCGGCATCAAACGAAAGAGGATTTGGATGTAGGCTTGGGGTATGCCGGTCCAGGCTGCTTCCACACGTTGCCACAGTTCATCAGGCTTAGCCGCGGGTGGTGCTTTTCCGACCACTCGGTTTCCTATCAGTGACCAGACGTGTTCGATGGGCAACATATCGGGAGAACAGGCGGGCCACGGCAGCAGTGACACCTGGTGGGTCGTGAAGAATTGTTGTACGATGCGTGCGACGTGCGGGCGCGCATTGTCCTGTTGAAACGTGGCCGCTGGAAGGTCCTGCAGGTAAGTGAGGACTACAGGCTCCAAAACGTCAGAGATGTAGCGGTGACTGTTGAGTGTACCGGCGATGCGTACCAGAATGGTGCGGGTGTCATATCCAATTGCGCCCCAAACCTTAACGCCAGGCAACGCACCTGTATCACGATGCATAATGCAGGCGTCATACAGTCTTTTGCCGTGTTGTCGCCACACGCGGATTCGACTATCGTGGTGTTGCAGGGAGAAGCGCGATTCGTCGGAGAAGACAATGTGGTGCAATTCCGTAGTCTAGGTGCGGCGTTTAATGGCAAACTGCCGCCGCACTCGCCGGTGGTGTAACGTCAATGGCAATCGGAGCAATGGGCGCCGTGCAACAAGTCCCCGCTCCTGCTGACGACGTCGAACGGTACGTGCTGACACATTTTGTTCCGCAACACACCCTAATTCCTGCGCTAACGTTCGTGATGTGGCGGTGCGAGCCGTCAATGCCAGATGCACAACATGCCGGTTCTCTTGTTCGGTGGTATGCCGCGGCTGCGTCCATCTCTCACGTCAGTCCGTCCGTCCCTCTTTCACCCGCCGAATCCATAATCGCCTCAATGTGGCTGAATGTCGTCCGACACGGTCGCCGATGTCTCGGTACGATAAACTGCTCGAGTTAAGCCACTATTGGTCCTCTGTCGAACTCCAAAACGTGTTGGAATGACTGCCGTATTCTGCGACGAGGCATCAGAAAGATTCCCATGCACCGATCCGGCAACACAACTCACTTCCACTACTTACACCCCGCCTTCTGTGCACCCTTCTTATAGTGCTTCTCGGTGGTGTGCCGGGCCCACATGATTTGCATATGTTCTACAATGCTAATCGTTTGCATGTCCTCTCGCGGGCGACGCATGCTGCAAATTTCAGGCCAATCGGATGCTTCCTTCTTGGTGTTGCATTTTGGCTGGCCAGCAGTGTAGTAATTGACCTGATGACGAAAAATGTAGATACGCAACAATCCGTTTCATACTTTCAGTCCATAAAATACTGTTGACATATCAGGGTTAAATACAAATAATTAAGTATAAGAATTCCAAAGATAATTCTGTTTTATTAGAAATAAAATAACCATAAAAGATCTGCCAAGCTGTCACATTCAACAACGGTCGACTCCTTCTAGGCACGAATAGAACATAGTCTAAAATCTTGAAATCATAAATTGAACTGAGACTTTTAAATGAAATGGACAGTGGTCACATGAGATAACATTTAATTGGCATATTACATTGTACATCATATGTAGTTGCATTTTGTTCACGTGCAGTAGTGCTTTGCCCCAACACAGCAGTCCATGCGCATAGTAGATCAAATCGTTAGATACAAATCATTTCATGCCTCTCCGTCACAGAGAATTTTTTTGATTTCCATGCCCATGGTAGATCACCGTAGATACAAATCGTTTCATGTCTCTCCGTCAGAGAGAGTATTTATGATATCAATGGCCATGATAAGTCATGGTAGATATAAATCGTTTCATGCCTCTCCGTCAGAGAGAACATCTATGATCACCATGACCATGGTAGGTCATGGCAGATATAAATCGTTTCATGCCTCTCCGTCAGAGAGAATATCTATGATTTCCATGACGATGGTAGGTCATGGTAGATATAAATATTTCATGCCACTCCGTCAGAGAAAATGTCTATGATCTCACTTACTAAAAATTTCTGTTCCGGTGGTTTAAGCGGCAGTACCCATGTAAGGTCAGGTGATGCGTAACATCACAGCCTCTCCTTGACAAATGTCAACCCCGCCTTCTCGTGGTGCATCCTGTTCCCACTAAAAGGGCTCTGACGACCGCAATTAGCGGTATAACTATACCATCGGGATTAGAGGAAATTCTATCCCACACTCACCAACCCGCTTGGCCAGCGTGGTGAGTTATGGCCAAACACCTCCAAAATGACTCTACAACTTAAATCTTGGCCCTCAGTCTCCGGCAGCTGGAATGTACCTGGCCAAGGCAGCGGCCAGTGCGACATGAAGGCAGAGGGTGCTAAGAATCCCCGGAGGACCGGACTAGGCTGCCATCTGATGCTGACCTTGGCTACGTATAATGGACGCTCCCTATCTCCTGATTCAAGGCTTCTTGAATTGGAAGAGCAACTACAAAGGATCAAGTGGGACATCGTGGGGCTAAGTGAGGTAAGTTGAAAAGGAGAAGATCTCATCGAACTGAAAAGTGGACATCTCTTCTACTATCGTGGGACAGATACTGGCAGAACTAGTGGTGTTGGATTTATAATAAACAAGAAACTGAAGGATAAAGTTGTAGAAGTTGAAAGTTCCTCTGACAGAGCTGCACGACTTGTTATCCAACTCTCGAAAAGATACCAGGCTCAGATTATTCAAACTTATGCACCCACCACAAGTCATCCTGAAGAAGAAATTGAAGAATTTTATGAGGAAATTTGTCATCTAAATAATAAAGGTAAGCAGCACTTGAAAATAATTATGGGAGATTTCAATGCAAAAATAGGGCAACGGCAACAGAATGAAACTTCAGTAGGTAAATTCGGTCACGGCAACAGAAACCAGCGTGGAAATACTCTCGTTGAGTTTGCAGAGGCAGAAGGGTTTTTCATCTTGAACTCCTTCTTCAAGAAAAAGCCACACAGGAAATGGACATGGAGACATCCAAATGGGACGACAAGTGAAATTGATTTTATTATGTGTAACAAAAAAATCGTCATAGAAGACTGCAGTGTGCTAAACAAGTTCAACACAGGTAGTGACCGTAGATTGAAGAGATGTAAGATGCACCTCAACACTAAACTTGAACGTGGCAAGCTCATAAGACAAACAAAATCTATTGACATAACCAACCTTAAAAAACACCATAATACCTTCAAGTTGGAACTGAAGAACAGGTTCTCTGCTTTAGAAGGCCTAACATCGGAAGAAATGGACATCTCTGAAGTTAACAGAAAAGTAACCAAAGCTCTTATGAAAACTGCAACAAAATTAGCTGGGTCTAAGAACAAGTTACGCGTAAACAAATTATCAGGAAAAACGAAAATGTTGATGCAAAAAAGAAGAGAGATGAGGACAACTAAAGAAGATGTGACTTCCAAAGTGGAATATATAGAGCTATGCAAGACAGTAAGAAAAAGTATCACTGCAGACGTAAGAAAATTCAACTGTGAACTAGTGAGGGAAAGCAATTGAAAACAACCAAATCCTAAAGATAGCAAAGGGACATCTCAGTAAGGGAAGAAAACAGATTATGGCACTGAGAAAAGAAGATGGTTCTGTAACAAGAAATAGAGGCGAAATTTTGACAAGAGTGAAAGATTTCTACTCCAAATTATATGAAAGGGATGATATATGTACTCCAGACATCATGAAAGATACCAGTACCAGAGTTCCTCAAGTCCTTCCAGCAGACGTTGCACATGCAATCAAAAACATGAAGCGGGGAAAAGCTCCAGGAGAAGATGGAATTACTGTAGACATCATACAAGAACCAAGTGGAGAAATCGAAACAGTACTCGCCCAAATTTTCACTCGATGCCTTAATGAAGGAAAGATTCCTGAGGATTGGAACACCGCTACAATGATCCTGCTACATAAGAAAGGTGACATTGAGGATCTCGGAAACTACAGACCTATTAGCCTCCTATCAGTAGTTTATAAAATCTTCACTAAAGTTCTTTCACACCGCTTGAAGGTAACACTGGACATGGCTCAACCGAGAGAACAAGCTGGATTCAGGAGTGGCTACAGCACAATAGATCATATCCACGTACTGAGAGAACTAATTGAAAGAGCGAGGGAATATGAACTTCCATTGTGCATGGCTTTAATCGATTATGAAAAAGCCTTTGATTCGGTGAAACCATCAGCAGTTACAATGGCTCTGAAAACCTGCGGTATTGAAGATGCATACATTAATATTATTAATAACATCTATGAAAATGCAAGTGCAAAGATTCGGCTGTTTGAAAATACAACACACGTAAAAATTGGAAAGGGAGTGAGACAAGGTGACACCATATCTCCGAAGCTCTTTAATGCCACATTGGAGGGTGTTTTTCAGTCGCTGAGCTGGGAAAACAAGGGGATAAAGATTAATGGAGATTATCTAACCCACCTTCGTTTTGCTGATGACGTAGTCATTTTTGCAACTACCCCATCAGAGCTGCAGAGTATGATCCAGGAACTTGCTGACAAGAGTAAAGAAGTGGGATTAAAAATAAACTTTCAGGGGACAAAAGTGATGTTCAATGCTTTTACGAGAAATGAAGATTTATCGATTGATGGAGAAAAGCTGGAGATAACAGACACGTACGTTTATCTTGGACAGCAGATATCAAGTGAGGGTCACATTGATGAAGAAATTAATCGGCGTACAAAACTTGCCTGGAGAGCTTTTGGAAGAAACAGCATAATTTTCAAGAGCAATATGCCATTATGTCTTAAAAGAAAAGTGTTTGATCAATGCATCCTTCCAGTGCTTACGTATGGTGCAGAGACGTGGACCTTAACTAAAAGAGACATACAAAGGCTGCAGACAACTCAAACAAGCATGGAGAGGTGCATGCTTGGTGTAACCAGGAGAGATAAGAAGAGGAACTCGTGGATCCGAAAAATGACAAGAGTGGAAGACATCTGGATTAGAGTTAAATCCCTGAAATGGCAATGGGCTGGACATACTGCCAGAAGGACAGATCATCGATGGACAACCGAAATTTTAGATTGGATTCCAAGGGACACGAAAAGACCCAGAAGAAGACCACATGGGAGATGGGTGGATGAAATTCGAAAGTATGCAGGGGTGACATGGAGGAGACTGGCACAAGACAGACCGTTGTGGAGGAAACTTGGGGAGACCTTCGTCAAGCAGTGGATTGATAATGGTTGACAATGATGATGATGATGACCCTTGATGTCGCAACAGATTGAAATTGCTTTTTTATGTGATGCTTCCCGTGACAATGCTGGCGCGAGCCTGCCATATTTGATATCCCCTGATTGACATTTTTGGATCCATCATGCCACATGATGAGGCTGGAGTGGTTGTAAGAACACTCAGGCGCAATCAGGCTTGAGATCATTGCGTATGATCATGTCTGAGATTCATCTGGCTATTTAATTCCGACGTCATAGTTATACACCTTTAGTCCTTTGAACTAGAAGGGGAATTCCATGATAAATAGGATGGACCCGATCTTTCTTGGCGTCGGTTTTTGAATGCACTTGTCACCTATGTAAATTAGATAGTTCTACGTTAAAGCAATTATGGAAATCTAATTCATAAAAACAGAAATTCCTACGTAGTTACTTCATAGCGTTATACGTAGTGGAATCAAAAAGGTCCGAGACCAAGAACGTAGCGTGATACACATGGCAGTACGCTGATGCGCGAGCAGCTAACGACTGCAGTGACCTTCATGAGTCATTCTGCCAAGCAGCATTTGTCTGTGAACATCGGAAGCTGTGCTCCACGATATTTGGTGACCACGGGCAGAACACAGCTCCAACATCTGTATAGGCTTCAACCTGGAGCAGCGAGCGAACATGAACGTCAGTGTTAAACTGGGCAAATCGGGAACGGAAGCACATGAAATTTTGCGGCAGCATTATGGCAAAGAAAAATGAGTCGTGCGAGGTGTTTTGAGTGGTTTTCGCACCTCAAGTGCGACAGAACGGCACTAGAAGACGACGAGCGAGGGGTCAGGGCTACCGTCCAGGAGAAAACTTTGGAAATGTGGACACAATTAGGGAACTGGGGCATGAGGATTGTCGGAAAATCATTTAAAACATTGGTACCATCGTCAATGTGTCATAGGGAACAGTGCAAGAAATATTACGTGGGGTTTGAACATGCACCGCATTGCTGCAAAGTTCGTGCCAAAGATTCTGAACTCGAAAATGTGATGCAAAACAGAAATCAATTCAAAGTAACATGTTCAAACTCAAGTACAGTTGCGTACCTAATATTTCGTTGGCAACCTTTTGACTTTACAACGGCTGCACACTTGTTCGGCATGGAGTCAAAAAACTTACGTAAAATATCGGATGAAATACAGTTGTACCAAACGGCAGTAATTGCGTTAATCAGTTCCACTTTATTTGTGGGTGAAGTTCGTGCACTTTTCTTTTAAGAATGCGCCACAAATTCTCAACCGGGTTCAGGTCTGGTGAATTACCAGACGAAGAGGCACAACATTACCTAAAGACGTCACATAAGCTTTAATGATTTTTTCACGGTGGCATGGGGCCGAATCGTCCTGGAAGATGTATTGCTGATACTGGAACAAATCACGTCCTGAAGGCGCCACCTTGTCCTGGAGTATACTTGTGTACACCTGTGCATTAACAGTGCTCTCACACACACGGATTCTGTTCACTCCATCAGCAGCAAAAATATCCCCAAATCATAACATTGCATGGATACTTTCTTGTCTTAAAAATCATCCTTCTTGCAAGAGGGATGCAACACCTCGTTATTTCGTCGAAACCCTCGACACTCCACGTCGTTACCGTCGATGTTCAGTTTTGTCTCATCACTAAATAACACTTGACGCCACTTATCAGTGTTCTACTCAGTATGTTCATTTTCCCTATTTAAACGTTTCTCGCATTGTACATTGGTTAACAAACGCTTCTATACCGCCCTATGAGACGTCAGACTCATAGAACATAACCTGCTCCTCAATGTTCGAGGACAAACAAGAGTAACACAGTCTCCCGCAATTGTTTGGGAAGTATTGTTGGCGAAACAAACCTGTTTCGCAGACCTAACCGTTTCAAAGCGTTGTTACTTCTAGGATTTGTTTTCCATATTTTGGCCACATTTACCTAGCATGCCATTCTTGATTCCACCCATATCACGGATCTTTGCCAGCTGCTGTACAACTCTACTCTTGTGCACTTCAATTATCCGGGAAATTTCTGCATTGCTTTTGCCGAATTCACTTAGTCACCATTCATGAAGGTTTTCGTGGTGAAATGTCACCTAATCGTCCCATAACAGCAACACCGTTTGCACAGAATGAACGAAATGTACTCTAATATTCAGATTTGCATCGAAGGACACAAGAGTACCGACTACACACTTATCAATGCAAACCAACTACCTACGCGCACTACAAGAACGTCTGAAAAAATTCACGCACATCGCCTGTGCGCAGACATAAAAGCAAGCTCAAATAAATATATATATATATTGAAATTATTATCTGCATATTTATTTTTGGGGCAACACTTAAGACCCAGAGACGTCAGAAATTTCCAGAGTTGCTATTAATTTTTCCGTAACTGTATTTATCACTATAACGTCCTTTATCTTCAAACAAAAATGTTCTTAAAATTAAAAACGCGCAGAACTGTAAAAATAAATTATAACATCTTAACCGAAAGCTTCTGGCCTTAATTTCGATCCATACTGCGAACGGGAATTGGTTAGTCAACCAGTTACGTCTGTAATGCCAACAACTAAATTGAACGTCACAAGTGCAGTTCCTAAGTTCAAAACACGTCAAAAGAGGACGCTCAATTTATCACAAAATGTTTTCAGAAACCATGAGGCCTTCCATTAAACAAGATTGCATGGGACTTAAAAATACTGTCACAAATAATAATTTAATATTGATAATTCTTTTTCTGAGCATAAAACTGATATTCTTTAGATCTGCGAATATATTATTTGGTTTAATGATTGTTCATCGTACCGATAAGATGCCATTTAATTCTCACTTTTCGTAAAATTAGGAAACACAATTCGACCATATCAACCGGATACATGACAAAATTTTGTTCTATCCGGGGACATTTTTGCATGGTGTCAATTGGATCATATTTTTCTAAATTTACCTCTGCAAAAGCTAACGAAAGAAAAGTTCAAAATGTTATATTTAATTATGTGTTTATTTGTTTTGTACTTTTTCGACCAGAGTGATAAACACATATGAAAGAAATAAAAAAAAAGTATGTGCCCGCGAGGGGTCAGAACCTTTGAAAAAACACACCTCATGCAATTGTAATCCGATATTGTAAAATGCTCCAACCTCGGAGAATTGTCAAGAGACGCAATCTACTGCGCGACTGCGGAGAGTGTAAGAATTGACTTTAATCTTAACTAGAAATCTTTTAACTGAGTGCGCGCTAATTACATATTATTTTTGAGGTACTGATACTACGAAGTTCTGTCGTGGATGATAACAGTAACCTATTGTTAATTATGCAGTTGAAGTAAATTTTTACATTTTGGTGTTCAGCTGTTCAGCATTTTCAAAGGATATCCAGGGAATCTTGTATAAACAAAATGAAACCATGGAATATGCAGAATTTTCTGTGAGAACTGAAAATACATCCGATACCAAACAGTTTTAATACCGGACTCTTAGCATTTTTCCTTTTCTCCTATGGTTGTTGTTAAAGAAACTTAAATTAAATATAAAAATAATATTTTTCAAAGAAAAAATTCAAAAGTGTTTAACGCTACTGCATTTTCTTTCAAATGTTATTTTTTCTGAAGACAGGAACGAACGGAATTGTTTATGAAAGGATTTCTTCAGAAGCAACTAGTATTACGAAACTGTGAACTTTTATCTGCGTTCCTTCAAACAGGCAGACACATTCAGGTATTAGGTATTTGAGAATTTATATACGTAACTCTGTGTTTCCGGACAATGACACTTCATTCGAATGGACTTGTTGTTCTTGCTATCATATCAGTTTTACACGAAAATTGAAGTGAACTCTCTAATTTAATAGACTAGCACAGTTCATTTCACAGAATCACTCGTTAACTGGGGATCTTTTTAACTGAGATAATAAATTCAATGAAATACTGGAAATTTCTTTCAACTCATAGAATTGCAGATTGAATACCGCATTGTATGGGTAAGGAAAGAGGTTATAACGTTGTAAAAATAATACTTTTTAAATGGCCATATACTGATGTAGATATTATATGTATTCTTTGTTTGTAGCTGTTATTTTGTTTCAGTTTTTTTATGTGATTTTATTTAAGTTAACTGTATAAAATTAAACTACAAATGAAATTACTGCTCAATTTGTTAGCAAGTATGAAACATACGTTTTATTTCTTTATGTGAAACACATAGTGATCATAAATGCACCCGTTTTAGAAATCCAGTCGCCCAGGTGCAAAGAACAAGGTCCCAAATATTATTTCCCTATATTTAAGGTCATTTAATTGGAAACTTATAGTTATTAGAACTATGTCAAATATTCGGTTAGAATTGGATGTTTTAAAAAATTTCTGTTCTTTTAGAGAAAGTCAGTCGTGTCCAAATGCGTTTTGTAGAGATCATCATTACTACGATATTCTCAATCAAGGTATTCAATTTTTAGGAATACAATGCGGTTCGTCTGAACAGCAAAATTTGGTTGAAGGATTGCGATAATATTATACAGTTTCTCGTATTTCGTCTACGTTCCTTTAGTTGGTTCAGACAAAGATTCGTATGCTGAGTGCTAGCTACATGTCCTAAGAAATTACGCCCTACGACGTTGGGACAGTACTTCCGGTAACGTATAATTTCATACAGACACCGTTGTTATATATTTGTTTAACGGCGTGATCTTTAAGCAATTGGTTTCAGACGTTAATATTCTTGACATGAGAGTTATAGTGATTCCATAAATTAAATTGAACTTTCCATGGCGCAAAAGCAATCACAAAACAAAAATGACTAAATTGGTAGCTGCGACGATGTCCGAATGGCAGAACATAAACGCGTTCGAGTTACATTATTGTGACCACCAACAGCTAACATCCAGTGTAACCACGTGGGCGGCGCAGACAGCAGCTGTATGGGCTGGGAGTTACTCTATTCGATGCTGAAAGGTGTTCACAGGTACGTGGACCCATGCTGACTGCGGTGTATCATAGTGGAGGTGCTACACAACAGAAATAATTAAAAACTGAAAACTGTGATAAGAATATCCCCATTGGAAAGTATATAGTTTACGGTAATACAATGAAAATAAGATGGGGAGGAATCACCCAAAGTCATGGGAATCCAAAATGGCGGCTATTTAAAAAAATGGCTACACGTATCCAGATTTTGTTACAACGTTTTTTTACACATCATACAAAAGAGCGTTTGGTATGGATTTATATGTTTTTGAGGTCAAGGATTTCATTCTTCATGTTATAAACAGGCTAAGAATCAATATAGGTGCTATTTTGTCGCATATACTGGGTAAAGTGAAAGAAAGGGGAACAATATTTTTCCCTCTTATTAACAAAAAATGCGTATTGTTAATGCCTGAAGAATACTGAATATTACCAA